>MU562415.1:5513291-5666962 GCA_024362625.1 Silurus asotus
AGAGAGAGAGAAAGAGAGAGAGAGAGAGAGAGAGAGAGAGAGAGAGAAATAGAAAAGATAAAGCGAAGAAGGTACATGAAGATGGCAGATTTGCTCTCAGTAAATAAATGTCTCGTCTGACATTTAAAAAAACCCATTTACTACATTGTTATTTAACTGGGGTCAGTTAATCAACAGACAAGTGCTGCTATCCTTTTATCTCCAACACACACACACACACACACACACACATATTATTATTGGTAGATGCCATACATAGTAAGTTGTATGATGATATATATATATATATATATATATATACATACACACACACACACACACATACACCATTATATAAAACAATGTCAGGTCTGAGATCAGAATTTATTTATATATTTACACAAACATACAACCACTTTTGGGTTTAATGTACACTACTATATTGACAAAAGTATTGGGACACCTGACTTGTCTAGCCATATGTATTTCTTCCCTACAAACTTTGAGGCACACGATTGTATACAATGCCTCTGGATGCAGTAGCATGACATTTTCCCTTCACTTGAACTAGGAGACCCAAACCTGTTCCAACATGACAAAGCCCCTGTGCACAGAGCTCCATGAAGATATGCTTTACATGGGCTGGAATGGGAGATCTCCTGCTATAGAGCTCTGATTTTTATTCTATTGAACATCTTTGGGATGACTTCAACCCAGGCCTCCTCACCGCACCTACATCAATACCTGACTTTTCTAGCAACCTTCTGACTGGATGAATCGCAAATCTCCACAAGCACACTCCAAAATCTATGCAGGAGAGTGCAGATTATTATGAGAGGAAATTAGAATTAAATAATGAATGGGATGTTCAAAAAGCACATAAGGAATCTTATGCTCGAGTGTCTGCAAACATTTGTACTTAAAGTATATGTGTGTGTGGTAACAGCTGAGAGTGTGGGGTGAAACAAGAATTCTTTGATAATACACGCTTTTTCTTTGCTTTTTCCTCAAAGACAGGTCAAGAAGGATGAGGACAGAAGACATTTTATTTGTAAAGCTTTGAATAAAAGTAGTGTTGTTTGTTTTGCAGTTCACTGATGACCAAGCGTGATAAAAAAAGTTCAGAGACTGCATCTGTGTCGTTACGGTGTGAGTGTGTGTGTGTGTGTGTGTGTGTGTGTGTGTGTGTGTGTGTGTGTGTGTGTGTGTGTGTGTGTGTGTGCACAATGAGTAACATCGAAACTTCACACACCTCAAGGCACTTTGCTGAACATGGCCATCACTCACTCACTTAAACTTCATTACGGCAGACTGACTGGCGTGCTCACGCCGTCACCTTCTCCCTCACCGTGTCCGTGTCTGAGGTGTGCTCGTTCGTTTTCTCGTTTCCTGTGTTCGTCTGGCCTTAAAAAATCAGACGCACACACACTCACACACATACACTCGCACATACCCATTTCTCTTGTAGCACTTGAGTGACCAGGCTGCTCCGTCATATTACTAACCCAAACGGCAATAAATCATTTCAGCTTTCATCTAATGTTATTGATGAATGGGCTATTATTTGTCATTTAATCAACAGAAAATGATGACCTGTGAGATGTATCTTTCTCTCAAGCTCTCTTTCTCCCTCTCTTCCTCTTTCTCTCTCTCTCTCTCGCACGTTCCCCCTTGCAGCGAAGGACAGCCATGATGGATTGTATCCTTAAACTGTTATTACACTTTTAATGCATTCGCTTAGAAATGACATGCAAGACAGTCAGGGTTTTCTTTTCTTTTCTAGTTCCATCTCTCTCTCTCTCTCTCTCTCTCTCTCTCTCTCTCTCTCTCTCTCTCTCTCTCTCTCTCTGTGTTTTATTGTCTTTTGCATTTTGTTTTTCTCTCTATTTCTCATCCTGACTCAGGACAATTTTGTGTCCCTAAATCATTACTGAGGTTATCAAGCTAATTAATGTGCTTCTTTTTTGGACATCATATTCCACACTGTTACTGTTATAATAACTTACATTCTTCTGGGAAGAAGTTCCACTAGATTTTTTTGGAGTGTGCTTGTGTGAAGAGATTGTGTGAGATTAATTCAGGGTGTTTGTACTGAAGTCAGGTACTGAAGTAGATGGGGTGAGGAGGACTGGGGTGCAATCAGCATTCACATTCATGCCAAAGGTGTTCGGTAGGGTTGAGGTCAGATCTCTAGAGCAGGAGATCTTCCACTTCAGGGAGGTAGAAGCTCAGTTATAAAAATACTGGGCTCTGAATCAGAAGGTTTAAAGCTCAGCACCAATGGCAGCATCAGTGGCTAGAAAAGTAAGATGTCCCATTACTATATATATATATATACAGTACAGACCAAAAGTTTGGACACACCTTCTCATTCAAAGAGTTTTCTTTATTTTCATGACTATGAAATTTGAAGAGTCACACTGAAGGCATCAAGGGCTATTTGACCTAGAAGGAGAGTGATGAGGTGCTGCGCCAGATGACCTGGCCTCCACAGTGACCGGACCTGAACCCAATCGAGATGGTTTAGGGGTGAGCTGGACCGCAGAGTGAAGGCAAAAGAGCCAACAAGTGCCAAGCATCTCTCGGGAAACTCCTTCAAGACTGTTGGAAGACCATTTTAGGTGACTACCTCTTGAAGCTCATCAAGAGAATGCCAAGAGTGTGCAAAGCAGTAATCAAAGCAAAATGTGGCGACTTTGACGAACCTAGAATGACATTTTTCAGTTGTTTCACACTTTTTTGTTATGTATATAATTCCATATATAATTCCACATGTGTTCATTCATAGTTTTGATACCTTCAGTGTGAATCTACAATTTTCATAGTCATGAAAATAAAGAAAACTTTTTGAATTAGAAGGCGTGTCCAAACTTTTGGTCTGTACTGTATATATATGTAAGTATTTAATCCTTCAACTCCAACTCTATCAAAAATCTATCAAATGTGTCAGGATTATAGCCATGAACTAAATTACCCATCAGCCCCTGCTCACTATATGTCACTGATCACTCCCACCTGTTTCTTATCACCTGTACTTAGCAGGTGTGTATATATAATCCTAGTTCATTCTACAAAATCCTTCTTTTGCTTCTGGTCCAAGCTGCTCATGGTCATATTCAGGTAATGCCTTCCAGTTTATGTTTCTTTTAGTTTTTGCGTCTTAGTGTTTCATGGTTTCCTTCTTGTTCAGATTTATCCTTCACTATATGACAAAATGTAGGCATTACCAATGAGGACATTCTGAACCAGGCTATGCAATGATCTTTGGGTAAGTAAATATCGACATGTTTGGTTTATGCTTAAAGTTTTTAGAGTATGTGCCTGTCCTTCAGGTGTTCTATTTCAGGTGTTCAATTCACCACCAAAACCTGCACAAATGTGCACAATTAACCCTCTGTGGGTCGACAAGCGCACCTTTTATTATCGTACAGATAAAAGCATAAATCATTAGAATCTGTAGGGTCTAGTTTAATTTGTATGTTCTCATAATAAGAACAAAATGCTATGCTATAAAAATAAAAACCAATCACAATACAAAAGAAAAACATGTACAGAATATTTTATACACTTAGTACTGTACTGTATAAACTGCATTCAGTGAGTAAATCAATAAAAGCTGAAGCTATTGAACCAGAAGCATGGTCGCCGCAGCACCTTTCCACTTCAAATTAAAAGCCATTGTCGAGGCTCTTCCTTGTTCTAATTAAGAGTTTCTAATTAACACCGTGAGCCGGAGAATTGGCAATTGAAGCAGCATCTTTAATGAGATGGTGAACAGGAGAGCAGGGATTGGGAACTGCCACTGTGCGATTGTACCATGATAATCATCGTGGGTTAATTGTTTCAGGAAAGAAACTGGTTGTTCTTTTGTCTTGTGTTTTTTGTGAATTTGTTCTTCTAATGATTTTTAGGACTTGAAAAGTTTCCCAGACACGGTCAGGAAGCGGAGAGGAAATGTTTTCAGTAATCTGGACTGTGACTGAAAATATTGGTTGTTTTCTGATACAATGAAGGAGCCTGAGCTATATATATATATATATATTTATTCTAGTTTGTGTTGTGTGTATTATTGTGATTCCATTCTAGTGTGTGTAACCTCATGCTTTTGTAATGCAAACCCTCCCAATTTTCTCATCACCTGTATACCATGTTCAGGAATCAACGACAGAGTGATGTCATGCAGGCCCGATGCAACCAATGGTATTTTTCTATAGGCATTTTATTCTTTTCTACCAAAGCTTTTTTTTTTATTCATTATTTAATACCATTTTTAAATTGTAGAGTGTAAAGCAGGTAAAAATTAAATAAGAATATAAATTCTAAATATAAAAATCCAAAAATTTGTCCTTATAAGTTCCCCAAATAAGTCGTGAGGAAAAAACTTCAAGAAACCTTCCTCAAAAGGGAACCCATCATCGTCTGGGTGATATCAGACATCCAATCTTATTCTTATTTCATCAGCTGCTCCCTGAAACAATGACAGATTGATAGATTGTATTAGTTTATAGCTTGAAATAGTTAATTTCTAGAATTAACATGCATGTAAAAGTAAAATATAAATTATATACATGTACCGAATGAGTCCGGATTACCTCTCAGTGTTTTGTCTGATTGGAAGGTTTTATAGTAACAACATGAACAAGGACCTCAGTAATTGAACAACTTGAACAAGGACCAATACAGTATCATGGAACATGCCCTCCTTTATGTGAACGATTGCACGTTTAGAGGCCTTTGTTCAAGTTGTTACTATAAAACCTTTCAATCAGATTCGAGGATTCACTGAAAACACTGAGAGGTAATCCGGACTCATTCGGTATATGTATATAATTTATATTTTACTTTTACATGCATGCTGTGAACTGGAGTTCTAGAAACAAACAAAATTATTTAAAAAATTATTTTGTTTGAATAATTTGTTACTTTGGTTTGATGGCCGCTAGGTGGCAGAAGTGCTATAAAAAAGAGAGAGAGAGAGAGAGAGAGAGAGAGAGAGAGAGAGAGAGAGAGATAGAGAGAGAGAGTGAGAGTGTGTGTGTGTGTGTGTGTGTGTGTGTGTGTGTGTGTGTGTGTGTGTGTGTAAAACCGTGTCCACTAGAGGGCAGAAACTCTTTAGATATGTTTCCAACAATGAGCCAACAATGCTCCTTCTAGCTGCTGAAAAACTGGGAAAAGAGACACATTTGTAGACTTAGAGATTTTATTGTCATTGTAGTGATATAATGAAATTTGTTTTGTAGCTTTTAGAGACCAGCAGCAAGAGTAAAATGTAAAAATAAACAAAGAAAAAACAAAAGATAATTCCACTAGATAATATGAATATGTACAATAAAATATATGTGCAGTGGGACTGCAGTGCAAACAGTGGAGTGCAAACAGGATTATCAGAAATAATGAAATATTGCACACTCTAATACTAATAACTGCTTACTAATAAAAATTATAATAATGGTAAAAAATGTATAATAGTAATAAATAAATAATAGTCTGCGTGTAAAGTGTTATTGGTGCGTTAGCAGCAACATGGGAAAGAGGGACAGAGGAACAGACAGCTTGGATTGTTATGTCTGCCTCAGTTCATGTGTGTGTGTGTGTGGGTGTGTGTGTGTGTGTGTGTTGGGGGGGATACATGCTACAGCTCTGGGGAGAAGTTGGTCCTCAGTCTGTTAGTGTGTGTCCTGATTGTCCTGTAACGTTTGCCCGAAGGGAGGGGCACAAACAGTTTGGGTCCTGGAAGGGTTGAATCCTTGATGATGCTGCTAGCTCTCTTGTGTAGACTCTGGTTCTCTGCAGTGCAACTGTAACGCTTTGGCCTTCTTGAGCTCTCTTAGGGTAAAAAAACCTCTGCTGATCTTTCTTCACTACATAGGAAGTGTTATGGTCCATGTTATATCCTTTGTGATATGCAAACCCAGGAATTTGATGTCGTTAAATCTCACAACCTCCTCACCATTAATGGGGTGGGGAGATTTGTTTTTCTGGATCTCCTGTAGCCTACAACGATATTCTTTGTTTTATTGGTGTTAAGAACCAGGTCACTATCAATACACCACTCAACCGGATGTTGAACCTCCCTCTGTAGTGTGTCTCGTCATTTCCTGAGATCAGTCCCACTATTGTGGTGTTGTCAGCAAATGGTACTGTGGTGTTAGAGAATTGGATGGGTTTCCAGTCATTTGTGAATAGGGTGAACAGGGCTGGACCAAGGACACATCCCTGTGGTGCACCTGTATTCAGGGTCAGAATGGGTGAAGTGTGGTTGTCCACCACCAATCCATTAATATAGTGTGGTGGTTAATCCCAAGTTGTCCTCAGCCTGTTTACCAGTTTGTGGGGCACTACTGTGATAACGCAGAGCTCAAATCTACGAATAACTTCCTAACATGTGTGTTGGGATGCTCCAGATTGGACAGGACTTGTGTGGAGTGTGATTGAGATTGCATCTGTTGATCTGTTCCCACGGTAGGCAAACCGGTGGCTGTCTAGATCAGTGGCTTTGATGTGGGAAAGAACGAGCCTCTCAAAGCACTTAATAATAATTGCTGTCAGAGCGACTGGACGATAGTCATTTATACACTTTAATATTGTTTTTTTCTATGTCATATTCCGATATGAGATTTTGACCAGAACTGAGATTAGACAACTAAGTGTCTAAAATGTCATGCTTGTAATCATCACACACATCTTTTGACACGGTTTCACCATTTTGACATTAATAAAATAGCAGGTGAAGCTACATTGACAGCTGAACAACATTAGATGTAAAGACATGTGCCCACCCCCCACCGTCTGGTCTGGTGTTACATGAGAAATTGATATTGCATATATTCAGCTAACAAGATGGCTGCCAGCACAAAGGATAGCTTCAGCAACATGTCCTCCTTTCATACAATTTATGAATGCACATAAATACCAATTACTGTTGAGATACTAACACTGATAATGATAGCAATGAGTTAGACCACTTTGAACTTTGGCACAAAGTAAAAGAGTTAAAAAAAAAAAAGAAGAAGAAGAAGAAGAAACTCCTAATGGAGGTAAAAACCAAAAAGAAAAAACCTCTTTGAATGTAAACACTAGCTTTTATTATCTGAAAATAGAGGCTTCTAACTCAAAACATGCATACTGTAGATTGCTCACAGTCAAATGTTTCATAAATTGAAATCAGAGCTTTATTGTGGCACAGTTCGTTTAGTGCCAATGCGACAAAAGATGGTCGACGTCAAGATTTTGATTAAAAGCTCTGAGTGTGAACGTTGCTATTATGCTCGTCTAAATGGCACAATTAGGAGATTAGCGCAGGTCAAATTCATGATCTGCCTACAAAAGAAAACGGTTCATAACAAAACATAAACCAAACACATTAATGGACCAGGAATTACCTCAGGGTTTTTATTAAAAGGAGGTTTGTTTTTGATGATGTAAATAGAACATGCACCAGATTATAAGAATAGCACGTGCTTCCCCTTCCACATTTAGTCCCCGTTTTTATTTTCTGTAATCACAGGCATTTAGTTTATCTGTTATTTAAATTTTATTGAGTCCCCAAACATGGTGAAAGCAAAAAGGAAAAAAAACGATCAGCTAAAAATTGCACTAAAACAGGCTTTGGAAAGCGCACAAGCATGTCAAACGTATCAAGTGTACATTTGTGTAAATGTAAAAATAGAAAAAGCAACAGGCTCTTCTGACTGTAAACATGCCAGACATATCTTTCAGTAACCGAAGCCAACTTTTGCACCTAATGGGCTGAAATGAATCCTGGGATCCGAGGCTGCAGATGAAGGGCAATGAGCTCATGCAAGAAGGGGGGGAAGGAGGGATGTAATAATTCATCAGGTGCATTACATCATCTCCAGCCAATCGCATTGCTCTTAGCTGGCTAATTTATAGACTTCCACCCACCTCGCACTACCCGATTCACCCAACACACTCCAGCAACAAGCACTCAATTATCATCGTCCTCCTCCCTACCCCCAACCACTACCCTCCACACCTCCGTACCCCCTCCCCCCCAACTCCCCCTGCCTTTCAGAGGCACGTCATTGGAACATCTCCAAAAGAAGGCCATTGGTATTAATAGAAATGGCGCTTTGCACAAACGGCTGATGATTCCGAAGCTCTAAAGCTTCTTCAGCACAAACGCCTTGAATCCCATGAGGTCGTGGCGTCTCAGCTATCACGCCTTGTTTACTGTAGGTGAATTTTAAGCGGAGGACGAGTGATAACACGGCTTTCTTGGGTTTCTCAGGTTACCATGATATCGTTAGTGCACACGTACATCGTTATGCAACATGAATATAATTTCATATCCTGTGAAACTATCATGTGATGCATGTCCCAAATTGGTGTGTGCTGATAATATAGCTCATAATAGCATGTATTAAAAATAAGGTTTCAGGGGTGTGCTTTTATAGGCAAAAAGTCAGCAATTAGATTTATTTTACAGAAAGAAAATGTCGATTACAGCACAGTGAAATTACGACAATAATAATAATAATACATTTTTAATATTGCGCCAGCAATGTCAAGAAACTGGGTTCAGAGTGCAAGATCGGCCATGATACAGCACCCCTGGAGCACAGAGGGTTACAGGCTCAAGAATGGCAGCTTGGTGATGCAGGGGTTTGAACCCCAGACCATCCCTTCAGTAACTACTAAACTACCACTTCCCCAAAGATTATATTTGATTGTCTATTTATTGTTACAGTTTATAAACCTAGGAGCACAAAATAATCATTCCCATTGCTATCCTCTATTTTTCTCTTGAAGAACGAAAATATATTTTGCAAAAATTAGTCAACACTGGAGACCCTTTCTTTAGCTGTTAAATAAAGAAAAACTGGAACGACTGAACGCTGGAACATAGTAATATATGATGTTCATTTCTGATTCGAGGTACACCTGGAACTCCCATCAGGACTGTTGTTACAGAAAATGAATTGCTGACCGATTGAAATGAAGACGACATCAATTTCCGGCTGATATACTGGACAGTAAAACAGATCAGCTCGATTTCATCCCTCGTTTTGTATCTATGGCGTTAGCAGAAGGGGTATCTGAGGACACTGAGCGGCACATCAGGGCCCACGTGGGTGCAGAGGCAGGCAGCATCTCTGAAGTGACTTATGAGCTGTCCGCTTCATTATAGAGAATGAAAGCAAATCCCAGCCCGAGACCGAAAGTTGAGAATCCTACATTAAAAATACACGTTCGCACATAGACACTAATATACCATCTGATCGTGGTCTATCCCTTAGCCCCCAATCCCCCTTGCAACCCTCACCCCACCTCTCCTGCCCTGGATGGTTGCGTTTCCCTGCGAGAAAACGTTCTGTCCATGTCCCACAGCAGAACAAGGGGCAGGAAAAGAGAAAAAAGAAGCACAGTACAAAGAAGAGGAAAGAATAGAAGGGGCAGAGGACAAGCGAGGACAGGGGGAGATGTGTAAAGAGGACAGGGAGGAGAGGAGAGATTTCAGGAGGCGATGAGAGTGGAGCTTACTCGAACACAGCATTAGAAGCAGATCTACAGTGATCTAAGCTGGCATCTGGCCTCCAAATGCTTTATGTGATGTGGCGCCTGAGTGACTTTTGGCTCCGAGGACGAGATGGTGGGGTCAGATGGGGTGAAAGCCCCCCGAAAATACCCCCCTCTGAAAACCGACTACACCCCCCAACACACCCCTCTGCAGCACTCGCCCTGCCAATGCCTCAGCTATTTCTATGTCCAATAACAAGACGCTCGCTTCAGGACACACACAAACACACACACACTTATCTCACTTACAGTGAAAATAAAAAGTCTATACAACCCTGTTAAAATTGTGTGTGATGTATTTGCCAACAAAAAGTGCAAAACAACTAGATATATTAAAATTTATAGATAAAAAAATTGGATACGAACAATGAGTAGTTTGCTCGTGATGTCTATTGGTGTATAATTATTACCTCTAGCTAGCTTATTAATAAATTAGCCACTGAAATAATTCAACCACAATGATCTAAAATTCTTGATTCTGATTGGTCCGAAAATTTTTAAATTTTCAAGTCTTGACAGGAGGCTTTACAGGGTTTTGAGGTGTGGACACCGAGTTGTGCTTGCTAGTTTCTTGGTAACATTAATTAATAACACATAATAGAACTTAATTCATATTTTTAAAAAAAATAAATAATTTATGATAAACAGTTTTTGACAAAGTATTATGTTTACTATTGTAATTAAAAAAATACACTTTGGGCTAGAAAGAAATCAGCCAGGGATTTATTTTATGGCATTCTGTGACCATTTTTTTGAAATTTATTTATTTTAAATCAAATTAATTTAAATTTAAATGTATTTAAATTAATTTATTTACATAAGCTAGACATTTTTTGCTGCTGGAATTTTCTCTTCCCTGTTGCACTAAAGCTAATTTATAATTGTGTTATTAACACTATTAGACAAAAAAAGCAGTTTTGAAAGTTTTGTCGTGCTCCTGAACGGTCATTAGAGAAGAATCGCTTCGTCCGATGTTTACAGAGATAGTTTGCGAACCTACTGATGAAGGTGTTTGCATCAACACAAACACTGTTCGGTATTATCATTAGGCCGTTAAATGAAGCTCGCGATGGGTTCTCCCCCGGGCAACGAGCGAGCGAATAAATCAGCTGTTTCGCTAATTTATGCAAGTTTACCCAATTAACGAACCTGTTCGATGTCATTAAGCTACCATCTTAATGAGCAGTCTGATTATTTTAATTACAATTTGATGTTGATTGTGTCAGCCATTTAGAGCTAATTTAATATATTAAGAGATTCTCATTAAGATGTTTACTAATTTATCCCCCAAAACACCTCAAAGATCGGCCGATCAATCAAAACGTCAGCTGCGTGGAAACAATCTGCAGAAAAATCGAAGGGAAAAAAAAAATGTAAAAAGCACCTGAGATGATTAATGGATGTATGCAGGATACAACTTGCAGTTAAATGTACATTTTTTAAAATTTGTTTGTTTGCTTGTTCTAGCTATTCTTTTTTCCGAACATATAATTTTTATTGATTCATCTCAATAAACAAAAAGATGTATCAATGGTTGAGTTGATGAACGGATGCATGTTTATCAACGGGAGAAATGAATTAATGAATGAATAAAAAGACGAAAGTATAAATGAATAGAAGTGTGAAAGCATAAAGAAATTTTGGGATGAAAGTGTTTCAGCAGCACACCCTCTCCTGGCCATTTGATTTCCTTGTATGGGGGATACAAACTTTTGCACACAATACTGGATGTATTGAACTTCACAATTATTCAGGAGGCTACATATTAACCTAAACACTTCCTTTTTCTCCAGTCGGTAAATCTTCAGCTTTAAGCCTGCATGCTGCCAGATGGCACAGGATGGAGGAAGGAATGGAAGACGAGGAGAAAAACGGAGGGGGTTAACCATCGATAAGCTTCTTATCCTCACTCATCAGTTTCCTCATCCTCTCTTTCCTCCTTCTCACCCTATTATCACCGCTTTTCCCTCTTATCCACGGATGTCGTGCTCTCAGTCAGGTCTTTTGACAGACCTCTGACAAATCCTGGTTTTGTTCTAATTGTTTTGTTCGACCATCATAAAGGGGAAGAAGCTGTTAGATCACACCGCTTTGAAAGTCTCGATTCTGACTGATGAATTTTCCATAACAGCTGCGAGTGATAAAAGGAAGTTTTATTTGAGTTCATGAAAATTGCTGAGCTGCATGTGAGATCTGATGCTTGAGGACTCCACTGACGGAGAAGGAGAACGCTTGTATGTGACCTTGTAAAGCTTTCCCCAGCAGCTAGAGCTTCTGAGCTATGCGTGTTATCATCCAGCATCAAACTCATGACTTTGTGGTTCAGAGCCAAGTTCTTGAAATAATAAACGAGCACCGCTGCTGTTGCTAATGGCATTAGCGTGGAGAGGCTTATCTGCACACTGGCCTGATTTTGAACTCACTCGCTGGCTCGCTTGGGAATCACTGACCTCGCTGTCCACTCTGCACATACAACAATCCAGGTGCGCAACCAGATGTTGGATTATGTAGAGGATGTAAATGTTGAATGATATTGTAGAATGATAGATTGTTGGTTGTATGTATGTATACATACATACATATGTATGTATGGATGGATGGATTGATAGATGGATGGATGGATGGATGGAAGAATAGAGTGGGTAAATAAATGAAAAGATGGATGAACAAATAATAAGCAAATTAATTTATCCATTGAATAAACAGATGGCTAGATGGATGGATGGATGGATGGATGGAGTAGGTTATTGGATGTATTGATGAATGGAAAGAATGATGGAATGTTGGTTGTATGTATGTATGTATTTATGTATTTATGTATGTATGTATGGATGGATGGATGGATGGATGAATGGATGGAAGAATAGAGTGGGTAAATGAATGAAAAGATGGATGTACAAATAATAAGCAAATTCATTTATCCATTGAATAAACAGATGGATGGATGGATGGATGGATGGATGGAGTGGGTTATTGGATGTATTGATGAATGGATAGAATGATGGATAGCTGATTTTATGTATATATGTATGTATGTATGGATGGATGGATGATTAAAAAAGATGGCTGGACAAATGGGGAGATGGGGTGGATGAATAAACAAAAAGATATATGAGTGGATTGAATGACGAACAGATGTATAGGAGGATGAAGTAGATGAATATATGGAGTAGAGGAATAAACAACATTTTGGATGGATGGATGGATGGATGGATGGATGGACAGATGGATGCATGATTGAGTGGACTAAAGGATTTCATTTCACAAGCAGGTTCCTACGGTAAGAACGAACGATTCTTAACATCCTGTTATGTGACTTCAGCAAGGAAGGCGACAGTAATGGCATCTCAGTTAGCGTTGTTGCTATGGCAGCAATAAGGTGAGCAGATGTATGTAGGAGAAACTCATCTAAACTCTATCAATCCATACTAATTTCGAATAGCAATCAGAGGCGCACAGATGATGAAGCACTTTTGCCTGAACTTAATGCGATCTCGCTGTGCACAAACACACACACACACACACACACACACACACACACACACAGAGAGAGCTCATCAGTATCATTTTGCACTGTTCACTAACATTTTATAGCGCTCTCTCACAGAGCAGTTTATAAAGTTTGGGATTTTTCCTGTTCTAGCATATTTCTTGCTCCGTCAGCTCCGCAAGGACTTGATCATTAGCCAGCAAGCTGAATCAACAGTTAGGACCAAGAAGATATGAACAGACTGAGCGTCCTCCCTAACTAAAGTTTGATAAAGAAAGTTTTAGAACATTGTATGAACTCTGCACCATTACAGCACCATGTAAACCCTGTAGAACGTATACTATACATCAACACTCAAGATCCAACAGAGAAGGTATGTAATGGATGTACACAAAGATGCCATAATAAGAACATGGAAGGGAAATCTGTATAGCTTGGAACAGTGTTGTTGGTATTGCGTGCACAAGTATTCACCCCCTTGTCCTGTGAAACCACTAAAATCACTAAATCCTATACGTTTTATCTCCAGCACAGCACAGGGATGTCAGATGTTGTATACTATATACGTTTAGATAGATAGATAGATAGATAGATAGATAGATAGATAGATAGATAGATAGATAGATAGATAGATAGATAGATAGATAGATAGATAGACGGACGGACGGACGGACGGACGGACGGACGGACGGACGGACGGACAGATAGATAGATAGATAGATAGATTCAGTGCGATTGGTCCTGTATCTCCTCCTGAATGGAATGGAATGGAAGGTGGATGACCAGTTTGTGACTGGGATGGGAGGAGCCCCTGTACTCTCTGCAGACATCTACTGTGTTGAAGATGTTCGATGGCAGATATTTGGGTGCACTGGAAGGTTTCCGCAACAGGGCTTTCCTCTTACACACTGTAGTGTGATTTACCACAGTGTGATGGAGTTGGTCAGGAGTATTTTAAGATGTAATTCATAAAACAAAATTTTTTTTTCAGTAAGAACTTCTAAATGATGATGCTGTTATAGACAAATAATCCATGTCAAACTGGAAACACATCACTTCCTGTAATAAATGGAAACATTTTTGTTACAATTGTGTACAAGCTAACACACACTTTAGCACTGATTCTGCCGATCACAGAGAGCTGAGGGTGTTTATCAGCTGTTTGACTTGATATCAGGTGGAACATCAGTGTTGTGCTCGTGAAATCATTTCCCTGTAATTTTCTGAAGAATTGTCCGTTTCTTGCTTAATCTTGTTTTTGGCAAAGTTTCAGAAAAAATAATGTCAAACATCAATCGGGTACAAATCTACATCTTGGCAGCTCTTCACTACACCACCCCCACCCATCTCTCTCTCTTTCTCTCTCTCTGTCATTCCCTTAAGTCATTTCAGCTGTGCGTTAGTGGCGTGATTATCAGTGTTTTGTGAACGCTCCATGTAGATGGGAAATAAACGTTTTACTTCGAAGCAGAATCCACACGTCTCTGCATTAATACACAAACATAATAAACAACCAGTGAAATAGAGCAGGTACATGGTTATGTATATCATCAGGGTGTGTCCCAAAAACTCATAATAAACACATACCCACTGTCTCTGTCACACACATACCTTCAGTCTCTGTCTCTCACACACACACATACACTCCTCTGTCTCTGTCACACACATACCTTCAGTCTCTGTTTATCTCACACACACTCATATCTGTCTCTGTCTCTCACACACACATACCTGTCTCTGTCTCTCACACACATACACTCCTCTGTCTCCGACTCTCTCACACACATACCTTCAGTCTCTTCAGTCTCTGTCTCTCTCTCACACACACACACACACACACACACACATACACTCCTCTGTCTCTGTCTCTCTCACACACATACCTTCAGTCTCTGTCTCTCTCACACACACATACCCTCAGTCTCTGTCTCTGTCTCTGTCATTCATACATACATTCAGTCTCTGTCTCTGTCACACACATATACTCAGTCTCTGTCTCTGTCTCTGTCATACACACATACATTCAGTCTCTGTCTCTGTCACACACATACACTCAGTCTCTGTCTCTCTCTCACACACACACATACACTCCTCTGTCTCTGTCTCTCTCACACATACACTCAGTCTCTGTCTGTGTCATACACACATACCCTCCGTCTCTGTCTCTGTCTCACACACACATACACTCAGTCTCACACACACACACACACACACACACACACACACACACATTTACTCAGTCTCTGTCTCTGTCACACACACATACACTCAGTCTCAGTCTCTTTCACACACATATATACTCTGTCTCTGTCTCTCAGACACACACATACACTTAGTCTCAGTCTCTCAACCGCACACATACACATTCAGTCTTTATTCCTCTTTTTTTATGTCTGCTCCTTGTGTGTGTGTGTTTGCATGCACTCTGGTGCTTCTTTCAAGCTGCCCTTGAGGTGTCTGGGTCACAGAGAACCTTTATTACTTTCTTTTTTCAGACACATGCACACACACACACACACGCACACGCCCCCATGCACACACACATGCACACACAGACTGAGACAAACACACAAAGGGACAAACAGATAACAACAAAATGCACCAATCAACAAGTTCAATTCATCATCTATTCAACAAAGACACAAAATAGCACTGTTTATCGGGTGTGTCTATGTAAACCATTGTCTCCTGCTTACTAACAAAGCATACACACACACATACACACACACACACACACACACACACACACACACACACACACACACACACACACACACTCAGAGGCTCATCAATATAAAAAAGATAAGTATCTAGTGACACTGTGCAAAGTATAAAATTCATTCCAGAGCATAACGAGGTTTATTTATCATGTTGGATAGAAAACGCAGCAGCAGCGACGGTGGAGATTCGTCATCAAGTGAGACCAGGTTTATTACGAGTCTGATGTCCCTACATTCACACTCGGCCGTTACATCGGCAGCATGACCAGGAACTTTCTTTCTGCTCCCCATGTCGGGCATTAAGACAGTGGAACACACACCTCGGGGCGAATTCATTTAATCGCTTTTGGCAGACATCTTTATCCAGAGCGACTTACAGTTATCTGAGTTTTACAGCTGAGCCTCTAGAGCCCAGCAGTGGCAGCATGGTGGTGGTGGTATTTAAACCCATGACCTTTCGATCAAAAGTCCAACATCTTTCCACTGAGATACCACTTCCCTATTCTCCTGTGCACACACACTCTGTTTTGAACTTGTTTTGATTGCTGCTTGGTGGTATCTACTATAGCACAAGCATGCAGTTCAGCATCAGTTCAACAGCAAGCAGAACATTTAGAGAGGAATAAACGATGGAAAAAACTTCAGACTCGAACTCGCCACAACTCACAAGGCCTCATTGGCATGATTTTTTTTAGAAGTAGTTGAAAAGAAGGTTTTGGGTTCATGCTAATTCGAATAAAAATCGATCAGTGTTTGATTCATTAACTAATTCTATTAAAAGACTGTTGTGTTAAGTGTAACATTCAAGTCTTTTCACATAAACTGAGTTGATGACATAAAGAATCTTGTGGCAAAAATGATAATAGAACATTAAGCCATAATAAATCAGAGTACTTTGGATGCTTATGTACATATGAAGGCAAATACTTTTGTACTTTTTTGCAAGTGAAAGTTTTTAGGGACACTTTTACTTTTACTGGAGTCAAATTTACTGGACTCACATGCACACCACCCAGTACCTCATCTGGCCCTTTTTGCACGCACACACACACACACACACACACACACACACACCCATACATTTTGAATTGCACATCTAACACAGCTGCACTTTATTAAACATTCAATCTGGATGCAATTTAATCTACTTATTTGTAGATATTTCTATACTTTATCTATTTTATATTGCTTATATTTTTCAAAATTTTCAATTCTATTGTTATTATATTGCAAATTATTTTATTCTTATTTCCTAAAGAAAATAATAATAATAATCATAATCATAATCATCATAATAATAATAAAAAACATTTTACTGCATATTTGTACTGTTATTGATTATATACACTATATGCCCATATGTTTGTGGACACCTGAGCATAAGATTTGTATGCCCTTCTTTTTAAACCATTCTTCTGGGAGGATGTTCCATTACATTTGGGAGATTTGTGTTGATTCAGCTAAAAGAATGTTTGTAAATTGGAAAAGCCGGTGTCCCAATACTTTTGTCCATATAATGTGATGAATACAATTAGAATTCGGAAGGCCAGGATGCTTCACTGTTAATAAACTAAGGAAGGTATTTTTAATGCAACAACAATGACCCCATCCTGATGTAGTTCAGTCTGAAAGCTCTTATTCTCACAGTACTGCAAAATCTGGTAACTTTATACACATAACAAACTTCCCATTGATGGACATAAGTTCTTTCTTCTTTTAGTATTTGCTGTAGTTTATAGTCAATAAACCATAGCCTTTATTTCAAAACATTTTTGCCTAATGTTCTTTAGAAACAGGTGGTGTCTCCATTTTTATAGTCATATTGAATTTCAGTGAAACTGCAGAACAGTTGTTGTGCAACATCACTATGGTGCTGCAAATGTTTAACTGGTTAACATTGTTCACTCTAAATGTTAAACTGGTTAGCATTGTTCACTCCAAATGTATAACTGGTTAGCATTGTTCACTCCAAATGTGTAACTGGTTAGCATTGTTCACTCCAAATGTATAACTGGTTAGCTTTGCTTACTCCGAATGTTTAACTGGTTAGCATTGTTCACTCCAAATTTATAACTGGTTAGCATGATTCATTTCAACTGTATACCTGGTTAGCATTGGTCACTCCAAATGTATTACTGGTTAGCATGGTTCACTCCAAATGTATAACTGGTTAGTATTGTTCACTACAAATGTGTAACTGGTTAGCATGGTTCACTCCAAATGTACAACTGGTTAGCATGATTCATTCCAAATGTGTAACTAGTTAGCATGGTTTACTCTAAATGTACAACAGGTTAGCTTTGCTTACTCAGAATGTTTAACTGGTTAGCATGATTCATTTCAACTGTATACCTGGTTAGCATTGGTCACTCCAAATGTATAACTGGTTAGTATTGTTCACTCCAAATGTTTAACTGGTTAGCATTGTTCACTCCAAATGTACAACTGGTTAGCATAGTCGCCTCAAAATGTATAACTGGTAAGCATGGTTTACCCGAAATGTATACTATATGGACAAAAGTATTGGGACACCAGAGGTTATAATAACCTCAACTCTTCTGGGAAGATGTTTCACTAGATTTTAAGGAGATATGTTCTTATTCAGCCACATAGATGTTCAATAGGGTTGTGGTCAGAGCTCTATTGCAGGCTACTAAAGATCTTTCACACACTTTGAATGAATGTAAAGTATATCTTTATGAATCTGGCTTTGTGCACAGGAGCATTGTCATGCTGGAGCAGGCTTTGGGCCTCTGAGATCAAGTGAAGGGGAAAGTTCTTGCAAGTTTGGGGTAACAGTTTGAGAATGAGCCACAGGTGGCTGTAAAATGTCAGGTTTTTGAATGTTCATATGGTGTGTATAGACATGAATTCCAAAGTAAAAATATCAGTATATAAAAAGTTAAAAATAGCACTAGAAAGTGGAAATGGAAAGTGTAGTCCAAGAAAAAAAACAGAATCAGTACTGGAACACAGTCCATGGTTAATAAGTGTTTGAGAGAAATAGAATGAAAAAAGAATAATATGATGTTAGTCAAAAAACAGAAAGAATAAAGAATGATCATCTCGATTCTTCATCTCTCTGGATCGTTAATAAAATGTGTGAATTGATCAGAATAACATTTTGCATTTAACACTCACTTCAGTCAAGGCAGGAAGGAAGAAACCGGCGTTTTTTTCTTTGTGAAAGCATCTGTCGCTGCTCGTCTTCACACATCTGGCTGTCATGCCAGCTGTTGAGCTGTAATGGCATGACATTCGAGTGTCTGTGTGTGTGTGTGTGTGTGTGTGTGTGTGTGTGTGTGTGTGTGTGTGTGTGTGTGTGTGTGTGTGTGTCAGAGAATGAAAGAGAAAAAAAGAGATGTGTATCACATACTCTTCTTTCCTACAGCCCTTGTTCACTATTTATGGGTTCTTTGTATAACATGGTTGAAGCAAACCGAAGCGGTTTTCCAGATTTTTTCCTCCAGGCTAGAGTTCGTGTTGCTATAGAGCAGGGGTTTATTGGCACAAACTCAAAGAACGAGCTAAAAAAAAGGGAAAAAAAACACCTCATTTTAGCTGTAACACTTTAGAATTTCTGCTTAATATCAAAATACAGCTTTCAATCTGGCAACATGTAAGTACTTGCTCTTTTCTTTTTTTTTCTTTTTTTTCTTTTAGCTCTGGCTGTTTGCTTTTCCTTATTAGTATTAGTTTGAGAAAACTCAGTAATTATTTTCCACAGCCTATTTAAAAGCACTAAACAAATCAGGTTTTATGGGGAATTTATCGCTCTGGCCTTATGGACCTGATTTTCCATAGTCGAAATTAAAAAGCATGGAAGCTGTGCAGGCTCTGGTTAATAGGCCACCCACACCCAACCACACACACACACACACACACACACACACACACACACACACACACACACACACACACACACACACGCATAGACACATGCACACACGCATAGACACACGCACACACATGGACTCAAATGTAACCCTATGACCCCTCGTGTCTGTGTTTAAAAACTACCTTTTGGTGCATATAAATCTGCCCTTAGTGTCTTTCTTCCGATTCTAAAATCTTGGATCTCACTCTTCAAGAACAACATGAGCAATAAGTGATATTTTCAGCCTTAACGACGAGAGAGAATTTTCTCTAAAATGTCCTACTGCTTAGAGATGTTTAGTGAAGCGATGACACGGTGGCTACAGTAGCAATAAAACAGTGTCAGGCGCATCGAGTGCGGTTTGCAAACCGTGGTTTTCCTTTTGCGCAAAAATAACCATGGTTCATTTTCATAAGGCCAACCGCAGATCCCCACAGTGTCCGTCTGCCCAGGAGTCAAAGAAATGCTGGAAACACTGGCAGAGATTGTATTTCCTTCACATAATAGGCTGCTTATGGACTATTGGGTTACACTGCGGCGCAACAGGTGGTGCTGGTTTAAGGGGAAGGTGTCTGCGCTCAGTACGGAGGCCCAGATTCCTCCAGACAGCAAGAGACGGGGTTTTTTTTTTTTTTCCTTGAAAGAAGCACAGCAACAGTTTTGTTCCATTGTATGGTTACAGAAAAGTCTTAAAACACATATATGTTTATGTAACTTTTTTTATAGTAACAGTAATAATTTTATTATTATTATTATTTATTATTATTACACAGTACATATTATAATTTGTTATTATATAGATATCATTTATTAGAATTTACATATGTACACAGATTTTGCATTAATATTATAGTAAAATATGTATTATAATTATCGTTAATAATGCTAATGGTACTAAATGTGATCATGTGATATGTATATGACTATTTCTTATTTATTAATAATTATTACATTATTTATTTATTTATGTTTGTTTATAATAAGTTAGTAGAGTTTGTATTATTAATACTATAATTATTAATGTATTATTTATATTATGTAACAAACGTCAGTATATAAATGTATTATTCGTCACAGTAATTGTTCCGATGATGATGGTGGTATGTATGTTAGTATTAATTTTTATTTAAGAATTTATTTTATATATTTGTTTATAATAATCTTATAGTAGTATTTTGTATTATTTTTATTTTACTATTAATTTATTATCTATATTATACAATAAAGATGAGTAAACTCATATTATTAATCATAGTAATTGTAATGATAATAATAAAATAATAATACAAGATTATTTAAGAAATAAAACATATTGGATGAACTTTAAATACACCTTGTTTCTTAAGAGCAAAGTCTTATTTCAAAGCAAATGTAACTAAAAAAGGATTGTTTTAAAATGTCTTTTTTTGTTGTTGCCAGATCGCTGTGGCATAAGAGGAAAATGCTGTTTAAAACATGGTTGTATGAGAAAATAATTTTGGAATTGAAGTGGTAACAGTACCTCTGGTTCATCACACCACCATGTAACAGCAGAACCCGGGTGGGTATATACAGGTGGCTTGTCCTGTTACAGGATCTCACAAAGCTTCCTTCTCTACTAGATGTATTAGAAGTGCTGTATTTACTTATTATGCATTCTGGTTGACTAATGTGCTTTACGTGTGTGTGTGTGTGTGGGTGTGGGTGTGTGTGTGTCTGAGATTAAGACAGAGCGGTTATTGGTAATATGTGTAACGCACTAATGTGGTTGTTTCAAGTGGTCTGAAAACAAAATCTCAATCCCAAGAACCACAAGTTTAAACATTTACTGTTTGGTGGATGAGGTCTATGCAAAGTACACGCACAACGGACACAATGAATCACAAAACCCACAATATTTTTATTCCACATTTATCCATCTGGACATCTTCAGGCTCAATAAATATTGACATAATTAATTTTAACACCACTAATTTAATTAACGCGCAATTAATGCAATGCGCATTTCTGATTGACCCTGTTTACAAAAAATATAAATAGATAAATAGAAAAGAGCCGAAATTAAAACCAGGAACACGTTTATTGACGAGGTCCTTTTTTACTTAGATATAAAAAAAAAAAAATTATAAACTCCACCAAAAACAGTTTCTTTATCACTACACATTTGTTTTACTGATTTACCAAGTCTTAAATCAAGCACCAAAATCCGCCATGATGCCCCCATCCGGCAATTAAAATCGTCCGTGTGGAAACAAAAGTTCCTTTTGATGTCCTTGTGCTTTACGTCATTTGAAACACTATAATTACTTTACAACATTTACAAGAATTTTTTTTAGTTTTTAGCTCTATGTTAAGTCTATGTTGGTTTCACTAATAATTAACATACATTTTCATGAAGCATCCATATTTGTCCATGTCCATGTCCAATAATTCAATATTAAAATAGTTTTTAAAATATTTTGATGTAATTTATTAGTACAAACTCTGTTTTGAAATGTTACTCCAAACTTTTCGTGGCTTCTCGCCAACTATCAGAAGTGTTTCTTAGTCCGGTTCCAAATGAAAAGTCACAAACTATCGAGGTCGTGTGTGTCAAGGTCGCGAGTATCGAGGTTGGTGGTGATATCCTGATGCAGGTCAGGACAAAGCAGACAGTCGCACTATAATAAATCGGGTTGCCGGGCAAAAGTCGAGGAGCCTAAGAAGCCAAAAGCATGTGAAGTGAGTTATGAGATGAAACGCAACCCTAAAGATGTCAATGCATGTCTAGGGTTTGCCATTAGGCAGTAAATCTGGTAACTTGGCAAACACGCAAGTGATGGATTAGCATACGCAACAATTCAGGCATCGTTGCTCTCACACGCAAACCGGAGAGCTGGACGTTCTAATAAAAACAAAATAAATGCGTCACATGCGATCATTTCTCTCATATATACACGCCGTGTGACAGCTAACGCCCGGAATCCTGATGCTTGTGCGAGTTAAAAATAAAGGTTAGGTGAGGTTAATCCGATCATACGACACCCTGCCACTGAAGAATTTCCATATGAGTGAAATATGATCTGCAGCTGTATGGAAGGGATGAGTGAACATTGTTCAAGTGCATAACTCAAACGGATAGACAATGAGACATTGACGGGACAAGAATCGTCCCAACTTTACGATAATCACCTGAACTGTGGCTGAACTTAAAAATAAATAAATGGGTCAGGGAAGGGTTCGTGACCGGGGAACAGAGGTGAAAATTAATAAATTGTATTTGCTCTTGTTACAGTGCTCAATTACAAGACCGTTTTAAGTAACACTAAAACATACTTCTGAGGAAAGTGGTAGCTCAGAGGGTAAGGCTTGGGGTTGCTCCATGAAAGGTCAGTGGTTCAATCTCTGGTATCGCCAAGATGCTGCCCTTGGGCAAGGCCCTTAACTCTCTGAATTTTTTAATGGACACATTCCACTTCACTCAGTGCGCTCTGTACTTAACACCGTTACGGTGCTTAATATTGAAAGACCCAATAAAATGAATGCATTTTCCTGCATAAATTCTAAACTTCAGTTTTAGCAACAGCAATTTAAGACCGAAAAGAATGATAACAATCCATTTTCCCATTCATCAGACATTATTAGTTTTTAATGCTTCAAAGGGTACATCTGCAAATTCTGTGACATGGATATCTTGGTATTTTATAGTACCTTTTTATAGTTCAGCAACCAATCTGTGAAAAAATATGCATGTAAGCCATTACCTAGCTGATTGAGCACAACTAGATGGCTGGACTTTTTAATGTTTTATAGTATGGAAGCTCTGGGCACAGTTGAAGTGTAGAAGCAGGATATACCCATATCCCAGAGATCTTCAGAAACCATCCTCTGCTAAGAACTTTCATGAAATGAGATGAATAACGTGACCTATTTATGTATGTATGTAATCCATATTTATATACTATATGGAACAAAGTACTGGAAAACCTGCATTCATATGTGGTTCTTCCCCAAACAGTTACTACTAGACAATTGTATAAAATGTCTCCAAATGTGGTGGGATAACATTTTTTCTTGAGTTGAACTAGGAGACCTGCTCCTGTTCTCAACGTCTGCTCCATTAAGATTTGCTGTACATGGGTTGGAGTGGAAGATCTCCTGCTTTAAATTTCTGACCTTAACCCTATTGGCCTTCTTCGGGGTGAATTTTTCACGCTGACTGCACCCCAGGCCTCCTCACCTACACCTGACTTTACTAACACTGTTTAACACTCCAAAATCTAATGGAACATCTTCACAGAAGAGTGGAGGTTATTATAACAGTGAATGGGGAATAAATGTGGAATGGGAGGTTTAGAAAACAGTCATGTATCTGCAAATTTTTTGTCCATATTGTGTATAAATTTGCTACTGAAAACCCAACATAATGTGAATGTTTTTGATGTAAACATGAACTGAAGCATCTTCAAGATTTTACGCATTACTTTGCTGCTACACGATTGGCTCCTTGGATCCTAGTTGAAATTTTACATTATAACATTTACATAATGAACGTTTTAACTTTTGGCAACACTGTAGAAACTATTCGAGTGCAAATGCAATTCTTCACTGAAATGCTGATTTCTGATCTTAACCTTGACCCGTATCTCCAGGATTCACATCTGGGACTTTCACAACACCTGTTTTGTTCCCTTGGCATTCCAGTGCTGGACGTATCCATCCGTCTCTTTCCTCCGAAACACCTGTGCTGCTTTTTCCTCAATTTCATTATAAAGCAGTAGCTTTTTCTCTTCCCATGAGTCAAATCTCTCTCTCTCTCTCTCTCTCTCTCTCTCTCTCTCTCTCTCTCTCTCTCTCTCTCTCTTAATCGTTCTTAGGTATTTTTTATTTTTTTTTGGTTAATTCCACAATGCCCAGAAAAAGGGAATGCCAGTTCCAACATCTGCGTCTCCTGCAATTCATTAACCTCTACTCATGAGGGAGGCGATTATTGAGATGGCTCGACGTGTGGATGATACCTGTTTATCCCGCAGGTGGGCTCATCTGTTTCCTGAGCTGTCTCGCCATCTCCGTGTCCTTCAGCAAACGAACACATATGGGTGTCAAGGTGCTTGTGCTGATTAACAGGTTGTCGTTTCAATCATGCCACGCCTGACTGTGCATCTCAATACAGCTCGAGAAGGCATTCGAGATTTGGGGCGCTGAAAGGGAATGCAAACGATATCGATATGTGATAGGAGGGTCACAGATCTATTGGTTCTCTAAAGGGCTGCGGCGAATTGATCAGACAATGAAGATAAAAGGATGTTGATGTCCTGAGCATAAATTTTTGCTCCTCAATATGTTTGTAAAGGCAAATATCTGTAATTTTGCATTTTGTTATAAAATGTGATTTTACAGACCACGATTGTAACCTGGATTAGAGCACAATATAAAGGTGCTTTATACCATCTCACTTGTACACTATAACATAGTGAAATTCTTTCTTTGCATACACATTCAAAACGTGGGGAAAAAGTAGCGGTTATAGTCCGAAAAATACGGTACATTTACGGCATTTGGCAGACTCCCTTCCTTTATCCAGAGTGACTTACATTTATCTCATTCATACAACTGAGAAGCTATGGGGTTAAAAAGGCCCAGGAGTAGCATCTTGGAGTGTATGGGATTTGAACTCACAAACTTTGCATCCAAGTCAGATGACCCCACTTTTATGTAATGTTCTGCTTTTCATGTGTTCGTCGGATGATGTGTACTTAATAATTTTCAATTATCAAAATTTTAAATGTTTTTATTTAATTTTGCTGTTATCAGATTATTTTTATAATTCATTTATTTTTTATTTAATTCAATTTTATATTATGTTTGCTTGTTTGTTTATCTATTATACATGTTTATATATTGTGTGTCAATTTGTGTATGTATACTTTTTTTATTATTTATTTATTTATATAGTCGTTATGTTTAGATGGATAGAAAAAATGCGGATGGGATGTGGATTTTAAAATGAACGTTTAAAATGACTGTCCCTGATTGTTGATTAAACAGTCGTCTATATGTTGAGGTTTCACACCTACTACTTTCAGTCAATAAAAACAGCTGATGCCTTCTTAAGCCTGTACTATTAAAAATATATAAATTTTGTATCTCCAAATCACCATTTCTAGACGTATATTACTGTACATATCAAATGTTCAGGAAAGTCTTCTCATGAGTAAATTATGATTTCTCGCCATCTGTTGGGGTCATAAATTGTCTCCTAGTTGCCATAGGAGATACACCTACAAGTGCAACCTGTTCCTCCTCCTGTGTTAGCAAACTAGAGACAGAGCTTCAGATGACGGTCTGGAATATTCCTGACATTTCTGGATGTCCTGTTTGTTCGCAATATTGAATTGAGTGGAAGAGAATGAGGGCTGGGCGTGGCCTGGGGGACGGTTCTGGAGGTCCAGATGAGCCGATTTGGGCTGTGTTTGGTCTGGCTGCTCGCAGAGGCTTCTGTTTGGGAGGTCTGCTACGCATCCGTAATTAGCTTTCCTGTTCAGAGTAATGAAGCAGCACTCTGCAAGCTGGGACATTGGCCAACACCAGCACCGGCAGAGTACAAAGATGCGCGCACACACACACACACACACACACACACACACACACACACACACACACACACACACACACACACACACACAGACCTCCCATAGAGCTGCACTCACCGCTGAAATCTAGCTCTGGTAGTTCAGGGCTTCGTAACCATAAACACCTTCAACCACAAACAAATCAAACATGCTTCACTGGTAAAATGAAGTGTGTGTGTGTGTGTGTGTGTGTGTGTGTGTGTGTGTGCGCGCGCGTGTATGTGTAGGTGTTGATGTGTGTAGTATGTAGGTGTGTATGTTTGTGTGTGTCTACAAGTGTGGGTGTGCATGTCTGTGTGTGTGTGGGTAAGGGAGTGTGCATCAGTATGTGAAGGTGTGTTTGTGTGAGTGCATGATTGATGTACAGGGTATTTTTGGAATGGATGGACTGTGGATTGTTGGTCACATGAATGTTTGTGGTTTCCATCATCACTGCTGCAGTGTGTGAAGATTCAAGTCCCTCAAATTATGATGACGATGATATTGGTTTCTGAAGGACAGAAATAATTTTAAATGATACAGATTTTAAAATGTGTAGGTTTGTTATTTTGCAGTGGTGTAAACTATTTGAGTAAATGTACTTTGTTACAGCATTTAAGTCATTTTTTGGCAACTTTATCGTTTGACTGAGTATCAAAAATATAGGCAACTTTTACTCTTTACTCAAATACATTTACGATTCAATATGTGTACTTTTCACTTCACTATATTTTAATTGACAATGAACAATATTTACTTTCATTTTGATTGTCCATTAAATACTAATGGTTCTTCTATTTTGTCACATGATGCTGTCATTTTATTTGTTAATTGAAGATCCCTTTTTAAAAGATCGCTTTAATACTTTGTCTTTATATTTTTGACCGACTTGTTTGTTTCATTCTGGCATGTTGAAAAGGGCTGTTGTGTTAATGGTTAATGCAGTGTTGATGTGTAGAATTCGGTAAAAACCCCTTACAAGATATAAACCCTCACAAATCCACTGTTTTTAGCTTTTTACTATTATGTGTCTCTGGTGCATGAGCATTATAAAAGTCAAATGCTTAAGTTCTGTTTAAATCAGATTCTCTGAGACTTTTCCCTCAAGTCATATTGAAATTGGTGACTTGTAACGTAAATCTCACAGTGAGGTATCTATTCTTTTACTCAAATATTACTTACAGGTACCCTTTACACCTGTTTTTTTTTTTTTAAGTTGCTCAATGTTTTTTTATCTCATCTTTTCCACTTTGTGCAGTCTAGTCTTGTCCCTGCCCTCATAATAAATATGGGTTAATTACTCTAATGTGTTCACCTTTTCTGTGTTAAGCCTTTGATTAGACTGTCTCTTTCTATCCTCCTGTCGTAAAGACCTTTTTCTTTTGTTGACATGCTTACCCTAAGGCTACGGTCACGCTTCATGTTTTCTTTCATTGACTTCCATTCGTACTCATACAAACACTGAAGACTGGAAACACACTTCAATGTGTTCCAAATTTCCGACATACACACCGATCAGGCATAATATTATTACCCCTTTGTAATATTGTGTTGGTTCTCTTTTGCTGCCAAAACAGTCAAGCATCGTCAGCAGTTTGAGCTACAGGAGCTCATCTGTTGGATTGGACCACACGCACCAGTATTCGCTCCCCACGTGCATTAATGAGCCTCGGCTGCCCACGACCCTGTCGCCGGTTCACCACTGTTCCTAGTTTAGACCACTTTTTATAGATACTGACCACTGCAGACTGAGAACAGCCCACAAAAGCTGCAGTTTTGGAGATGTTTTGACCCAGTCGTCTAGACGCCACAATTTGGCCCTCAATCAAATCCTTACACTTTACATACTTTTTGTCACTTTATATAAGTAAATATTAATCTTTTACCTGGAACTCCTTAAAGAGTCCACTTTAATGATGAAAAATAATTTAAAGCACAGAAATGGATTGTATGAATTTTTTTTATTTTTTTTTTTAAAAAGCTTCTAAGGAATGGTATGAGCACTTTTCTAGGTAAATGATTTCCAGTCTAAAATGTTCAAAAGAGTGATATAGAGTGTGATTCTTTCCCCCCTAAGAGTTTGCAAGGACGTGTTCAAGTGCTACTTGTAGAAAACATCTAATAAATCCTGTAAAACAATGAACTATAGTCCATATTTAATTCAGGTAAGCTAGCTAAAGTCAACGCTAATCCTTCATCTTTTTTTTTTATTACAGTATGCTGTTTAAGCAGTGCATTTCGAGTCTATTGAGTCTTTTGAATGGTTTTTAAAAGCATCTTTTGTGGAGCTTGCAAGGTCTCTGTGTGAGAGCCTGAGTGGGAGTGGGAGATGCGAAGATGCTGTTGACGTCTGAAAGCGGTAGGCTATAGCTGAACTAAGAAACTCGATGAACTCTTTCTCGTGCTATATGAGTGTAAGAAGGAGGGTGGGGGGAGAGAGGGAAAAAGCAAGAAAAGAAAGAAGCGTCAGAAAGCAGGGGCTCAAAGGATCCTCTCAAGACTGAACCTGCTTCTGTGAAGCTGACCTCCTACCAAAACTCCTGCGCCTTCCAAACCCACCGAGCCGCCGTCCAAATAGCAGTTTTTTATTCTCGCTCCACGGTGGCTGTACGATCTCGTGTTTTACCTGGAAAGCCAACGCACAGCCATCAGTTATGGATTAGAAGATGCTGTCAGGAGAAAGAATGAGGAGGAGGAGGAGGTGGGGTGGAGAAAAACACAAGTCGCTGAAAATCAAGCGTTCAAGCCGAGACAAATGGCTGGGATCAAATTCGCACAAGAAACGACAGGCCTCGGAACGGCAGCTTTATTCTTGAAGAGGAGTCTGATGTGGAAGCCGCGGTTCGTGGAGGATGTAGTAAAGTGAAGAACACACATCCACACACACGCACACACACACACACACATATACACACCTCCACCCAACAGTAATGATTCCGTTCATGTCACAACAAATATGAAGGTGAAAAAGGGAAAAGTTAAAACATGTAACATGATGAGATGTTCGAACACTACACGTGAAGAAAAACTTTTAATATCTTTATCACTTCAGCATGAAAGATGTTGAATGACCCAGATGTGCTTAATGAATTATGTCTAGCTTATAGCGATGGATCGCTCATGAACGGTCTTTAATATGACGCTTTTTGTTTATTTTCTACTGGATGCCCAAACAACGCATCGCCAAATCTTTCCAGGTTATGTACAGGATACAGAATTGGGTAGTTTATCATTCGACAACTTTAGTGCGAGACGTTCGCTCTGACTCCCATAGACACTTTGCAGTACGTTAAACAGGAAACAGATTTGAGTAGGTTATCCTCCCATAGTCCTCCCATACTCTGATCGTTTTTTTATCACATGACTCCCATAGACACCACACAATGCAATAAAATAGGGCTTTTTGGTCTGAATCTTGACATAAATTTTACAATAATAATGGTTGTCACGTGACAAAAGATACGGAGTGGTGAACTACTTATTCTGTTTATCATAATTTGGCCTTAGCTGCATTGTCATATTTGTATTATCGGAACTAGTTTGTGTATGCAGTTGGAGTGTTGGAGGATCTGCTTATTGAAAATGTAACATTTATTTGATTTCTGATCAAAGGAACGAAATGATTTAAAAAAGGATTTCTTCATTTTGATGAACAAGATTTAAAGAACCGAGTCACTAAAATGATCCCATCACTACAGAAAAATTAATAGTTTTTTTTTTTTTTTTACCTTTTTCTTAAAATTGGTCACCTGTTAGTTCACTTGCAATGCTCCGGCCCACCAGAAGGCCAACCCCATGTCACTGCTGAAGCTGTATCTCTGATGTGCCAAAAAAAATTTTTTTAAGAAAAATATATAGGCGCTTTGTTGCCAAAGCTCATAAAAAGCTGCTTTTAGTGTATTTTTACAATCCTGAGTGGTTCCTGGTTTTGTTCTAGTGAAAAACCAATCAGTACCTGTGATGTTTTAAAAAAATAAATCAACACCTTCTAGCCAGAAACAGGAGCATGGGAGTGTTTGTGTGGGTTTTTTGCGTAAACGGTGGTACTGCCACAGTCTCCCTCTGAGAAATGAATCTACCTGACGAGGTCATTTATCAAACTGTAGGAGTGTGACCAGTGAAAGGTCAGTAGAGCATGTATTTTACTTGAAACCCCATCCTCAGCTGATCTTTCTGCTGAGCTTTATGCTACGTTGCTACCGAGAAGTGTTTCTCAGTGAGGTTGGTTGGAGAAGTTGGTCAAAGCTCGCTGAACCAATCAGGCTGCTAGTTGCTTTATCCTCACTTGAACTCGAAACGGCAGAGACACTAGATCTTTCCTGCTGAAATCGAACTCTTCCTCAGTATTTCACACGTCCGCTTACACACACACACACACACGCACATGTAGCACTTCACATGCTGTTAAAAACGCATCAATCACCTCACCCTGTGGCAGGAGAAAGCCCAGTCTTTAGTTTTAATTTCACTCACATATAACATCCCAAATGCAGCGTGTGCGTGTGTGTGTGTGTGTGCGTGTGTGTGTGTGTGTGTGTGTGTGTGTGTGTGTGTGTGTGTGTGTGTGTGTGTGTGTGTGTGTAAATGTGTCACTGTCTCTCTGCAACACACCATGTCCTCTTTATTTTACTGTAACCTTTAACGCAGAAGGTCTTGTGTGTCGGAATATGATCCATGAACCATGTTGTGCGTGTGTGTGTCTGTGTGTGTGTGTGTGTGTGTATGTATGTGGAGGGGTGATATTTGATTAGGCATGTACATGTAAGAGCACCTGAGCTCCGTGATGGATGATGCAATGTGAACAGGAGCGGGGAAATTTGGCGCAGGGCCACTGAGCGCGCTCAGATCCGCTCTTTGCAGTCTAGACACGTTTCTGCAGTCCATCAGTGAGAGTGGAATAAAATGTTCATGTTGTGGGGAAAGTTCATTCTGTACTTGAGAAGTTAATTGAGAAAAGCTCTTTTTTTTTTTGGATGGGTCCGTGCCATACGCCGGACACGAGCAGATTTCTTTTGCAGGCCAAAAGGAAGTTCTGTGGGTTAATGAGGACGTTTACATTTACAGCCTTTGGCAGTGAGACGCTCTTTTCCAGAGCAACTCACAGATTTTTTTTTTACAACTGAACAGGTCAGGGTTAAGGTTCAAGGGCCCAGCAGTTGCAGCAGGTGACATGGGATTTGAACTCAGAACCTTCTGATTAGAAATCCAACATATACGGTGGACTGGATCAATGATGGACGAAGTATACACACCATGTAGTTTAGTAAAAGTAGAGATCCACTGGGTAAAATATGACTCCAGTCGAAGTGTCCCTTTTAACTTTCACTTGAGTAACAGTGCAAAAGTTTTTCCCTTCAAATGTACTTAAGTATCCAAGGTACTATGATTTATCATGGCTATAATGTACCTGTTATCATTTTTAGCACAAAACTCTCTTCTTAATAAACTGAGTTTATGTGAAAAGACTTTAATGTTTCTCTTAACACAACAATCTATTAATAGAATAATATTAATGAGTCAAACACTGATTGATGTCTAATAAAACTGTCAGGAGCCCAAAACTTTCTTTTCAACTACTTGAAAAAATCGCAGAAATAAGACCACGGGTGTTGTGGTGAGTTCAAGTCAGGAGTTTCTTCCATCATTTATTCCTCTCTAAATGTTCTGCTTGCTGTTAAACTGATGCTGAACTGTATGTTGGTGGTAAGTAGATACCAGCAAGTGACAATCAAAACAGTTACGTTTTTATCTACTCATGAATTAAAAAAGGAACGACTGATTTAGCAAAAATGTAGTCGAGTAAAAGGATTTTTGACTTTAAAATGAAGTGATTTTCATAAATGGAAATACTTAAGTAAAATACAGATACACAAAAAAAGCTACTTAAATACACTGACAAATTGCATTCACTTCATTACTGTCCACCACTGGATTGGATGAATCAGAAACCTGTATAAGAAAGCTGACCCTGAGGGTCTTTACCAGAGTGAAATGCTAGGTTAGACACAAACAAGCTAATGCAGCAGTGGAGGTGAAGCTACAACTTATAATTCCATCCCTACAATCTTTTATAAACCGGCAAAAACACCCAGACAACTCAGCTCAAATGAGTTCCTTCTCTGCTTACAAAGTGACAAAGTGTGAATCCTCTTGGTCTACCTTACAATGTTTATTGAAGAAATTGTGCAATACATAGTGAAACTTGAAAACATTGCAGTTCCTTTTCTTGGAATTTTGATAAACATTTACGCCATTTGGCACATTTACACACTTATCCAGAGCGAATAACATTTTTCTCCTGAGCAGCTACAAGGGGTTAAGGGCCTTGCTCAGGGGCCCAGGAGCGTCAGCTTGGTGTGGTTGGGATTTGAACTCATGACCTTCAGACCCAAAGTAAAATGCCTTAAGATCAGATGATGTAATATGATATAAGATAGGATAAACATTTATTCGTACCACAGTGGGGACATTTCCAGCAGAAAAAATTTATACAAATATAAAAAAAATAATAAATACAACAATAATAGTGGTTACACAATCAAACAAACAAACAAATCGCACTAGGTTATTGCACAGTTGCACAGTTTTTTTTTATTGCACAAGGAAAAATCTAAATTATTGTTATTGAACAGTTTAAAAATCACTATTAACAATGTGTATTATGGTGACTGTTGATTTACTGATTGTAATGTGAGTAACCACTAAGCCACCTCTTCCCCCAAAACACCCCCTCTCTATTCAGCGAATGCACCAAAGTACAATGTGACAATTCACTATTAGAAAATCAAATCACAGAAGGTGCTTGACATGCTTTGAGAAGATTTCCAGGACGCGTTCCAGAAGTAGCAGGAACGCTGGGAGCGCTGTATTGCGGTGCAAGGGGACTATTTTAAAGGTGATAGTGTGTAAACGTAGATAAATAAAGTACATTCTTGTAAACCGAGCCAGTTTGAGCGTGAACTGATAAGTGCACAAACAATTTCCAGTGTAAAACTTTAAAGCAATCTTGAACTTTAAACCTTTTGAGACACCAGATTTTAGTCATGTGGCTTTGTTTTCCCTAAGGTATGCGTTTCTGCACAACATTTCTTCAAGCTCACAAGATATCACAAACCTAACTTTACCAAACAGACCTATATATAGAGCATTACATAGTGTTCAAACAACATTCAGTACAACCGCACAATGCAGTAAGAGTGTAAAAGCACTGGTTCAATTTTAACTTAAAATTTTAGAAGCACATGCTAGGACTTTAGCGCTCAGGATCACATGCTCAGCTTGAACTTGTGCTATGTTTGAACTTAAAAAAACATAGACTAAATTTGAACTTTAAGGCTCAGAACTTGGCGCAGGCTAAGATTGAACCTTGAAGCGCAAGCTAAAGTTTATAGCATAGAAGCTGTAGAAGTGTAGATAGCTTAGATGTGCTACTGTGCTAAGTTTAACTTTTAAGCCTGAAAAACAAGCTTAAATTGAACTTAGCATCGAATCACAGTCTACATTTGAAGGTCAAAAGAGATGATGTCTTCTGGTTCATAAATGTATGCAGTAGAAATCACGTTAGCATCATGCTTTGTGAGGTCGCATGATGTTTTGTTAACACCTTCATCAAGTTTCATTGTTGTTTTATGTATATTTTCATGCTTTCTGCGAGTCCTGAAGGGAAAAAAGAAACAGCTGGGTGAAAGACGGACGAACAGAAAACGAGACGGTCACCAGGTTCTTTAGTATTATGCATTTGGTATTTACTGGTGTGTCTCGTTGCTGTCTCTGCATGACCTCATGCCGTGGGTTCAAACTCTGATAAACACAAGGGTATTTATGAGCGGTTACAGTAGGGCCTCATATTTAGGAAGCAGCGGGTGAATCACGGTGTCAGCACCCTTTAAATAACACTAACACCACTGATGCATGGTAATGTATGAACTCGGTACGGGGTCAGGAGTTTACATAACCCGACACGTGGATAGGTGCGCTGGACAAATCTGCCGGCTTATTTTGGGGGTCGCGCTAAAATGCCTCCTCCATGCTGTCATACAGGGGCTGGATAGAAAAACAAGCTGAAGCCAAATATGTCCTCTCGCTCTTAAACGCTTCGACAGGCAAGACATCATCATGCTTATCCACACCACTCCGAAAGAGGAGCGTTTTAAGTCATTAAAGACAGTGAAGGGCATAAATAATTGCCCCCCACCCCTTGAACTTTTCCACACATTGTAGTGTTACAAACTAAAATACACTTCATCAGGGTTGTATTTCATGAATATTTACGAGATAAGTCAAAGGAATGTAGACTTTAAAATCATTGAGTGAAGAAGTTTTTGCCCCCTAATAAACACCCCTCGCCCTTCTTTAAACTTTTTCACACATTGTAGTTGTACAACTGGTGAAACTAAAATACACTTAACTAGAGTGTTATACTATATGACATCATCATGCTTATCCACACCACTCCGAAAGAGGAGCGTTTTAAGTCATTAAAGACAGTGAAGGGCATAAATAATAAAATTATTATACCTATTTCAGTACAAGTGTTTCAGTGAGCTCCACAAGCTCACTCCAAAATCTAGTGAAACATCTTCCCAGGAGCGTGGAGGTTACTATAAAAGAAAATCGTGACTGAATGTGGAAATTTATGCACATACAAATCTTAAAGTGTCGCACATTTGTCCATGAAGTGGATGTTTGGGAATTTAAGTATGAAAAAAAACAACGTTTTTACCACATATTTGTTGTTAAAGCCCTAAATTATTTTTGGTACAAATAAGGTCTCATCAGACGTCACATAATGCATTTATGGGGTTATGTGAGTGCAATCCAAATGCACCTGTTCTTCAGAGAGAACATACCCAAACACACAGCATAATGAAGACCAATGGGCTATAAGAATGGGAGGCAGAGGGTAACACCACGCTCCACTGCATCAAACTCAACTCTTTGTGAGAGCTTTTTCTGGGGTGAAAACTAAACGGTACTGTACTGCATGACTGCAATCTATGGGTGGTCTTATATTTAGCGCCTGATTCCAAGGTGTCAAATGAAACACCGCAGACCTCGTTTGAAGTCCATGATTTATACAGTGAACCGCAGATGAAATCATAAGAACCGTTTCAGAGAAAAGAATTTGCTCAAAGCATCCAGATTTGATCTTTTGAAGCAGATAGGATCACCGAAGCCTGTGTGCTAGGAAGAAGTGGGTGTGTGTACAGTGCACTAATTGTCACTTTGAATAATGAGAAAGTGCGTTTATCTCTGAGGCGATCTTAACTCCGGCACATTCTTTAAGAGCTCTCGTTCTCTCTCTCTCTCTCTCTCTCTCTCTCTCTCTCTCTCCCGCCCACAAACTCTTCAAAGCACGACCTTTGACCTAGCCTGATCTCCATGCACTTTGCATTAATACTCGATCGCTATCGCATATGCAAAACACACACACTCACTCACACTCGCACTCACACACACACAGACACACACACTGGTCCCGTTTCAGGCCTGGTTTAGAGCGTGATTTGTGATTGAATGTGTGGGTGTGTTCCCTGAGTCGACTGCAGGAAGCTCCTGGCCAGTCTGAGATTCAGGCCTGATAAGTGGCGCCAGCAGTGATCTCACCATCTCTGGCTGTGGCCCATTTCAGTCTCACACATACACACACGAACACACACACACACACACACACACACACACACACACACACACATATATACACACATACACACATACACACACATAAACTCACACCACCTTCCTAGTTCCTATCGAGCTGGCTGTGCTCTAAAAATGTCAAATATTTCCCTTAAACTGAACGAACGAGTAAACAGGCAGACCGGGCGCCTACTGGCGCTGTAAACTCAAATCCCGGCCTCGTTGTCCAGAGGCCTGGGGGAAGGTTGCACGGACAGGGACTGGTTACAAGCTTATAAACTCACGGTTGTAATTTTGCACCAATGGAAAAACACAACACTACTCCACACACACTGATTGCTCAGCAACTGTTGAATCCTGCAGTCTATTTAGTCAATTGGTGTACTTCTTCTTCTTCTTCTTCTTCCAAGCTTCTGGGAGATGCTGATGTTTATTAATGCGCCCATGTTCTGATTCGTTTTAGTTTCCATAGAAACAACTCGCTCGAGTTGGATAACGCTCACTCGCATCGATTAAGCTTAACGAGAAAGAAGATTATTGTTGTATTTGAACAATGACGCAGTAAAGGTTTTTGTCAATTGTTTATTTATTTATTTTTTTTTTATTTGTAACATTTTTAAAAGTAGACTTCAATCGGTGTTGGGAGTTTGATGTTTAAAGGTTTTGCGCTGCAGGGAAAATTTCAGCAGGTCTTCAGTCACATGACGTTCTGCATTTCGACTTTTGCTTATTAGCCTCGAGTGAAAGAGGGAGAGAGGAAGAAGAAGAAAAGTGTGGGGAGAAATCGACTTTTTATTGGTGCTTTAGCGAAAGGAAATTAGTTTTTTGTGGACGTTCCACAGCGTTAAAGGGAAATATAAATGCATGAAAAGCTACGCTCTGTTTTACATTTGGGTTGAGTCGATGCAGTTGGTCCCAGAGGTCCCGAGACGTCCACAGCATGTCCTGAAGGTGAATTTATTCCACTTCACGTCTCTCACAAGGAGCCAAGGTTTACAGAGAGCAGGGAGGCCAGACTTCTCAGTCCACTCACATAGTCTGAAAGAACACTTTCTCTCGCTCTTTTTGTTCTCTATTTCTGTAGAATCCTAATCAGACATGTAGTTCACTTCGAGTGTCGTCTACAACCTGTGGAAAAAAAATGTGGATCAGAAAACATCTGACGTGGGCTGTCATATGCAGCTCAACACCTTCACACTGAAGAGGATTACATGTGCAAGTGTTTACACGTCGCACACGAATGGAAGCAGGTGCAGATATCGGGCAACATTTTCTCTCCCTCTTTCTCTCTCACTATATATATATATATATATATATATTTACTTCCTAACATAATGTCAAAAAATGTGTAGGATAAATGAAAAAACACCAGCCTTGATTTCATGAGCACTTTTTCACATATTTACATCTAACCATAAGCACTCATGAAATAAAAATAAAGATAACGCCTTGAGTGTATGACTCAAAGTGCTTACAGTTTTGTGTAACATTTGGCAACATTTATTCCAGAAAAGGATAATACAAGTTTGTTTCATTCTATAAGTATGCAACTCATTTTAATGTTCAAGTTTAGAGACCAATTTCTGGGAAAATGGTCTTAAAAAAATGTGTGATGTCTCAGGGGCATGTAATACATTTGCATCCATTGCAATACTTCCCAGAATGCCAGTATGTTCCACCCACTGGACACTTACTGACCAGTACGGTACGGATGTGCCTTATCTTGAAAACTACTGGCTGTAAGTCAAGCTTCTAGACACATCCCACCTCTACTTCCTCTTTTAAAGAATAACATCATGAAGCCAGACATTTTAACTCTGTTCATGTTGTTTTTTTGGTCTCAAAAGTCTGATTATATAAATGCTGATATGATTTGCACCAATAAAAGACTCTGTGTGTGTGTGGAAAAAACTGGAAAAGAAGCAGGATGGAACTTAAACACTTTGCTGCTACATCGTCATTCAGTTTTGTCACGCTAGTGTTAATGGTGTAAGTGTGATGGCATAGTTACTGGACGCTTGCTGGCACGGTCTGCCTCATATCCTCACACCAGGTGATTCACCGGACCAAACTCATGTGGCCTTTTCATACAGTATGTGTTTAATCTGCATAAAAATATCCATTTAGTAAGAAATAAGAAAACATCCATATTTCTTATACATTTACAGCTACATTTTACATTATTAACTTGTTCTTGTTTGTTTCAACATGTAACATTCCAGCAACAGAGTAAAAAAATACTCTACTCGAGTAAAAGTACTGTTACTTCAATGAAAGTACAAGTAAAGTTTAGTCTTGAGTAAAAGTAAAAAGTAGAAGTAGTAAAGAGTAAAATTTACAGAGTTTTTTAAACAGCGAGGGGGATTCTAGTGTAGTGCAAAGAAGCCAAGGGGATATAAATCTCAAACTAGTGTTTTTTAATAAAAAAAAAACACCTTTACAAATAAAAAAACAATGAAGAAAAAAACACAAGTCCATGACTGGAATGTGAGTTATGCACTTTCGCAGCGAAAAAACTCCCAAAAATCTCCTGTTACAATGTCATTCACGATAATGGAAGACATTCCCATTCAGCTGGGATCAATGACATCTGTCTTGTCCGTCTCCATCTTTCTTTTTGTGATTTTGGCGCATTTGTTCTTCGCCCCTCAATCAGTGCAGTAGTTTCCGAGGCACGATTTTCTCCACCTTGCATTATTTTTATGCATAGATCTTTTCCTCAGTAACAAATATGATTTCAAATGTCACAAAGTGCAAAACTTTAAAACAAAAGGAAAATTCCAGATTTTTAAAACTACTTCAAAATGTAGAAGTACACAAAATACCTACTAAATGACAGCAATGCGAGTACATGTAATCCGTTACTTTCTACCTCTGACAGCTATAAACCATCATTGCTTTCCCTGCCTCTCTGTTTTTATCCTCTCCCAATGTGAATATGACTCTCCCATGTCAGAAAAATAAACGATCTAGCTTTACCAAGTCCTTCCTCCAAAAAATGGGTTAGTTGTTGCTATAGAAACAATAACATATAACAATGAGTGGGTGAATATATATACTGTATGTGTGTAATTTGCCTTCCAGTCAAATCAGTAATGTTAGAGTTCACATTGAATTGTACATCTCTCCCTACAACCTCTGTCCCAGTCAATACCCTCTGGCGCCATAGGGACCCCCCCCATCACTCAGGCCCTGACACACTGCTCTGGCGACCTGTTGCAATGTGGAGAAAGAAAAAAAAAAAGCGTGTGGCTGTGTGATCAAGTAGAAGGTCATGTTGGCCTTTTGACAGTTCTGTGTCTCTGAAGGTTTCAAACTCTAGATGGGGAGGGTGTGTGTTTGTGTGTAACGTTAGACTCTTCCCTCCTTACAGAGTGGCCATTCTATCCCTCTGGTCAATACTGTCTTTCTCTGCTAGGTCCACTAGTGGACAAGGAGAAACAGGGACGGGAGAAGTGGCACTTTTTTCCCCCCATTCATGTCTGACCAAGTAATCCAAAACGGAGTATGAAAACCATTCGGTTTCTTTTTATACTAAATACAAAATACAGGTAGTATATCTAGAGATATACAGAGACAAATACATAGGGGAGGAAAGCCTGTGTGCTAGGGAGGGTAATGGATGATTGTTTCTGTGTGAAAAAATAATGTATATAATACAACAATGAGATCCTGGAACTCATGCACGAATCTGTGTCTGTCATTCAAACCAAAGTTGTGCAAATTCTTGTCATTCAATTAGAAGAATTACACTAGAATTACACAACACTTTTCCAAATCACAATATATGATGTCTCATTCCATATTTTTCCATATATGTGGACAATTGGTGAGGAGGCCTGGTGTGCGGTCAGCAATCTATTTTATCCCAAAGGTGATAAGGTTAAGGTCAGTCCTCTATAGCAGGTCACTCAAGATGTTCAATCAGACCAATGTAAAGCAAGGTCATTGTCATGCTGGAACAAGTTCGGGTCTCATAGTTGAATTGAAGTGAAAATTTATTGTGGCTTAATATTTGTGTAGCAGTGTGGGAAAGAACCACATGTATATTTAGACACCGCATTCACATATTCAGGGTATTTGCTTCGATAGGGAACTTTATACTCTTTTTCTAGAGCATTTAGATCAGGATATGAAATCCATTTCCACTGTCAACTGGGCCAAACCTAAAAGCGACTCCACAAAACATTAAGAACAGAATCTTAAAATTTGATTTGCTGGATTACGACCTTTATTTTGCCAGACCTGTATGTTTATCAATCTCTGATTTAGATCAATTTCGAGAAAATAAAAATGTAATCTAATACATTAAAAAGAATGAAAGTCAAGGTCGTGTCGCTGTAAAGGTTGCGGTTTGCTGTGCAGATGTAAGAATGAGCCGCGCCGCACACGGCCTCTCTGCCGTAACAAAGGCTGTGTTTTTCTTTGCATCCCGAGGAGATTTACAGTGAAATCTATATGCGTCTGACATCATCGGTGTCTCATCTTGCTTAGGAGAGGCATGAAAAATACATGCGTGTTCTACAGCTTTCTGTCTTCCTTCTGTTTTCTCCCTATCTCTCTCTCTCTCTCTCTCTCTCTCTCTCTCTTTTTCTTTCTCTCTGTGGTATGATTCAATCAGTGCGATGGTACCGATCTCAATGATGTATGATGCGTGCATGTAGACTCAGCCATGAGGACACTCTGACCTACTTACACACATGCGCACTGTGTGTGTGTGTGTATGTGTGTGTGTGTGTGGGTGGGTGTGGATGATCTAGTCTATGGCTATATTCTAGGCTTTACTAAAGGTCCAAAGAATGTGATTACAGAAAGAAACGTGCATTCACTCTGCATTTTCACCGATGTACACGTACATATTCAGTGCTCTAGTTTCTTCTAATGTTTCTAAGCTACTTATAATGAATTGCAGATTTCTTCATTCTGTCTGAAATCTATCCCTCGTTCACTTGTTACCCGTTTACTTTATAAACTGTCTTTTTTAGAGAACTATACATAATCTCAGCTTAATTATAAATCACAAGATTTCACTACATGAGCTCTTCCTGAAGTGTTTTGATTCACATTTATTTACATTTGAACATAAATTGCTCATTCATCCTGACTAGTACATTTCTAAATGAGCTACATAATGCAGAATATTCAATTAAAGATGAACCATTCACCTCCACGATCGTTTGAAAAGACAGCAGTCAGATTGCATACCAGAATGCGTCTGTAAAAAACGATGAAGCGTTTTTTTTTTCCATAATGCTCATGTCTCTAGAGCATGCGCTGTGCTCCAGAAGCAGAAATGTATGCATTCATAGCCGTGTTTATGAGCTAAACCTCTGACATCTATGCTGCCGATTGCAGGGTTTTGCAAGCGCTTGTTTGTTCCCGTGTGCCACAATAACGTGTTGAAGCTGAAAAAAAAAGACTGAATCCTGCAGGATGTGAGCTACACAGTGTTTCTTAACACAGTAACAGCTGAAGGCACTGGTACATTGCACAATATCGGAGCATTACGCAACCCCCTTCCCATCATTAATGCAGAAGTGATAACGAATACATACTCACACATACACATGCTTGGATGAATGTGCGTGTGTTATTGCTGAGCGATATAGCTGTGTAAATGCATAAGCAGGCTATTAGGGGAGTAAATCTTACCGTTCCCTGTGTTTCTGTGATTTAGAAGGCCACAGAAGGAGGACACGATGGGGATTGGTGGTTAACAATGAGACCTTAGTGGACAGCAGACAGAAGAAAGTAAGGGAAGGACAGAGATTTAATTGTACAGGGAATAAGAGCTCTGAGATTGAGATCTTGTGCTAGAGCTCTGCACTGAATGACCACTTTAATGGGTATCCCTGGTTTGTGCCTACCTTCACTGACCCTTTTATGGGCTACATTTACAGAATATGAGTACCGTGTTGCAAATTGTGGTCTATTTTTGCTATTTCTGCATGTTCTTCCCTTTTACTGTGGTTTCTTAGTGAAAAGGAGCCACCACAGGACCACCAAATAGGCCATTTGAAGGAATGCTTTATTAGGAACACTACACACAGACACACACACACACACACACACACACACACACACACACACACACACATGTATATACGTATATATACAGTGTCTCACCAATGTAAGTACACCCCTCACATTTCATCGGGACAAAGCTATAGAAATTAAACTCCTGAAATCCTCAGAGAGTCTTTGCCATGAGGTGCCAACATTCAGTGGTCAGTATGAAAGAATTGTACTTAAAGCACCAAATTTTAAAGGCTCTAATTCAAGATACACATACAACATGATGAAGGACATGTGGCTTTGCCTGGTACTCACTTTTGTAGCCAGCTATTCAAACAATAATGGCGGTATGTTGAGTTAATTTGAGAAGACAGTAAATCTGTACTGCTTTACAAACTGCACACTGACTATTCTAAATAAAATATATATACCTTTCATTTCTATAGTGTTGTCCCTTAAGAAGATTACAATTAATGTCCAGAGTTGTGAAATAATGAAATAAATATAAAATAATTCATAACAAAGGGAGAGACTTTAAGTGATATTAATATATTTATAACATCTGATACGATTAAAAACATGAAAAGTATTTATTTAAAGGTGCATTTTACCAGATAAAAATGTGCAATTAAAGTCAAGTAGCTTTTATTGTCGTTTTAACCATCTATAGCTGACGCAGTACACAGTGAATTGAGACTGAAACAACCACATAAAACAACATCTAGCTACAAGAACACAACGCTAAGGACTAAAGTAAATTATCCTATAAAATGCATACAGTACAATGTGCAAAAGAGAACCGTATACAGGAGTGTACTTGTGGATTAACACAAGATGTAAACACAAAAGGTTGTGCGAAACAGCAATAGCGGCAGTCAAACAGATAAAAAATTATCTATTATTATTATAATATTGTATTGTGATAAACTGCGATAAATCACGAGTTAACTCATGAAAATCGTATGATTAATCGCGATTAAATATTTGATTCGATTGACAAGGCTTACAGAGGTGCATTGAATGTTTGGGTATAACAAAATATGGGTATTTAAATATCGTTTTGCATAGCTACATACAAGGGTTTGTGGCATTTATAATAATGTCGTGCGTCATTTTAAATAAAAACATTTATTGTCTAGGTTTTTCTTGCTTTTTTCTAATAAATAATTGTGTTCATTTGGAAGGAAAAAATTGGGCGTCATCATCAACCCATCAACGAGAGATTCTCGACATAGAGAATCTTGGACCGGATTGGACGCCTTAAGACGCTCGTGCGGTTTTCTCGGCTTCCCATTGGTCTCTTACAGTGTCAATCAAAAGCTTCACTAATCTGCATTCTTTTGTAGGGGGCGGGGCTGACGATTCAGAAGGAGGCGGGGGTTACAACAAGTCCGACCGCCATTTTGAATCCTGTGCGTTGTTAACCTTTTCCCACCCGTATTTCGCACTCCTCCTCTCACTCCTCCTGCAAGCAGGGAGGGGGGGATTGACCAATCACGAAACAGGTTGAAGTTAGTTGTAGCCAATCAGAGAGCAAAGGGGCGGGGTTTGTATCGAATACGGGTACGCGTATTCCCTGACTGAGGAAAGCGAAGATGGTTTATTGGAGAGAGTTTGACGCGTCGGTTCAGGACGATTTTTTTTTTGCGTCTTTCCTGACAGGATTGCAGCAGAAAGCGAGTCGCATCGAAAGTCTCCGGAGACCTTTGAATAGTTCCTTGACGTGTTTGTGAAGGAATTTGGTCTTTGTTTTCGAGGAGAAAAAAAAAAGAAAGAAAAATATTTATTATTTGGATATGGCAGCGGTTTTTGGTCAGGTCGCGCGAGACACTTTTCCTCAGGGTTGTTAGCTAGCTAGCCGAGACTGGTTTTAGCTTCAACAATCCGGATTCATGTGCTGAAAACTTGCGCGATAAATACAAGAAATATTTTTTTCTCAAACATTTATTTCTACATCCCAGGACTGTGATGGTTTGCTTTAATAGTGACGAACGAACGCGGTTGTAAATCCAGTCTCCTTGCAGTGTTTCTTCCGTCAAGAATTCGGATAATATGGAATTCTCCGTGTGGACACCTTCGAATTAAATCCGAATTATTATTGTTGACATTTTTTTTGTTGTTTTTTATTTCATTTCTACGTCACATTATTTACTGACAATAGCCATAATGAGATGTTCTAGACCTTGAGCTCATAGCAAACACTTAACTCATGAACTTGTAAACAAAAAGGGTTGATATTTATATTTCTGGTTAATGATAGAGGGGGGAAAAGAAACTCATCTGACACATCCATGTGAAGTCTGTATTGTGCGACCTTTAATAATATTATTAATAATAATAATAATAATGATGAATGTATTCAAGAGGAACTGTTTCTGGATGCTGTCTCAGTCTCCAGACTCTGATTCATGGCCACGTGTAATCTCAATTTTTTAAAGGGGGAAAAAAAAAATTCTTGTAATTTTTTTTCTTTAAAGTGTCTGATTTGTGCTAAGGTTGAAAGAAACCCCCCCCCACATAGAGATGTTTTCTCTCTGCTGGACTGGACTCGACTGTATCTTATCCCACAGTGGATATGATGTGAAGCTGTAGATGCTTTCATGAAGACTCTGTCGACATCAGCGAGGCTTCGTAAAAGCAAAAAAAAAAAAAAAACCCACCACGTTGAAAAACCCTCGAGAAACCGAGACACGGATCCGTCGTCCGTGCATGATTCGGATCGGATTTTATCCTAAACTGAGGACTAAAGCTTTGAACCCTGAAGATGGGATCTGCGACTAAACTTGCGCTCGCCGTCTTCCTCATCTCCTGCACATCAGGTGGGTCTTAAGTCAATATATTATGAAAGTAATACTAACACAAATCTATTCGGCAGGTTCGAACATGGATTCAGATCTTTCTGCGTGTGAGATGTGAGGCTTTTCACTGTAACGATCTCATTTCTGCATAAACAGCAAAGCAGATTTCCCACCTGGTGCTTGGCCCCCTAATAATACACTAATAATAATAATGCTATTCTTACCACCACTACATCTTCTACAACAACTACTAATCATAATAATAGGTGTCTAGATGATCATACACACATTGTCAGAGTTCCAATTTGACACTTGGTGCTTGGCCCCCTAATCAATGTTATAACATGCATATTAAGGTTTAGGTACTCAAGAATACTCATGTGACTTTGCATCAACAAACCACGCGATTGGATAATTGGCGACTGGTCGGCGTGACTCCACTAACCAGCGGACCACTGAAAACGTCCGAGCCACGGTCTGTCATCGAAGTGATTTTCGGTATCGCTATTTACTCGCCAATCGAGAATTATTTGGTTTAAACGCATGGAAACGGTGCTTCGTTCCCAACGTTTTGCGCGATATTCCACAAGTTAAATTGGCAAGTGGGATGAAACCAACGACTTTGCGTGCGCCTGTAGAGAACAAAACATGCTCCTCTCCACTTGACCACATCTAAAAGCATTATAAACACGTGCACGTGTCACAGCCAGCCCCCTGCGTAAATAATAAACTAACCGGATCTTCCGAAAGCTAAGTGGAATGGCGTTAGTCATTTGGGGAATTTCTATTGGCGAACGAGGGTTCATGCTTTCACGTAAACCGCATCAATAATGACTGCGTAGTAACCATTGCCATGACTACACCTGTTTCTGTTTTCAGCCCGTCATTTCTATTACACACACCCGCCGAGTCACACGTGTCATCACCTAAACGTGTGCTGTCTCCACCGCCTTTATCGCGATGTCGTTCCTGTGCTTTATTTACTCCTCGTTTGTTTGTTTTGAAGCTCCGGCACGCGTCTATAAAAGGCTCGAGGTTTGACCTAGAACAAGCCAAGGACTTATTGCAAATCGCGATCGGCAGCGGCGGGACTCGGGGCGTAGACGCGTTTCCCACTCACCTCGATTGCATTCAACCAACCAAGACGTATTTGGCATCCAAATTTCCCTCCTTCGCTTCAACTCGCTCGCACGACTTGAGTATTGGTGCAGCCTTCGTCCACATTCGGATGCTCCCTTTAACCATTGCAGGTTCTCATCAATTTATAATTCATGTGTAATAGCGAATGTGTGGGTTTTTCACGTAGGATTCCTACGAAAAAGCAGGCAGTCGAGGTCTTTTTGGTGAGCATCAACAGGTTCCCGAACAAGTTGGTAGCACTGGGTTTTACTCTCATGATGTGTTCTTTTTCTCCCCTTTTTCTTGTGTGTGTGTGAGAGAAAAAGAGAGAGATACACACATGCATGCCGTCGTATCTCTGGATTTGGGCCGATGCCCAGAACAAGGTTAATTACACTTTCGCTCTTCTGATAGAGAGAGAGGACGGGATTAGATAGGAACAGAAGAAGCCGATTTGCAGGAGAGAGACGTGGAACCCGGGAACGTGTGTTAGATGTTGTCTTGGAGTGTGTTAGTGCGTGTGAGTGTTCACAGAGAATAAGGAATGAAAATTTAAAGAAGACGTACAGCTTAGTTTCAGACGTACACACACTCGATTCGAGCTTTCGGAGGACGCCTGGTCGTATCTGACACTTCGATCGTGATCACATTTTCAGCACAGATAAATGTACTCCAGATCGCATCCCAACATGATCTTGAATTACAGGGGTCACTGTTGGTGGCTCAGAGCTTCCTCAGGCATATGCCAAGGTGAAAGGAGAAAAGGATCTAGGTTCTCTGGCTTTATATGAACACCGAAAGTCCTTTAAAAGGAAAAGGAAAGTCGATCCTTTGCGCTGATGAAGTGGTTATTGTCATCATAATGACTGTATCATCATCATCATCATCACAAACACCACAATATCCTGCACCATTGGGTGACTAAGTTCATGATTCACTGCAGCACAAACATCTGGATTTTTCGGATTTCTGGAAACTGTTGCTTCACATTCACAAGGTCGCAGACGTCCGATCTGAGATTTTCATGCCATTGTAACGAGGGATGGCTTTTCGAAGAATAAATACAGAAAGCTTGAATTGGAGTTTTTTTTCGATTAGGCAGGAGGTTACAGCATTTCATCTGGCAGACAAAAAAAAACAACAACTTTCCCTTCCTACTGCTTCCTGTTTACTAAGCAATCTGCAAGGAGATAAGAATTTTCGACTTCCTGACAAACCATGAACGCTTTTACGGAATCTCTTTCATCCTTATTGTGGTGATTAGTGCGGAGGGTCACAGGGTGAAGGAGATCATGTGGAACTTCTGCTCTGGGCTCCTGTAACATTGTCTCTCGTGGCCCCACTATTTTAAATTCCTGCGCTAAGTGCCCCAAAGGAGCAGAGCGTCACTCGGCAGCTATGAGAGGGGATAAGATGCAGTTCCATCTCTCTCTCACTTTCTCTCTCCCTCTCTTGCACGCTTTCGTTCTCGTTCTTTTTTTTTTTTTTTCTGTTGCTATCGCTGTCATGCTCTTTCGTTTGTCTCCAGCCTTTCCGGCTCCACACTGTCCAGGTCAGAAGGGCACAGCACAGGCATATATACCAATATTATATTCTCCTAATTGCCTCCTTTTTTTTGTTTTTTTTTTTTTACCTGGTTTAGAATATTACGGCTATATATATTCTTTAAAAGATAATCAATCTTAAAAAACGAGTATACTTAAAAATAATGGCGCGTGAGCCTCTATATCTTTTACATGTAACCTCACAAGGGATGGAGCTGAGAGGATCGGCGTTGGAGATCAGAGCAGCAGTGACCTTGCTTGTTGTTTGAATGTCAGTGTTGTAGGAGCATTGGTTGTACTAACATACGCATTGAGAGGAAAGAGTGGGTTTTTTTATATATATATATATATATGTACACACACACACACACAGTGTGCCATTCTGTTACAGCTCTCCTCCTCACAGCAGACTAAACACCGCAACCTGGAGCCTTTTCACACCCCGAAAGATCACACAGCTGATGCAGGATCTCACAAGTGTGATATTCGAGTGTGTGTGTGTGTGTGGGAGAGAGCGAGCGAAGTTGTCGGTGGGAAAGGAAGCGGCGCAGCCTGCCAGGGCGAGTGTATTCCGCACGTGTTTGCGCGTTGGCAGTCTGTGCCGGAGCGCGTGGGCGCGCGTGCATTCGAAGGGTCCAGAAAAGTGCATTCGGAGGCGCTCGAGAACGGCGTTAGAGGAAAAACTCACCGGTGATTACAGAGCGGGAGCCGGGCACAAGGCCACACCGTTTAACAATCTTTAACAGGACATGCACAGGCTCTGAGATGTTTCATAATGGAGAGATGTGTGTGATTTTATTACGTTTTTTAGAAATTCTCATGTGATGATGATGATGTTATTATCAGCAGCGTTTGACGCGGTCATACTACTTTGCTGTTGACTGCTCAATTTTGACCGATTGCTTTTGTATAAAAGTGACGCAGTGGTTCAAGACTAATCATCAGTTTCTGATCATTACACTCATATTTGATCAGAAACTTTATAACACTGTGGATCACACAGGGGAAATTATTTCTTCGCATATCCCAGTGATGTTAAGGGCCAGGCCCAAGGGCCCCAAAGAGTCGCTTCATGGCGACACTGGAGCTCAAAACCCTGACCTTCAGTAACGCAGTGCTCTAACCACTGAGCTTCCACTTCTCCTGTTCACATCAATTCATTTTTTTTTTTTTTTGAGTGTCGCTGAAATAGCAAAGGTCTTTAATAAACGACTTTTTCAAATTCATCTCCAGTGTGAGTGCTGGAGGTCTGATGTTTTCAAGCTTGAGAGCTTTGTGCTGCTTGCCAACTTAACAAGCTGCAATTTTTCGTATTTCTTTGTACCGCACATCCTCATTTTTGTTTAGTTGGTGTTTTGGGTTTTTCACCTTTCAAGCCAGTTAGTTCCTTTTTCCCATTTCACATAACAAACCAATTCAGTTTCACAGTTTGAGTGGGTTTTTTTAACTTATGGTGGGAAAAAGCAAGCATTTGCCTTCGTCTTCCTTCAATTTCATGGTGAAATTGCACTCCAACAAGATTGTGAAACTCCTGGGACCGCTGCTCGCTGTATGTCTATAACATCCCTGCTTTTGGGTTATGGCTTTGATAATTATTTAATCATAACAGGAAAGACTTGAGCGTCATTTCACTAAACCGATTCCACATGAATACTGGGGTTCGGTTTGTGATGCTTCTATCGTTTAAGACTAGTCTGTGTAATATGTATATCGTCTTCATGAAAACTATATGTAGATATTTTTGTGCCTTGCCTACCAGATTATGAGAGAATTCACCAAGTTCTGGAGGAAACCCACAGGATAAATTCTCTCCATTCTGAAATTCCTTTACCACCAAGCTTTCCCAAAGAATCTGTGCCAGCTGGAAGAATCAACCCTAAACATCCTTCTTTCTTCTCTAATCATTCTGTGTTCTCGAGTGGTGCTCGAGTCAGTGCAGCATTTCTGCAGCGCTCCACTACGGACCCCATCCAGCATAATCAGAACCATCATTTACAGTCATTGGAACGCTGACTGCATTTCAGGCCTCCTCACCCTCACATACATCAGTACCTTACTTACTTTAATAGACTTTCCCTTGCGGGTGAATGAGAACAATCTCATAAGCACACTCAAATCTAATGAATCTAGTAAAATATCTTCTCAGAAGAGTAGAGCTTATTATAACAGCAAACGGGGGCTAATTATGGAATTGGTTTTTCAAAAAGAATCATATGGCGTGGTTTCCATAAACCTTTGGCCAAAGAGTTTCGTTGACGAAACCTACATGGGAAAATTTTCCATGGAATGTTTGTGTTTGAAATGTCAGTGACTTTATACACTCTCTGGGTCAACTAAGATCCATTCAAAGATTATTCAACGATCAAACCCTCATAACTGCTTTAGATCTAATCTTGGAATAAACTAAAATAAAAAAAACAGCATGCCGTTTTCGTTTTCTTCATTTTGTTTGTTTTTGTTGTTTGTTCAAAACAAGTCAAGCTACTTTGTGATGGATCATGACTTGTTGTACAGAAAGCCTCGGACGTGATCTGTAGAAATGCCGATCCTGATGAAAACAGGACAACAATACGCGTGGCCATATAAACGATTCAAAGATTCACAACCAGACACATTCAGAAAATCCTCCAGCGAGTCATGATGGAGGATTGTGTTACACAGTGAACACACCGTTTTCCTGCTGTGCCTGATTGTGTTTTTGATCGTTTTCACCCTTATGGGTGACTGACGCACCGCTTCACCCTGACCTTACGTGTTTGACATTCATCAGTACTGTGTACAATAAATCAACCCGTACTGGTGTGGGAAGATTACCGCGCTGTCCGTGGCGCATTGTGGCATGGAATTGGGTTGACACAATTCCAGGAATTTTCAAGACTGGAAACTTTCCATGGGAATTAACAGGAATGAACTGGTTACAACAACCAGATTTAATGATATTTTAGATGAATTTCTACCCTATAAAATCACCAATCACATCCACACTGCACACTTACCAAACAAAATGTCTGTATCTGATACAGTTTATAGAAATTTCCCTGATATTTTAAGGAATTCCTGATAAGTTTTCTGACATTTTACGGAAATTGGATTGGACTTTACATCTTAAAGCACAAGGATGCACAAGTATTTCATTTGGAAATTTTCTGAAAACTTTATTTGCCTTTTTTTCAGCCTTACAAATCTTTTTAATCAGATTTGTAAAGCTTGGAGGAGATTGAGTATCGTTTATTTTCCTGAAGTCTCTCATTAAACAATTTGATTTGATAGTCACTTTAGGTAAATGTTCGACATCACAAATCCAACGCCGAATTTATACGTAAAAAACACATTAACACGACTTATTTTTACACCGGTGCAGCTATGGTGAAATTAGTATATTTTTTTAAAGATTGTGAAAATAACTTTGCTGACAGCGAGTAATTAATGCGGTTGTGGTTCTGACAGGTGTGTGTGTGTGGGTGGGAGTAAGTACTATCCCATAGAACATGGCAGGAAGATTAATGGGTGACGGTTATGACTGCACATTTGCCTAGAATGTCACTGCATAACAGGTGTATCAGTCGTCCACAGAGAGCAGGCGAGCGTTTCATTTTGCATCCCGACTTTATCAGCTGCTGTTCGGTTCTCTTCCATCCCAGTCAACTACCAGAGCGCGAAATAGTTCCCGCGTCAATACCGGCGATTAACACCGGCCGAGTCATTCGATTCCCAGTCGACGAAAAAGCGCAAATGTTATAAAAGCACTCGAAACAAAGAGCGAGGGGGGAAAAGTTCACTGTCGGGCGGTGCAGCTGTTCCTCTTCTTCATCGGGATATTACAAGTTCACATCACTGGAGTCAAAAAGCCGATTCACAAGTGTTAAACAGATGTGCCGCTTCGACTCGTCGGTTTTCACACAGATATGTGGTTGAGTTCAGTTCGCTCATCACATCGCATGGACGTCTTTATGTCCTCAGGCCATGACCACACTAATATGTTTCGTTTAGAAAACACATATTTTTCTCTCCAGTCCACACTGAGACGGCGTTTACAGTAAAAAAAAACTTAGCATTTTGAAAACGCGGATTGAAAGTGGATTCATTTTGAAAACGGCGTTTATGTTTCGAGTTGCAGTGTGGACTGGCTTTCGAAAACAACGACGGATTCTTTTGATGAGGAAATGATGCAGGTCAAAGTGGACGTGTGGGGTTTTCGGACAAAAATGCCGTTTTCATATTTACCTGGATTGTTGTAGACATAGCCTCAGTCAGATCACGACTCGATGTGTGTAGTGCAGCATGTGTGTGTGTGTGTGTGTGTGTGTGTGTGTGTGTGTGTGCGTGAGAGGTTGGCATCAGTCACTGCTGGAGAGGGTGAGATTAATGGCTTAACGTGTTATGACAGTACAGAGCGAGTGTGAGATCAAGCAGTAAAATGGATAGCTGTAGTGTGCGATTGAGTAAATGAAGCTATTTCATTTAGAGCCTCAGGTTAAACAACGTTTAAGGTGTTGGGATTGTGTGCGAAGTGTTTCCTAAAAAAACAGATAAGACTGACCCAGAGAGAGAGAGATGGAGAGAAGGGCAGAGAGAGAGACACATACACTGTGTGTGTGTGTGTGTGTCTGAAAGAGAGCAAAACTGACACAAAGCAAATCAGAGCAGTATGGATCTGAAGTTCAGCTAGTGTATGCCTGAAATCCACAGTTTCAGATGTGTGTGTGTGTGTGTGTGTGTGTGTGTGTGTGAGTGGGCGAATCCTCACACCCATGGCCTACTTTTGACATTTAGGGATTGCTGTTTATTTAAAAACGTAAGGCTTGTTTTATCGCTTTTGCTGTCGTCGTAGTTTTGTTTGTTTCTTGTCAGAGGATTCATGCACGTTTCTGCCATCAGCTAAAAAGCCACACGAAAAATGTTTGTCTTTTTAACCTTTTCAGAAAGGGAATGTTCTTTTTCTGTGTCGAGCCACAGCGAGGTAGTGAGCTTAGTTTCAGTTTTGAATGAAGCTGTTTTGAAGGTTATTTCAAACTCTTGCTGAGAATAATGCAAATGGACTGAAGTCTGTTCTCTGATCTATTTTTATTACTTTACATTGCCAGTATATTAAAATGGATGTTCAACACCAGAGCTGCTTTTCACAATGACCCTATGTGCATTGTCGCAGTCCGGTGTGTGTGTGTGTGTGTGTGTGTGTGTGTGTGTAAAGTCTATTCTAGTAACACAATAAAAAAGCCTAAATGTGTCTGGAGATTAATTACAGTGTTAAGAGGAATGTTTTAATATTCATAAGTACTTTTTGAACCATATGTAGTCCTCATGTGCTGTTAATAATAATAATAATGTATAATAACCTCCACTCTTCTGGGAAGATGTTCCATGGATGTTAGTAAAGCCAGGTACTTTTATAGGGTGAGGAGCCCTGGGGTGCTTTCAGCATTCCAACTTGCGTAGGTGGCAAGTAGGGGTGAGGTCAGATCTTTATAGCAGGCCTTCAAGATCTTCCACTCCAACCCATCTAAAGCATATCTTCATGGAGCTTGCTTTATGCATTTTTATGCCGGTTTGAATCTCTTAGACTAGAACTTAAGGGTGAATTGAATGCGATAGCAACCAAGAGGCATCCTAAAAAATTGGCATTCTAATTTTGTGGTAACAGTTTTAGGAAAGAACCAGAAATGTCTGGGAAAAGACAGGTGTCCATATCGTCTATTTGTCAATATAGCGTATTTGATCTTAAAAGGCATTAACTAAATCCAGGTTTCATTATCAGAGTGTTTGCGTTTGCGCTACAAACTCGCTCACAAAGAAACATGTTCATTCTGCACATTCTACGCTTAAGCCACTCTGTCTAGCACTTTTGTTTATTTTAAATATTTTTTTTTTTTTCAGCAAGCCCATCTCCCGTGGTTCTGTGTTTCAGTTCTGCTGATTCTTCCAGCTCCTAAAGTGGACATGACCTTTTAACCCCACCTTTTATACCAGGATTCACACAGCGGCCACTAAATTATCCCGCTTAAGCGTCCAGCTCCTTAAATCTTCCTCCCCGTCCTCGCCATGTCGACTCCACGACATCCAGGCTGCTTCAAAACCTCGTCCGGTTCAGTGCAGCACCACGTTCTGCTACGGCACACCGGAGGAATGAAGCTATGTGCAGCTCGAGTAGCTGGAAGGGCATCGAGTAGGAATGCAGTGAGCTATTGAGGGTACAGTAGAGGGGCAGATCTCGAGGCTCAAATGAATGTGGCGCAAAGAGAAGGTCAACGCTTCGGTTTATGGTGCACCGTTAGCACCCAGGATGAAGTATGAGCTTGTTATTTAATGGCACAGTGTTGGTTCTCAGGACACTATTTTAGCCAATGTGCTACATGTGCTACGATTGTGTTCATCTTATTTACAAGAAAATCCCACCTGAACAAGACACTCGTTTTTTTTTTTTATATACACCACTTCAGAACTTGAAAACTTTCCGACAACAGACAGTTTGTATTTTAGGATGGTGGAGATCATATATGTTGGATTTGTCCTTGTGGTTTGGATGTGTGTATTTATTGGCATTTATTGTGTTTAGATAAAGGAATGTGCTGTCAAATGTACAATGTTAAGACCATTTTTGTGTGCAGTTTCCGTCAGTAGCAGTGTTTAGATGAGGACAGTAGCAGTGTTTAGATCAAAACATTAGCAGTGTTTAAATGAGGACAGTAACAGTGTTTAGATGGGAACAGTGGCAATGTTTACATGAGGACAGTAGCAGTGTTTAAATGAGGACAGTAACAATGTTTAGATGACAGTGCCAAATCGAACATGCGGATCATGAATTTGGATGGTCTGCTGTGGAGACCCCTAATTGGAGTATCTGAAAGAAAAAAGTAGCAGTGTTTAGATAGGAACAGTAGCAGTGTTTAGATGCAAACAGTAGCTGTGTTTAGATTGGGACAGTAACAGTGTTTAGATGAGGGCAGTAGCAGTGTTTAGATGAGGACAGTAGCAGTGTTTAGATGAGAACAGTACCAGTGTTTAGATGAGGACAGTACCAGTGTTTAGATGAGAACAGTACCAGTGTTTAGATGAGGACAGTACCAGTGTTTAGATGAGGACTGTACCAGTGTTTTAGATGAGGACAGTAGCAGTGTTTAGATGAGGACAGTAGCAGTGTTTAGATGAGGACAGTAGCAGTGTTTAGATGAAAACAGTAGCAGTGTTTAGATGAGGACAGTACCAGTGTTTAGATGAGGACAGTACCAGTGTTTAGATGAGGGACAGTAGCAGTGTTTAGATGAGGACAGTAGCAGTGTTTAGATGAGGACAGTAGCAGTGTTTAGATGAGGACAGTACCAGTGTTTAAATGAAAACAGTAGCAGTGTTTAGATGAGGACAGTACCAGTGTTTAGATGAGGACAGTACCAGTGTTTAGATGAGGACAGTAGCAGTGTTTAGATGAGGACAGTAGCAGTGTTTAGATGAAAACAGTAGCAGTGTTTAGATGAGGACAGTACCAGTGTTTAGATGGGGACAGTAGCAGTGTTTAGATGAGGACAGTACCAGTGTTTAGATGAGGACAGTACCAGTGTTTAGATGAGGACAGTAGCAGTGTTTAGATGAGGACAGTACCAGTGTTTAGATGAGGACAGTACCAGTGTTTAGATGGGGACAGTAGCAGTGTTTAGATGAGGACAGTACCAGTGTTTAGATGAGGACAGTACCATTGTTTAGATGAGGACAGTACCAGTGTTTAGATGAGGACAGTACCAGTGTTTAGATGAGGACAGTAGCAGTGTTTAGATGAGGACAGTACCAGTGTTTAGATGAGGACAGAACCAGTGTTTAGATGAGGACAGTAGCAGTGTTTAGATGAGGACAGTACCAGTGTTTAGATGAGGACAGTACCAGTGTTTAGATGAGGACAGTAGCAGTGTTTACAGGTAGGTGTTTGGTGTTGGATTGTTTTTGGTGTTGGAATGTGTTTGTGTGGAATCATTGTATAGATTTGGATAATTGTACAGTTTGTGTGTTCAGATTTGTCTGTCCGGTGTCTCTCTTGGTGTATCGCTTTAGATTCGCGTATTCGGTGTTGGTTGTACAGTATCAGTGTTTAGATTTGGGTATTTGGTTTCAGCCATGCACCGTTGGTGTTTGGAGTACAGTTTCAGCCGGGGTGTTTTGTGGCGGGACAGCTGCCGTTCTGCAGTGTAATTGAAGTGGAGACTGATTGGCTGTGCTGCATTCCAGCCTGGATTAAGAGATCAGATTCTGCGGCCGTGTTCTGCTTTTTACTGGCCCTGTGGAAAGAGTGCTGCCTTTCAACCCCTCCCCCACATTCTCTCTCTCTCTCTTTTTTCCTCTATCCCTTGCTCTTTCTGTGAGAATATTTCTATTATACGAGTCAAAGTTTCTGAATTGCTTGTAAATCTTATTTGTTACATGTTTCTTTTCATAGCCACGTTTTTGTGGGTCATGATGTTGTGCCTCGATTTGTGCACACATTATTGGATGAGGTGAGGAGAATATTTAGTTTCAGGATGTGCCCGAATCGAGGCACTCCTCCGATTCCTATTCTTGTCAGCCGGCATTTCAGAAGAGCATATGACACGTTCCTTTAGGGAACGAATAAGATGCTTTTCCTTTTTTTTTTTCCTCTTTCTTCCGTGTCCTCTTATTCTATTAAGGAGCCTTATGGACATCATCTCTTTTCCTTCTGGAGATGCATTACAGAACGAAATGGCACCGAGAGCGGTGTGTGTCTGAGGCATTGCTTTTTTTCGAGATGCTCAGCGTCACATTCCTGATCAGGACAACAAATATTTTGATTAAGATAAAGTAGGAAATATTTTGTTTCCCTTCATTGTGTTTTTGGATTGGTCATGTTCATTTGGAACACTCTCTTATCCAGAGTGGCTTCCATAAGCCATTTACAGGCTGCTCTCTCAGGAGTTGCCTGGGTTAAGTGCTTCCCTTAAGGGCACAATAACAGCAGCAGGATGCTATCAATCAGCATCGAACCCATGACTTTCTGGGTCAGGGCCAAGTTCCCCTGGCTTCAGGTCTAGTGCCATTTGTGCAGTAAAATGTGAGTCACTATCCACTTTTTAACAGAGTATCTGTGTTTTTTAGTCATGAATACGATGCTACTGATGCCTGTCTACTTAATTCGGGACAAGTATTAGCAGGATTTTACGAGGAAATCATGCAGCGACAATGCAATTCAGAATGTTCCAGATGTGGGGGAAAAAAAACATATTTATGAGATAACATCAAAAAGTTTCGAGACTGGCTCTGTTTACAAGAAAGTACTTTGTTTATCTACGTTTACACCTTCAAAAAATATACCCCCCTTGCACAGCAATACAGCGCTTCCTGAGGATTCCTAAAACTACTGGAATGTGTGCTGGAAGTCTCCGTTTTCAAAGTGTGTCAACCAACTTCTGTGCTGGATCTCGGCAGTGGTGTCAAACCAGCGGACTTTGAGCTGGATCTTCATCTTCAGGTAGAGGGTGAAGTCCGCAGGAGCCAAATTTGTATAGAACGAGTGTTCGCCTTATTTCTTCTCGTCTCTTTGGCTCTTTTCGTTGCTTAAAATTGTTTGCGTTTGCTTTCGTAAATGTACAGTGCTGCTCTGGGCCTGAATGGAGGTCTTTTGAGCTCGTTGAATTATTGAGCGTGGTCAAAGATGTCTGTCAGCAGAAACCTTAAACAGCTCAGAGACTCCTCGTCCCCAGCACCCGTCCCCTCGCTGCTGGTCGTCGTAATACAACCCTCACATCTCTCCCTCTCGTGCCTTTCTCTCTCTCTTTTTTTTTCACTCTCACTGTCTCCATTTCTGTCTCTGGTTCCGTCTGAGAAAACACACACACACACACACACACACACACACACGGAAAGACATTTGAATGGAACACACATTATCAGCAGTGACAGTTTTAACTGAAGGTGACAAACTGGTCGAGGTAAAGACTGGTGTTTGTGTGACACTGCTGTTGTATCCGAGTGGCACGAGTCCACACGAGTGGGCATCCTATACCTGATTGGTGCGTTCGTGTGGTGTAATGTCTGAGTCTAATTGGCTTATTTTGGCTTTTGATTGACAGAAGGCCCTAAATGATGCCAAGCTGTCACTGAAACACTGTTTTGTTCCAGCTGCTCTACTTGGGTCTAATGAGAGCCAGGACTCAGCTCTCTCGGCTCACTTCGTCTCTCTCTTTCTCTCTCTCTCTCTCTCTCTCTCTCTCGCTTTTTCCATGCCAGGACAGCATTATCAGAGCCAAACGCAGGTGTAATTCCTCAGTTGGAAGTTTCAGCATCTGCGTTCACATTTTCTTCTGCTTTGATGTCGTACTTGAAGCACGTAAATGTGAAGTTTACTTTGGCAGACGTCCAAAAAAAAAACTGAAATTACCAACATGCCTCTTTCGACAGATTCAAATCACTCACATTTGCTCAATTTGCTTTATGGCTAAACGTTTGTGTTCTTCGACCACCTCTCCACTCTGATCATCCTGTTCCAGATTTATTCTCTTCGTTACTGTTTTATAAAAAATTCCCCTATTCTGAGAAGTCTTTCCACTAGATTCTGTAGAATGACTTGTGTTCATTCAGCATTTTAGTTTATCCCGGTGGAGTTCAGGAAGGGTTGAGATCAGGGCTCTAAGCAGGACACTTGCAATCTTTCAGTCCAGCTTTATAGTGTATAATGGATTTTACAGATATTTCGATAGCTGGTTGGATCGTACTTGCCGATAACCGATTAATCATCCGATAGATTTTTAAATGGATACTGGTTAAAAAATCAATAAACAATCAGTACTGAATCATAAAAATGTGCTAATTTAAGTAAATATGAATGCATTAAAGAATAAATATAATTATATTTTAATAATTAACAATATAATATAGTGCACCTCCGTGCAGCACGTAACGTCACGTGTGAAAACAATGACAGCAGACCAGAATTTTGAAAACAATATCAGTATGGGTTTTTGTTCCAGCAGTCAACTACAAGTGCTGATTAATTCGGCGAAATTGACCTCTAATTAAAGCACAGTGAAGTTTTTTCTTTGCATGTCAAAGAAAGAAAATCTGTGATACAGCACCTCTGGATCAGAGAAGGTTAAGGGGCCTTGCTCAATGGCCTCAACGGTAGCAGTTTGATTGTTCTGGGGCTTCATAAGAAGACTGTGTTCCTTTTGCTGCTTGACAGCCTCTCACACGGCACTCATCCTCCTTCAGGGAGATGCAACACTGTCGTCTGCAACAGAAGCACGAGGTGATCTAAAATATTTAGCACTAGGCTTCGACAGCAGCCGTACCCGTCACCTACGGAGCAAAAAATACAAGTGCAGCAGCTTTGCTCCGCCCCTTCTCCTTGCTTGAAGTTACGGTACGACGAGTTGTAGGTGCACAGGATTGGCTGAACCATGCATCAGTCTTCAGCACGGTGGAGTTCTCGTCTCAGGGCTCGGTGTGTCCTGAGAGTGAATGAAACACCCTGGCAGTTTGTCAAAGCATTTCCCTTTCACTTAATCCTGTTTCCTGTGTTACAAGCCAGAGGAGGGAGACGACGAGCGAGAGCGCAGGGACAAGCCAGCACCTGCTCTCGGGCAAATCAAAAGCACATGGACACTTGTTGATATTATTTTTATTTATTTATTTGTAATATTTTACTGAACAAAGACAGTAGATTTGCTCTATAATCTGGCACATTTACGATAAAAGTACGAGGTGGTATCAAATAGATTCGAGACTAACTCTGTTTACAAGGAAGTGCCTTATTTATCTACATTTACACACGTTCACCTTCAAAATAGTCCCCTGAACAGCAATACAGCGCCTTGAGCGTTCCTGACAAACTGGAATGTGTGCTGGAAGTCTTCTTTTCTCGAAGCCTGTCAGGCACCTTCTGCGATTCGCCGAAGATATCTTCATTTTCGGGAAACAGGGCGAAGTTCCCAGGAGTCAAATCTGGCGAGTAGGGTGGGTGCGGAAATGAGATCGCATTGTTTCCGGCGAGAAACTCACGCTAGGAGAGCCGTGGTCAGAATAGCACCAGTTCCACAGCTCCCGATGTACACAGGACAATGTCTTACGGCACACTGACTTCTGAAGATCGGTGCTCCCTGTGACTGTGCGTGCAGCCTTCTGCTGCCAAAACTAGTCTCAAAAATGTTATAGGAAATTATTTATTTTATTCAACAGCAACAGGAAGAACTTTTGGGTTAAGTGAAGAACCGTAAATATTTCATGTTCATGTTGGATCATTTTCTGTGATTTTTATTCAGTTTATTTTACATCATGGAATCCGAGTGGTGGAAATTAAGGTTCCAGCTGCAATTCGATAACACAGTGAAACAGTCACAATGCACACGAGAAGCATTCTTCGATCGTTTTGTGACTTTTGTTTAATATGTGTAGCAGTGCCACTGACACACACATTACAAGACTATATAAGGCAGTTACCAGCAATTGGCTGTTTTTTTTTTTGTTTGTTTTGTTTCGTTTTTTCGAAGCCAGCGTTTGCATAGAAAATCATGGACATGTGCATCCAGACTAAAATGATCAAATGGCTACAGTAGATAATGAATTTTTTTTTAAGAGGACGACAAGGAACAGGACAGACGTGGCAGTCTGGATGGAAATAAAATCACAGAGGAGCACTTCCCCCAAGACCCATGTAAATTTAATCTTGTTCTGATAAGATTTAAATACATCATGATTTAAAGAACAAAACGGAAAACATGATGTACTCGAGAAGCAGTTCTTTTGAATTTTGTCGCAGTTTATTCCCCTGACACTAAAGACTCCTAAAAAAATGTAGCACGTCTTCACCGAACTGAAACAATCTGTAGTCCGTTTTATTGGAGCGTCTCGTTTACATAAGACAAAAATCCCACAACCACATTTTTTTAATGAGTCAAAACCTTCGGTAAATCAGAATAAAGAATACACAACAGTGCTGCAATGTATAGTCTCGACTTCACGGTGTTATGGGAGAGGATTGTGTTTTTCAGTCTCACGCAGAGCTCCAGTGGCAGCTTCGTTGTTGCTTTACCGGAGCTTTGCTGAATTTTCAGTTCGGCAAACTCGGTGAAGTTTGTCCTTTTGACCTGCTGCCAGACATTCCTGAACATTCCTGCAATAATTCAGATAATGCCCAGTTCATGAGCTGGAGATAATCTTTGGCAGTAATGAATACGTCGTTAATCAGCGCAGGAAACTCCATTATGGCTCCACTGTGCATTACGCAGCAAGGCCTATATGTGCAAATAGTGCAGACAGACAGACAAACAGACAGACAGTCCATCCGTCCGTCCTCTGCCACATTTCCTTACAGCCGATCGTCCATGTGGAGACATTTGTTCTAGAGAACACGAGGAGCAGCAACGTAGAGCAGATCTGCCATCAGACTGAGTGGAGTCGTCTTTAATCGACCCTCCCGCTTCACCGAAAAGAGCACTCCGCTTCAGGTCGTCTGCTGGCTAATACCCAGTTTAGCTGCGTATGAAAAAAACGTTGTGTGCTTTCTGCTGGCGTTAGTGGAGCACCACGTTCCTGAGCACCTCTAAATGGCCCGGCCTAATAAAAGCGACTGCTTTTAATTATTAGACCAAAGCCGGATTCTGAGGCTTCTTCGGAAATAAACCTCCACTCTTTCCCTCGGCACGTCGTGCCCTGTGCTCAGAAAGCAGAGCCGAGTCCAGGTGAACACGAGCCCCTCTCGGTAACTGCCTGTGGCTTACCGCTGCCGTGCGCCGTGATGTTCAGCCATGTGGAGTTCTGCTAATTCCAGCGGATTACTTTTCAGTTTGTCACTTGCGTTTAAAGCCAAGCGGCGTCCCGTTCATACTTGTGGTTGTGGTCGTACTCGTGGTGGTGTTTATAGGGCCGGTTGTGTACAGGGTTGCGAGGGTGGGGGGGGGTCATTGTTCTCAGGAAATAAAATCTCGACTGAGTTATGAATCGTCGTGTTCGAGACTTTCAGCAGTTGCAGCAGACGGATTTTGGCTCTTTTACAGTGTACAGTGTGTAAATTTTTGATTAAACGATTTCAAGGGATTTTTATTAGCGAGTGCAGTTTGAATTGGTGGGGGGGGTTTGACCATAATAACCTGTTGTTTTTTTAATATTATTATTATTATTAGCATTTTTTCTTTTTTTTTTTAAACAGAAAACGAAAGGTGGTTGTTGTCCAGGTTTGTTTGTTTATCTGCCACTGGCACTCGTTTTCCCTGTGAGATGCCACTGTAAAAGGAAATGAATTGCATGTTAGTCCTGCGGTTGCGAATAATAAAATGAAGACATTTCGAACCACATGTGGCCTCATTTGCGTGAGTCGCTTTGTTGCTTGCTTCGGTCTCTGAAATCTTGGCTCCGCGACACGCATATAAAACACGGACGTCACGTGCCGCTTTGACGCTCACTCACGGTTACTGATGCACTTACAAATAAATGAAGTAGAGCATAGTGGTGAAAATAGCAACCTTTTAATTAGACAATGAGGCTGTAGAGGAGGGTAGAGAGGCCGTAACACGTTTGCAATCAGATAACACCTTTACATAAACACTGATGTCTGGTTTTTAGGTAAACTACACTATGTGAACAAAAGAATTGGGACACCTGAGTTTTCCAGTGCAAACTGTTTTCACAACTTTGGAGGCACACAGTGAAGATATGCTCTGCAAGAGTGTAGAAGATCTCGAGTGGCCTGCAATAAACTCTGACTTCAACCCTACTGAAAATCTTTGGGATAAATTGTTCACGCTGACTGCACCCCAGGCCTCCTCACCTCACCTACACCCTCAATAACTCCTTAATAACACCCTTGTAGCTGAATAAGCACAAATCTCCACATCTAGGAGAACATGGGATGTTCAAAAAGCACATACAAATCTGATGGCTTTGTGTTACAAACTTTTGCATGCTTATGTGGTTTTAGTTAAGACCGTATTTGTTATGAGTAGAGACCTCACGTCTAATAGAGCTCACGTTTGACAAGTTTGATCCGGATCAGGGTGTGGTTGTGCAACAGTGTGTAGGTGGAGAAGGAGAGTGTGTGTCAGTGTGTAAGTGTGTGTGCACGTGTGCCCGTGTGTATGTTTATGCAGAGCTGGACTTATCGTGTTCTCTCAGCAGATTGATGATGATATTGAAGCATTTCCGTTATTGCCTCTCGCTCTGTTTGCTCAGCCTGCGTTTGACCTCCCTCTTACTCATTCAGGCAAATGAACTGAACAGATTACTGTGCTTAATGGCTTTGTGTGTGTGTGTGTGTGTGTGTGTGTGTGTGTGTGTGTGTGTGTGTGTGTGTGTGTGTGTGTGTGTGTTAGAGAGAAAGCTGAGGTTCATGTTCGTGAGTAATGATATTGTGTTTAATCTGACTGGATGAATGTGTGTGTGTGTGTGTGTGAGTAGGACAAGAAATGATGTAAACAAGAAAGATAAATGATCTCAGTGATGCAGAGAAGAAGAATGAAAATTGGAGGAAACGCCGAAATGCGATAAGAACTTGAAAAATAAAAGATTCTCAGTTACAAACTCAAATAAACATTCAGTTGCCTGAAAAGACGCCTGAGGAAATGGACGATTTGACTCCTGAACTATTTGTTTATTTGGTTTTCATACACAATATAAACAAAAGTATTTGGACAACTGACTGTATGCAATTCTACTCCTTCGCTTGAACTCAGAGACCCAAACCTGTTCCAGCATGATAATTGTCCATACAGTGCATCTGCTGGCTTGCAATCTAAACTTTGTATGACTAGTGAATTTGCTGCCTAACCTTTAATTCCTCCTCTGTGTCTCGTATCACTCAGGGGCAATCTTAGGCCGGTCGGAAACCCGGGAGTGCATGTTCTACAACTCCAACTGGGAGAAAGACCGGACAAACCGCAGCGGCATCGAGCCGTGCAGCGGGGAGAAAGACAAGCGCAGACACTGCTTCTCCACGTGGAAGAACAGTTCGGGAACCATCGAGCTCGTCAAACAGGGCTGCTGGCTTGATGACGTCAACTGCTACGACAGGTACATACACCATAGCCCTTTACACCAATCTACAATGCAGTGTTTCACTCAGGACGGCGTACGTATTCGGTCCATGAGGCACTAGATAATAAATTAATACCTTAAAGTCAGACTTTAATGTTATAAGTATAAAAATGGATGCTGGCGTGGCGGTGATACACGTAGTAGTAACTGGCCAGTGTGTCCTATTACTGCGCCGTTCATCTCGTGGGTCAGTCCAGATAAAATTTCTATTATTAATATTATTTATAATAATAATATTAATTTAATTTAATGAGAGCATATTATATGCATTGTATTACATAATTAAATATTTTTTTTTTGTTATTTTTCCATAATTCTTACAATGTTGTGGATATATTTTTTTTTGTTTGTTTACAAAGCACCTGATTTATGAAAACACATTTTTTATTTGTACATGCATTTTATTTTTTTATTTTTTTTTGTACACATTTAAAAAATATATATAATGAAAAAGCGTCTTCACAAAAAAGGTTTTCTGACTCATATATAGTAGCATAGAAACTATTTTAGAATTTAATTAAATATAAATTTCACAAAAGTGTAGCTGTAATACACACACAGTGTAGCTGTAATATACACACACAGTGTAGCTGTAATATACACACACAGTGTAGCTGTAATACACACACACACTCAGTGTAGCTGTAATATACACACACGGTAGATCTGTAATAACAGTGTAGCTGTAATACACACACAGTGAAGCTGTAATATACACACACAGTGTAGCTGTAACATACACAGTGTAGCTGTAACACACACAGTGTAGCTGTAATACACACACAGTGAAGCTGTAATATACACACACAGTGTAGCTGTAATACACACACAGTGAAGCTGTAATATACACACACAGTGTAGCTGTAACATACACAGTGTAGCTGTAACACACACAGTGTAGCTGTAATACACACACAGTGAAGCTGTAATATACACACAGTATAGCTGTAATGTAAACAAACACAGTATATCTGTAATATATACACAGTGTAACTGTAATATACACATACGGTAGATCTGTAATATACACACACAGTGTAGCTGTAATATACACACACGGTAGATCTGTAATACACACACAGTGTAGCTGTAATATACACACACGGTAGATCTGTAATACACACACACACTCAGTGTAGCTGTAATATACACACACACTCAGTGTAGCTATAATATACACACACACAGTGTAGCTGTAATATACACACACTCAGCTTGTCTGTATACCAAATGTAAAGGTAATTAGACAGTCCTGAATCTACCTGGAAACCTCACAGCGTCTGTCTTTTTTTTTTATCCCATCGTTAAATACACATTGCTGAGGTTGGGTGTGTTTTATAACTCAAGTGTGTGCAGTGTTACACCTCATCATCTCTTGCTGATCGCTTAACAAATGCAAAACACATCCTGAGAGAGAGAGACAGAGAGAGAGAGAGAGAGAGAGAGAGAGAGAGAGAGAGAGAGAATTTATGTAGGGTTTATGTATAGAAAACCCTGGACTGTGTGTGTGTGTGTGTGTGTGTGTGTGTGTGTGTGTGTGTAAATTAATGTAGAAACAGTTCTTTCTTCTTTTCTCATCTCAACTTGAGAACTTGGTAATGGGTAAATTGCCAGGAAAACAAACACTTTTATTTGTTGTGTGTGTGTGTGTGTGTGTGTGTGTGTGTGTGTGTGTGTGCACGTGTTTGCAGTAGTGAGTGTGTGGAGAGGAAGGACAGCCCAGACGTGTTTTTCTGCTGCTGTGAGGGCAACATGTGTAACGAGAAGATTTACTACAGCCCAGAATCCCAAGCTGTACAGAGTGAGTAATGTGCACGCACACACACACACACACACACACATACACACACACACACACACACACACACACACATCATATTTTACTGTATGTGTGTGTGTGAATACATACACAAAAATTCCATCTACTGTAACATAGAAGTGAACAGATAAGAAATACATGGGATTGTGATCTCATTGGTCGGCATCATAATGGATTTAATTGATTGATTGATTGATTGATTGATTGATTGAACAACCAAACCATCATTATATGTGACTTTGGGGGTATACAGAATACAGATAGAGGATATGCAAAGAAAGAATTTTCCGGTGCTGTAAAGTACATGTGACAAGTAAAAAGCACCTTTACTATGGCTGTGACTTAGTAACGCTCGAGTGGCAGCAAATTCAAACGAACTATCAATAATATATTTTCTGGATTAATAGAAATAGTTAGGCCCATGCTAGTTTGAGTAGCAAGAAAAGTGGGACGAGGGGGAAAGCTAGTTGCCCTGTTCACTATAAAATGTCAAGGATTGCAGATTTTTCTCTCAGCATGTCAGGATTAGGTTACTTGCTTTTTTCAGTCATGGACAATAACACGGATCGCTTTTTGCACTGTCTGTGCACTAAAATGTACAAGATGCAATGGGGGGAAAAAACGAATATTGAACAAACAGTACAAAAGAACGAAGTGGGGAAAAAAAGCCACAGCAACAGGCAAAACACAATACAGAGCTTATGTTGAATGACAAAAGCCACATGAGGAAGAACAAAAGCCAAGCCGATTTTATCAGATTGTAAACTGTCCTAAGCGGCAGCTTGTAAATGTAGCAGCGGCCTGCGTTTCTGCCGATTTGAGAGCGGAGACATTATGTAATCAATTGCTGTACTCAGAGGGCTCAACCCCAGCAGGGCAATTACATTAAAGTGAGTGTGTAAGCCTCTCCCGAACGCACGGCGTAATCATAACAAGCAGAACAGCTCGCAACCTTTTGTTTACACATTCACCTCCTGCTTCAAGTACATATCCTTCAGCCGGTCCTCCTGACACTAGACGCAGCACAAAGATGCACCATATGGACAAAATATATGTGGTTCTTCCACAAAAAATACCCAAGCCTGTTCCATCATGATAATACTCCTGTGCATAAAACCAGCTTCATGAAGATATTATTTACATGGTTTGAAATGGAAGATCTCCTGCTATAGAGCTCCAACCCTGTTGAACATCTTTGGGATGAATGTGAACGCTGACTGCACCCCAGACCTGCTGAATTAATCTCCACAAATCTCCAAAAGCACACACTTCAAAATCTAGTGGGACATCTTCCCAGAAGAGTGGAGGCTATTTGTAGGAGTTGGGGTTGAGTGTCCACAAACATTTGACCAATCTGTGCTTTTTGCTTATCGTTTTGAGCAGCAAATTATTCAATTCAGAGCAAAATATTTGCATTGCCTATGCAACTCCTATGAACCCCTTTTTACTATCCGTGTCATCACATTTTTATATTTTGAATTAAAGACGGCAACGAAAACAACTTCCGAGCGACGATGCAAACTTAAAGGGTTCACAGAGTCAAGAACAAAAAAAAAAAAGCTGGAGATTGGAAACCATTAGCAACAGCGAAAAGAAGCAGGAAAACACAAAGGCATGACGGCAAAAAAGGTGAAAGAAAAATGAGCATGAGGATTGAAAAAGTTTGTAGGAATAATGGAGGGACTTCTGTAAAACCTCCACTTGAATGCAATGTTTTGTCGGATTTCGTCATATCGACGTAACGGCAGGCTCCTTTGTGCGCTCCACTTAATGACACGCAGCAGGTCTGGCTCTTATAAGCGTTCGAGCAGACCGATTGGGAAACAGTTCACAAAAAAAACATCCAAAGCTCTTCATCTGTGGGGAAGATAATGGACAGGGTCGCGTTTTTATATTTTGGATTCTGTAGCTTTCAGCTTTGTGCTACGAGACGAGTGTTTGTGCTGTCAGTCGAGCTGCTTCCTTCAATTTTTTTCATTTCATGGTTGGTCAGAAGATGTTGGATTCATTGTGTGTAAAAGCAGCATTGCTACCTGTAATTCAGATCCTGGAGTGCTCTTGTAATTAGGGTTGCAAAAGGGTGGAAACTTTCCAGAAACTTTCCATGGAAACGTCCTTTGGGGAATTTTGGAAATACTTCAAGTTGGTAACTTACCGGTAAAAGAATACATCGTGAATTATTTTATTTATTTATATGATTTTTTATATAAATAAATATATAAAAAATATATTTATTTATAAATATATAGGGGGGGGGGGGGAACGGATAGAACAGCTCTTAGATCAGCACTCGTATTCTCAGGGCTCAACCCCAGGAGGGCAATTACATTAAAGAGAGTGTTTAAGTCTTCTTATTTAACAGGCAGAGATATGGCCCACAGCAGGTGCAGCGTTAGCTAACCCAATACGCTACACTGTGCAGCGGGTGCACTGTGCCACATCTGGCATGTGGGAAATATTTCTTGTGGGGGTTTTTTTTCTTTCTTTGGTTTTGGAAAGTGTGAAGTGGGTATTTGCAGAGCTTCTCTCTCTCTCTCTCTCTCTCTTTCTCTGTGACCTTCTGTCTATTCACACACACAGAATAAGAAATCGCTGCGAGAGCTCAGGATCTGTTTTAATACTCGCACTCTGTATTCGCAGCAGCGATTTTTCACTTTTTTTTTTGGCATGTTGGTTTCCCTCGAGATTATTTTGGCAGCACAAACCGCATCTCTATCTAGAGAACGTACGCAGATCCCATCCATTGTACAACAAATCCCAGTTGGAGAGGATTTCCAACGTAATTGAGAAGAACAACGTAGATTCTCGGTTGACTCCAAAGAACAAATGGGAGAGGGCGAATATTCTCGCTCACCATTTTCTAGCGCCATTCATCATCGTATTAATGACAAACCCAATATAGTCAAGGTTTATTTCTATGGCGCTTTTCACAATGGACATCGTCTCAATATAGAAGTCCTCCCTGCTTCAATAAACTGGTATTGTTCTATACCAACTTGTCTCTATGGTAACTGAAGTATTCAGACACTTGACTTTTCCAGCCATTTGTGGTTCTTCCCAAAACAAAATTGAAGGCATGCATTTGTAAAGGATTTATTCGGATTGCACTGAATTTTCCCAAGGAGACCCAAAACTCATTCCAGCATGACAGTGCTCCTGTGCACAAAGCCAGCTCCATGACGTGGTTATATGATTTACAACTCAAATAAACATTCAGTTGCCTGGAAAGACGGAGATGGATCATTTACCTCCAGAACTATTTGTTTTTTGGTTTTCACACACTCCCATTGTTACTAATGAATTGTGTTTGCGTCTTGCAGCCACGTCGAATCCTCTGACGCCAAAACCCGAGCTGCTCAACACTCTGCTCTACTCTCTGGTGCCAATCATGGGCATTGCTGCCATCTTGCTCTTCTCCTTCTGGATGTACCACCACCACAAGCTGGCGTACCCACCTGTGCTCGTCCCCACACAGGTAAGAGTGAACCTGCGGAGGTTATCAACAGAGAGGTGCATGTGGTGTTGAACTTCACTGATACCGAGACACCTGTAGCAACATGTTTTAGACCGCTGCGGTCGTGACATAAGTATTGGCACCAGTTACACAAGCTAAACCTTTAGATTTCAAAGTGTGGAATTCTTTTACGTGGAGTCGTAGTTTCTATCACCGTCTCTCTCTCTCTTTCTCTCTCTCTCTTTTTCCCTCTCAATGTCTGTCATTTTTTCTTTCAAGTTTTATTTATGTATCTCTCACTTTCTGAGGGATTAAGAGCATTTTTACTGCTGAAGTGCAATAAAAAAAACATAGCAATGACCCACAAATATGTGATTGACAGCTAAATTATAAGAACGTTTACTTTCTTATAATTTTTTAATCTTTAATTTAAATATATATTTAACTCATATCACATCTGCTTGTAATAAATATAGGGTGGCTTTCAAACTAAAAATTCCCTCGTTATCAATAGAGATTGATAGTTGATTGCTGGATCTTATGGCTTTCTGCAAAAATCCACACCAATAGTTTTTCCGGCTTCCAGACCGCTGTCATTACGAGAGCGGCCTCTAGAGGTGAATCACTGACACCACATGCAGCGAACTACACACGGGTTTCATCGATCGTCTCAGTTCGGTGTGATGAAATGCTTTCCTGGGTCACAATGTAGATCACGGTCCGCCCTGGAAGATTAAGACCTGCTGTAGTGAGAGAAGTTTTTCAGTTTTATCAACCACGTGGTCCTGGAAGCATCAGCTTTAACGCATTAATGTACCGTATCTCACTTTCTCAGCCTCCACCATTCCGTTTTCTGTATTTGTGTGCAATTGATTGTTGCTCATGTTTGTCTTTATTGCATTCATCACATCAAGTACGGTTTCATTCTTTCATACACCTTTTCATCTGTAATCTTTTCCTCTCCTCACCGAATGCAGTAATTTCATTCTTTTGCCTGTTCTTCTCTTTTTGCTAGCACGCCTTTCATATAATGATAGAGGTAAGATGAGTTCAAATTCAATTAAATCTAATTAAATTAATGAATCCATTGATTTTTTTTTTTATTATTATTATTATGTTGGATCATGAAAGTTGCCTCTCAGTTTTCCCTGTTCATCCTTCATATTTCCTTTCCTCTTTATTCGACTCAGAACTCCGTTTGCATGTGTACGTGTGCAGAACTCTCATTTCAGTACGGCAGCATTTCTGTGTGTAATTTCAGTTGCATGTTCTGGATGTCGATGCCGATTTTCCTTTCACGCACGCAGAAAACGTATCGATTGTGCGACAATTTAGCAAATGGAGGAAAATTTTACGTCTCGTGTCCATATATTTTCATCGCCAAAGAATGAATTGATTGACAGGTGAAAGTTCCTGTGTGCAGTTGTCCTGTTAAATGCATTAAAAAAGGAGATAAACACGTATATGGTAAAGGTAGTACATTGTGTCTGCGTATGTAATCATGGCGTGCCAGCTCAGAGTTGGGAAAAGAAGACCTTGGAGCGTTCTACTTCATTTCAGTGTCTTTATTTCATCAATAATCGCTTTTCAGCGCACATCGTTCACAAACTAAAATCACAAACGCTAAACCGTTTACAACCTGCTAGGTTCAAGGCAGATTGTTTTGTTTCTGTAGTTTTATAACGCTCTTCTTCTCTTTCTCTCTTTCTGTTTTTCTCTGACTCACTCGGAAAGTACAACCAGAACACACATAAGTAAACTTGCCATGTAGATAGATTAGATAGATAGACAGACAGACAGACAGACAGACCTCAAGAACTATTTCTAAACTATAGATAGATAGATAGATAGATAGATAGATAGATAGATAGATAGATAGATAGATAGATAGACAGACAGACAGACAGACCTCTGGAACTATTTCTAATTGATAGATAGATAGATAGATAGATAGATAGATAGATAGATAGATAGATAGACAGACAGACAGACAGACCTCTGGAACTATTTCTAATCGATAGATAGATAGATAGATAGATAGATAGATAGATAGATAGATAGATAGACAGACAGACAGACAGACAGACAGACAGACAGACAGACCGACCGACCGACCGACCTACCTCTGAATCTATTTCTTAACTATAGATAGATAGATAGATAGATAGATAGATAGATAGATAGATCGACAGACAGACAGACCTCTGGAACTATTTCTTAACTATAGATAGATAGATAGACAGACAGACAGACAGACAGACAGACAGACAGACAGACAGACAGACCGACCGACCGACCGACCGACCGACCGACCTCTGGAACTATTTCTTAACTATAGATAGATAGATAGACAGACAGACAGACCGACCGACCGACCTCTGGGACTATTTCTAATCGATAGACAGACAGACAGACAGACAGACAGACAGACAGACAGACAGACAGACAGACAGACAGACAGACCGACCGACCGACCGACCTCTGGAACTATTTCTTAACTATAGATAGATAGATAGATAGATAGATAGACAGACAGACAGACAGACAGACAGACATATAGATTAGATTAGATCAGATCAGATCTTTGGAGCACTTTTGATAGAGTCTGACCACTGCAGACCACCACAAGAGCTCTAGACGTCACAATTTGTCAAACTCGCTCAAATTCCTATGCTCACCCATTTTTCCTGCTTCTTACATCAACTTTGAGGACAAAATGTTCACTTGCTGCCTAATAAATAAATCCACCCAATAACAGGTGCCATGATGAAGAGATAATCAGTGTTCTTCACGTCAACGCTTATAATAGTATAATGTCATAATATTATGCCTAACAGTGTAAACGAGCAAAGGTTTTTTTCGTCCCCGGTCACATCCGGCGCTCTGCCACACCCCCTTTGCCTCCCTCACCATTGGCTAGTGTTGCTCTGACTCACAGGAGAGAGAAAGAGCAAAAGAATGCCCCTCCCACCCAAAAAGCACAGGTTAAGAATTCATCTGTCGCTCCTCCAGGTGAGTTAGAGAACGTTTAACGATTATGGTGAGACTGCTGTCTTATACAAGCATTAAATTCTCATCAAAGGCCTTGGGGCTTTAATATTCTTTTGGGAGCCTTTGAGCGTGCTTCTAAAACGAATTTTCTGCGATGGTGAAGATCGAATCATGTTCACCTCCCCTGTCAGCTTTCATTGCCTCTTTAATTATTGAGAGGCAAAGAGAAAAATCTAAAGGTAAGCATCCCGCTGTATGCGTGCGTGTTCTTGTGTACGTGTGTGTTTATATACCACATGACCCTGGTCAATGTCACAGCAAAACTCGCTGCACATTCTCTTTCGTTTTCTTTCTCACAGCGCACTGCAAGAACAACTCTGTCAACCTTACGATGGCGGTGTTGCACAATAACGCTGGCGTGATCCATAAGACGCACGACTTCACCACGCTTTAAGGCAAAACCATGCGCAGTTGTGCCACATCTCGTTTAGGAATTCCCGTCTATGAGGACTTGCGTATTTATATGTTATATAACAACATTGTGGGATTTTTCTACAACATGATCCAGTTTATATATGTATCTCTATCTGTATGTAAAGGATGAAGAACGTGGACAGGTGTACATTAATGGAAAAAGCGCAGGTTGATGATTGAACCCTGCATGTACTTGTTTGGCAGAGTTGCGGGTTTAGTAAATGCTAAATGCGGATTGTTTGCAGGATCCTGGGTTGACTCCGCCCTCTCCGCTCCTGGGACAAAAGCCGTTGCAGTTGCTGGAGGTCAAAGCCAGGGGGCGCTTTGGCTGCGTGTGGAAGGCACAGCTGCTTAACGACCATGTGGCTGTGAAGATCTTCCCCATTCAGGTAAGAGTGTGTTAATGTAAGTGAGTGAATAAATGTTCAAATTCCTTCGGGATATAAAGTGTGTGTGTGTGTGTGTGTTGTATGACAGAATAAGCAGTCCTGGCAGAATGAGTATGAAATATTTAATTTGTGCGGGATGAAACACGAGAACATCCTCAACTTCATCGGAGCTGAGAAGAGAGGAAACGGCATGGACATCGAGCTCTGGCTTATTACAGCCTACCATGAGAGGGTACATACACACACACACACACACACACACACACACACACACCCCCCTCTGTGTGTACACGTTGGTCTGCTGTGATGGATTTAGTTCAGACCGTATATGAAAGACAATCATTCATAGGATTGATTTACGAGGCACACAAAAGAAAGTGCCCAGGAAACATTATGCTCAGAAATGTGAAGTCAGGACCAAATTCTCTCATTCACTTGAAGGTCACACTGCCCCCTGCTGACGGAATATCAGCGATGATCTCTGATGCGCTGTGGATCTCAATCCACCGTATATCGGCTTTATCTTTTATGATCGTAAAAGGTGAATGCAGTTTTTATCATGCTTTGTGGGATGCCTTCATGTATCTCAATTCAAAATCAAATCAACTGGAGGTCAACCGATGGATTTTACCGATACTGATAGCAGGTTGGATCGTATTTGCCGATTACCGATTAATCAACCGATAAATAGTACTCCATTTAATTAGAAATAATATATTAAAAAAATCCTCAAGTATGGAAATGTGCTGAACTAAATATCAGTGAATCCTCTAGAGGGCGCTGTCGTCATGACGGCAGATCTAAAGCCATAAAAAAAAAATCCGTATCTTTGCCGATAGCTGATAGTTCCAGCAATCAACTATCAGAGCGAAACCGATTAATCAGTCGACCTCTACTATCAAAAGAGGAACCCGGCAGTTTTATTATTTTTTTGGTAAAAGGTTCAGCGAGGGTTTAACGTGGAAATGAGCTGTTAGGACTCGAATAACACGATAACAGAAGGTGTGTGATCGCCAGGACACGTTTTAAAGTTTAACTGTGTCTATAGTGGAGTCAAGTCACAAAAGCAGCTCAGGTTTCCACTTCATTTCATGCCTCCTGAGATGAACCAATCTCCTTATCACCAGTGCACCCCTTATCATTGCATCTACACACCATGCCCGTAGAGATAGTTAACCATTGCTAGCACTTTGTGTGTGTTTGTGTGTGTGTGTGTGTGTGTTTCGGACCAGAACCAGCAATTTTTTATTTTTTCATACTGTTCAAAATAAATGTTTAAATGTACATGATGCATTCTTTATTATTTAACACAATATATGTGTGTGTGTGTGTGTGTGATCAGGGCTCGCTGACTGATTACCTGAAGGCTAACGTGGTGTCGTGGAATGAGCTGTGTCACATAGCTCAGACTTTTGCGCGAGGTTTGGCCTACCTGCACGAGGACATCCCGGGCCTGAAGGACGGCCACAAACCCGTCGTCTCACACAGGTACACGGTCTCAACATGCATGTGCGCGCGCACACACACACACACACACACACACACACACACACACACACACACGGTATCCACTTATTGTGTTCTTTTCTGTAGTCTTTGTCTTTCCATGTAATTTAATTTATTTTTCCATCGCTATCTCTCTCTCTCTTTTTTTTTCTGTCCTTTAGGGATATAAAGAGCAAGAACATACTGTTGAAGAACAATCTCACGGTTTGCATTGCTGATTTTGGCCTCGCTCTGAAGTTTGAAGCGGGAAAATCTGCAGGCGATACACACGGCCAGGTGAGCGCTGATCTCTGTGCTGATCAGGGGTAATTAAACATTTCATACCGAACATCCTGGAATTGGTGCAAAACCTACATTATTTATTTAGTTATTTTTACTCATTTCAGCATATTTCACGTGCGTGCAAGTAGCCACAGCGATTTCTGTCTTTGGTTTCCCAATTTGGGGAAGCATTTGTTTTAATTGGAGCTACATTCCTAAAAGCTTGCTGATGTTTCCTGTGTGTGTGTGTGTGTGTGTGTGTGTGTGTATTTATAGGTGGGTACTCGCCGTTACATGGCTCCAGAAGTGTTAGAAGGAGCCATAAATTTTCAGCGAGACGCCTTCCTGAGGATTGATATGTACGCTGCGGGACTCGTGCTGTGGGAACTGGCGTCTCGCTGCACTGCGGCCGACGGTAATGCCCGTGCAAACTAACACACACACACACACATACACACACGTATATCAAAAGTCCATGTGCTGGCCCTTCAGCCTAATGCTGACTCTGTATGTGAATTTCTTGCTTATCACACAGAACATGATCCCATTGACCTGCCCTTCACACCCCAACAAGCACACACACACACACACACACACACACACAAAGTTTGACTGACTGACTGTGTGTGTTCAGGTCCAGTGGATGAGTATGCGCTGCCGTTCGAGGAGGAGGTGGGTCAGCATCCCTCGTTAGAGGACATGCAGGAAGTCGTCGTACACAAGAAACTCAGACCCACTTTAAGAGAATACTGGCAGAAACATGCGGTAAGAACCTCAAGGGGAAAACCGATAATAGCAGTAGTTTTTGTAGCACACTAATGCTAGTAATAACACACATGATCTGCAATCATGAATCATGTAAATACATTTTTTTATACTGATGGAATAAGGAAATAATCAGACAATGCGATGCAGTGCGTCAGGAAGTGGTGTCACGGTTCCTACTCCTCTCAAGCTAATCATTTTCCTGTTACTGCACATCTAAAATTGAGATATTTCTCTCATACCTCAAGTCGTTTGCCAACAGTTTAAAAAAAGACACTATACACAATATGGAAAAAAAAAGTATTTGGACACATGACTTTTCCCAGCCATATGTGGTTCATCCACAGACTGTTACCCCGGAAATCAGAGGAGCACAATTGTACTTTATGGAACAGTCTAGAAACAAGTTATAAATGTAGTTCATGATTACAGGCGTTATAAAGAAGAAGAACGATAAAACTGATGAGTTGCAATGGATTGGTTATGTGTTGTAGTTCCACGCTCTACCACTAGGGGGAGATTCAAAGTTTACCATTTTTGAGAAGTTGCCTCTGTGACATCACAGTGCCCCGATTTCGACAGAGTGCTTTAAAGGCCAGAACACTAAGCATGCAGTAATCATTCGACATTGCATAAGCTATCGAAAAGCAGCGTTGAGATAACAGCAAGAATCGCATCAAATCGTAAAATCCCAGTAAAGTTTAAGCGTTCTGAATCCTGTATTTTTTTTTCTGACGCGCTGGGGCGACTGCAATCTCCTGATCAGCGGACACCAGATAACCTTCCTTACATTTAATCCTTCAAACCGTATAGTAAACTTCCTTACATTTTGGTCCTTCGAGGCAGATAGTGTGCTTACTACAGAGACAAGATGTCAGAGCAACCTTCCTGCAAGGGTCTGCGCCCACGTCGCAGAACCCAGCCCCCAGCCTATCTTAAAGAATATGTGGTGCGATATCCTACACAGCAAAGCACACATAGAGACGAATCTTGTGTGGTACCCAATGAACTTAGCGATCCTCCTTTTTCAAGTTCACCTGATAACGGCTTCGACGCAGCTGCTGGAGCTATGAGTGCTCCGTTTTTAGATTTTGACAGACAACTGGACAGACCGTGGTTCACCATACTGCCCTGCCAAACTGATATCGAGGAGGTGCCTTTGCTACAAGAGGATGAAGCTCAAGCTGAACCCACATACGTTTGGCACAAGTGGGAGCTTCAAGATCTGGAGAGTGAAAATAGGCAACTGCATGAAGATGAGATGGCCCTTCACGATCAAGTCTGACATCTTATATTTGTTGCATATAGATATTTTAAAACTCAATAAACAGGTAACGTAAGAGCTATAAGTATAATCCTGATGTGTGTGTGTGTGTGTGTGTGGAGCAGGGTTTGGCCTCTCTGTGCGAGACCATAGAGGAGTGCTGGGATCACGAAGCCGAGGCCCGCCTCTCAGCCGGCTGCGTTGAGGAACGCATCATCGCCATGCAGCGACAGACCAACCTCATCGCCCCTGATGACTTCCTCACCGTCGTCACCATGGTGACCAACCTGGACTACCCTCCCAAAGAGTCCAGCCTATGATGCAGCACTTCATCGGGCCAATCAGACCTTGTGGGCAGTACGAGGTAGAGCTCGGTGTGCTGCAAGCAGCTCCTGCTCCGAGTGCATGTACGCACAAAGACACTCGAGCGTGTGTGAGACTGTTGAATTCTTTACAGACTCCGGGAGGGAAAGAAAAAGACATGGAAACTAATCTCACACACACACACACACACACACACACACACACACACATGAATATTAAGGACCTTCACATGGGAGGCTCAAGAAAGGAAGTCGCCGTTTGCACCAAAAGTGTTCTTTTACCACAAGCGGACAACATCCTGTTTCTTTTTTTCTTTTTTTAGAGTGAAGACTTAAAAAAAAAAAAAAAAAAAAAAAAAAAAAAAAAAAAAAAAAAAAAAAAATAATTCAAATACAGTTTGGTTTTAGTATGAAAAGGGCAACACTCATATATACTGCAAATGCTTTTTTCCCTCCTCCTGCAACTTCTTACCAATCATTATTATAATGCCAATAAGAAAGTGCTTCTGAATGTCTAAGACTACTGCTCTCTCTCACACACACACACACACACACACACACACACACAGGAAACAGAAATACACAAGTGTCTCCTTGTGTTCCCATGAACAAAAAATTTCGTTTCTATGCAACATTTGATTTTGAGATTTTCATTCACTTTATGCAAATGACCGAAGGCAACAAATGAAAACGATTGGCTCTCATGAATTTCCCCCGTCGGCCAATAAGTAATTGAGGTATGTTCCTCAACTATAACACACTCACCACTGAGGTGTTCAGGTGCATCTAAACAGAATCCTACCTTGTTTAGTTCATCAGGTGATTTGGCAACACACACACACACACACACACGCACACGCACACACAAAACATTTCCGCTTTTCCTATCGGCTTTATTTCTTTGTCACATTCTAATCATGTTTTGTTTTTTTTGTCCCTTTTCTTTTGCCTGATTGAGGGTGCTGCTCAAGCTGTGAAGGGAAACCCGGGTGGGATCGGGGGTCACTTTTGTTGTAGTCTCTTAAGATTTCAACTACAGAGTGATGGAGTCACTTTAAAATGCGTTGCTGGTTTTTAGACGGCTGACTGAGAGCTGGTTTGTTTTTTTGTAATACTATATTTTTATTTGATTTTTCTCTCCCAACATCTCTGTTTTTGATCTCTTTCTCTTGGTCTCACTCACTTGCAGCTCAGCTGCTCTGGTTTTCATAATACGCCTCAGGTAACCTCTCGCTATTTTCTCTTTCTCTCTCTCTACTTCTCTGCTTCTCTGTCCATTCTGGTGCCATCGAAAACACAAATCTGTCTCTCGTTCGATTTCATCCTCTACACATTTCATGACACTACACCTTCTTTCGTTTTCTTGCGCTTTTTCTCTCGCCCGCCCCCGTACGGAAACACTACATCAGTATTCAGGGATTCAGCACTATGCGTTCGTAAAACTACAGCTCTTATGCAATCATGCCAGGTGCAACAGCAACTTCTCAAACCGTAGCATTATTATTATTATTTTTCCCTAAAAACTTTATTTATTTTCATGCTACAGCGGGTGCCAATACTTAAAAACACATACTAAATACATATTAAAAAAAACTAAAATAGTGACACTACAGTATCTCAACACACTGTACGGTATTGCAGAGGAAATGGGTGCTTTATTGCTATTATGTCACGTGTGTGTGTGTGTGTGTGTGTGTGTGATTTCGTAGCCTGTTTGAGGAGCAACAGGAGTGTACAGACATTATTGCGCTGTGAGCTCACAGTAAACGAACGCACGTCAGCTTCGCGTCACTAGGAGACGGTGTGTGTCACTAGGAGACGGTGTGTGTTTGTGAGGGCGGAGTTAAGCTCGAAGTGTGTGTAACACTTTCATCTTCAGCCGAGCCTGCTGGTTTTTAATGACCGTGGCCGAGCCGCGCGAGCGACCGAGCGACACAGGCCTCCTGAAGCTGCACATAGCTGTAAATACAGTGTGAATGTCGTCTGTCGTAGATGACCTATATACCATCGAGTTTTATTTTCAATGGTAATCGCAAGGCAAAAAAAAATTCCTTTTGTTTTTCGAGAACTAGTCAGATGTTCCAGTTTTATATATAACTAGATTTTGGGTCGTATTAATTTATGTTGAGCCCCAAAAAAAACGTCACTTAAAACCCTGCTGTGAATCGTTGGGGTTTCTTTTGTTTATATTATTTTGTGTTTTATATATAAATTGAAATATATTCTTAATTCGAATGAAATCGACGCTAGACGGGACGTGAGCTAATATGTAACTGTGCGTAGCGCAGTAGGGCTGCACAATGTGACGGATCGGCATTTACAGGTGACGTTTCTGATCTTTTAAACTGTTTCTTACAGGGGGTTTCATTTTTTTTTTTGCTAGCCGAAGTTTTACGTACAGGTAGTCCACAATTTACGATGAAGATGCGTTGAAAATATTGTAATATTTGTCATTTTGTCGAAAAATCATACGTCGAACCATTGTAACTCAGGGACTACCTGTACAAGAGGTTATGCGGCATTACCTCATCCCCCAGCTCTTTAGAGGTGCCAATATTTTTAACAGATCAGGCAATCAGGAAAATAATTTTAGCACATTTTTATTGGCTCTCAATTTGCATTAATTCATCCAGCCTCTTTTTTTTTTCATGTGAACTAAACGACTGATGCATCAGAAAAGAAAAAAAGGTTCTATGTACAGTTTCAGTGCACGAAGCGAAGTCTATTCAAATCATGAAGTCTCGACTTTTTAATTGCAGTTGTAATTCACTTTCCAGCCAGCAGAGGGAGTGCCCTGAGAGTAACTGCTCCTGTCCAGGCAGCCCTCTGCTGGCTGGAAAGTGAATTACAACTGCAATGGAAATGTCGAGTTAACGAACGAATTGTGCAGCCCTACAGAACACACACGTTATTTTAGGATCGTCCTCGAGATCCATCCGTGTGATCCCTCCCGTGTGATCCAGGCTCACGTAAGGGAGAAATCAGTAAAGAAAGCAAGAAATCTGATCCTGGGTCCGACTAGTTTGAGATCGGATTGTGAGATCTGCCATGAGATTAAAGCAAGCAGTGTTTTTATTTTTAAACCCGAACGCATTACCTCTGTGACGGAGCCCGGTTCTCTCTCTCTCTCTCTCTCTCTCTCCCTCTCTCTCTCTCTCTCTCTCTCTCTCTCTGTCGCACTGTTGAGTCTCAGCTTCTGATCTGGGAACAGGTTTGAAGGAGTGCTTGTTAAATACTGTACAGATGAAATGTATGCTCTTCCCTTCAATAAAGTGACTGCTCTGTTCGACTGGCTGTTTATGTCCTGTGTGTGTGTGTTTGTGTGTGTGTGTGTGTGTATAATACATTGCTGTTAGAGTTTTTCCTTGTTTGTTTGTTTTTTGTTTCAGTTAAATGGTTCCAATCATCAAGAAAATGTTAAAGTATTACAATAATAATTGCATTTAATAAGGGTAAAAATGTTTAAATCTACATGCCCTTTGTGGAAAAAGTAATTGCCCCCTAAACCTAATAACTGGTTGTGTTGCCCTCGGCAGCAACAACCGCATTCAAACGTTTACCTCTTAAACCAATTTAGGTCTGGACTTTGACCAGGCCACTGGACTTCAGAAGGTCATGAGTTCAAATCCCAGCGCCACCAAACGGCCACGTGCTTAAGCACGGCCCTTAACCCTCAACTGCTTTGTATGAATAAGATCATATCTGGATGAGAGCATCTGCCAAAACTTGTGGTGGTTGTGTTTTTGACTATATAAAAGTGGGTCAGTTCTTTAAGAGGTGGTTGATGCATTAAGGGGTATTTGTGGACTTTATGGTGTGTGTGTGTGTGTGTGTGTGTGTGTGTGTGTGTTTGAAAGAATAAGGTTGATTGAAAACAGGTTGATTGCTTTAAAGATTTGGAGCTGTGTGTGTAACATGAGACTGTTTTCTCTGTACAGTGTCTTTTATCCCTCTGGTCAATTCTGACACACACACACACACACACACACACACACACACACGCACGCACGCACTTGTGTCTCTCTCCTTCTAGGTCTCAATCCCTGTACCTTTCTCTCTCCCCCCTTCTGTCTATATCCTCCTCTGTATCTCATGTTTCTCAAATTTGATGTCTCTTTCTAGGTCTCTGTTTCTATGTCTCCATCTCTCTGTTTCTCTTTTTTTTTCTCTCTCACTCTCCCTCTGTGTCCCTCCACATTCCCCCCTACCCTCAATCGCGACCGAATGATGTAACCCAGTCGACCCTATAAGCTGTGTTCCTGTAGCAGAGGCATCCATCACAAACGTATGCAACCTCCATGAAGATCTGCTTTACGTGTGGAGTGGAAAATCTCCTGCTATACAGCTCTGAACTCAACCTTAATGAACACCGGAACGCTGAATGTCACAAATCTCCACAAAAATCTAGTGGATCATCATCCCAATACAGCGGAGGTGAAATCGGAAGTTCAAACAGCACATGCTCAGGTGTCCACAAACTTTTGATCGACAAAGACGGATGTATTCGAGCAGAAAACTTTCTCCATCAGGTTTAATGTCTGACGCTTTTTTCTTTTTTTTGCAGCAAATGCACTTCCTCCCCTGACGCACTTTTCGGATTTCACGCGTGCACACGTGAGAAACGTCAGCGACACTGCTGAGGTGTTGAAGGCTTTTTTTAAATACCTGATTAACAGACTGTGAGCTGAGAGCACTTCCATGGCAGATCCCAGAAGTCGTTATGTTTCAGTGAGAAGTATAAAAATATAGAGGTGGAAAAAAAAAAAGTACGTTTTATTATTTATTTATTTACGAATGAGATAAATGTACATCACTCTAGATAAGGGTTTCGTGTAAACAAAAACTAAATGTATACGTTATTTATACACTTATTCATACAACGGAGCAGCTATGGGGTTAAGGGCCTTGCTCAGGGGCCCAGAAGTGGTAGTTTGGTGTATCTGGGACTTTTGGATTCAAAGACCAATACCATTACCACTAAACTACCACCTCCCTCTTATATATATAATACATATGCATATAAAAGTGTAGGATGTTTACAGGTGTAACGTCACCCGAAGGCAGACACGGCCCACTGTTTGACATCGGTGGGGCATTGGGGGTATCTCTGTAACGCTTCCATGACCTGGGTGTGATCGAGCATGAGGCGCATGAGCTGGTACTCCTTCTGCGCTTTACACACTCCGCCATCCACCGGCTGGATCAACTCCAGCTGCAGTAAGTGCTCGAATGCCTACAGGATGTATTCCACACACACACACACACACACACACACAATTAGACCACATTATCTGAAATGCCGCTATAATTATCACATCAGCTAAATCAGGGTTCTCATACGCGCCGCATAAAGAGCTGCCGCGCAGTGTTGTGTGTTTTCTCTGCTCTAACACACCCGAGTCACCTGATAATTAACTGCTCGGCTAATTCACGTGTGCTGGAGCTCGGAGGTGCGTTTCAGCACAAAAACCCCCGAGCGAAAGCACTCTGTTCTCTGCCGGTAATTTAGTGCAGGTGTGTGTGTGAACTTGCTTTTGGTCTGAATGTTTTGAGTAAAAAAAAAAAAAAAAAAAAAGTCTGAATGTTTTTTTTGTTTCCCCTTTTTTTTTTTTTTTTTTTTAAACAAGACACACACTGTTTTTGCCTTCATCTCCTGACGTCTTTCATTACCCATAATAGCCTTCGACTACCTGCTGATTGAAAAGCATGTTCCCCTAAGTGTATTGAGAATGATTATCTTTAACGAGCCGATAAATCAGTGTGTGCGTGAGATTTATTACAATCTTCAACCAGATCCTTTTCATCACAAGTCTCATAACCTTCCTTGAGTAAGAACAAATGGGGACTAAATGTGGAATGCGATGTTCAAAAGCACGTATCAATCTTATGCTCGGGTGTCCACAAACTTTTGGCCATATAGTGTAATGTAATTCGACTTCACTAGAGAATCACAGAAAATTGTCATGTTTAGAGTTGTCCACTAGATGGCAGCAGAGCTCAGCAGAGTCTCACCTTAAACACCACCGGCTTCTCGAAGTTATGGATGGAGTGGGACTTCCTCTGAAGAAATTTCTTAAACTCTAAGGAGAAAAGACGACAAAATAATATTCATGGTTCAGTCGTATCCATGTGCTAATGTGTGTATAATCAGCTGTGGCTGATATAATTTCACACACACACACACACACACACTATCAATATTTTATCATATTTTTACATTCGATAATTTCCATATAATCTTTTGGTGATTGTGTTTCTGGAAGCGTTTTGCGATACCGTTGTGAACCATTTGGAAGTTGAAAGGCTCTCCTTCGTAGATATCATTCAGGTGCTTCATGGCGATAATCAAGCACAACTCCAGAATGGACAGACCTGAGCGAAGAAAAAGGCAGAAAGTGAGGATTTATTGGTTTTTATTCTATAATATCCACTGTGTGTGACCGTCTTTTCATTGTTAAAGAATTATTTGTGCTATCGATCCTACACCTTTTTTAAAACGCCTAACACACACTTATGGTAGAATTTCACATTTATCTTAATGTTCTCACCGTGTACCATGTTGCCTTTTGAGTCAGAGGAGCTCATTCGACTGGCCTCCAGTAGGTCTACAGCTCTCAGAGTCGGGTGTGAGACAGAAACACGGCTCACTGCCAGCAACTGGGGGAAAACACACACACACACACACACACACACACACACACACACACACACACACACACACACACTGAGAGTGAGGACCTACTGCTTTAGGGAATGGACAGAGACAACAGTTTTTGTATGCTGTTCTCACCAGCAGTGAGTGTAGTGAGCGAAAGTCTTTAAAGGAGTTATAATGTTTCTGTAAAATCTCATCCACTGCCTTGTCCTCACACAGTTTCTGTGAGAGAGAGAGAGAGAGAGAGAGAGAGAGAGAGAGGGAGATTTACAATTCAATTTCATTTTTCATTCGTAATCGGAAAGTCATCAACAATTCATTAAATAAAAGTCCTACAATAACATACATGTCAAATTTCGATACGTAGATGATAGACAGATGAAAGAACGATAGAAAGAAATCTATTATAAATAATCTATCGGCTCCTCGATTAGGACTTCTCCGGTATATAAAATCATTTCACCAGGTGCAACTTCACTCCAAATTGTGTTTATTTCAATATAAACACAATTTGCTTTGATTTTTTTTTGTACAAATATGTATTAAAAAAATACAAAATTATAAAAAATTCCAACAAAAATTCAAAGCATGTGAATGAGGGAATCTCCAGTGTCTTCAATCCAGAAACTGGATTTTTTTTCCTCTGAGCAGCACATCTCCATGTGCTTCCTAACCTCCGTAATTTTAGAGTTAGTTCCCAGTGTTATCAGTTCGGATGAAGCTCGGTTTGCAGTGTATGCAATGTGTTGTACCTTGATGCCGAGGTTCCACTCTTGGCAGAACTTTGTGTCAGGGAAGTTCTCCTGCAGCGTGAGCTCAGACCGAAATGCGTCTTGATACTGACGGAAACTCAGAGAGCTCAGCGTGTGAATCTGTCTGTGGGAAAACCGTGACTTCACACGCTTCTCTAAGAGCTCGAGCACATCCTGTAATGAAAAACAAACACACACACACACACACAGCGTTGTTCTGAACATCCTCTGAAATACACTGTATGGACAAAACTTTATGGACACCTGACTAAAATGTATGTGCCTTTTGAACATGTATTTACAATAATATCCACTCCTCTGGGAAGATGTTCCACTAGATTTTGTGGAGATTTTGTTCATTCAGGTAGTGATGTAGGTGCCATGAGGTAGCAGTAGATCTTCCGCTCCAACCCATGTAAAGCGTACCTTCATGGTGCACATCTTCTACCCAATACAATTGTGAACCTCCAACTGTGTGCATTCACATTTAACTGGAAAAGTCAGGTGTCCCAATACTTTTGTTCACATCGTGTCATTTTAAACCCAAGAATCAAGGGGAATGTGTGTACACACCAGTCTACAGGTGAGGCCCACCACAGCGACAGGAGCCTGAGCAGACTGTGATACATCGAGCAGGTTATACAGGAGGGTCTGATTCTTATGATGCGCCAACAGATCGAACTCCTCCAGAATGAAGAAGACGGGCCGACTGCTGCTTTTATCACCTTCACACACACACACACACACACACACACACACAGAAGAATCTGTTAGCTACTGTAAGTTTCTCTGCTTCTACTCATTTAACACCTTGTGAGAAGAATCCTAACAGTATACAGGTAAGATCATTTTCAAGTTCTGATGAAGTCGTCGTTCGCCTGTGATTGGCTGAGGTGTTTGCCATTTCATAATCACAAGGTGCATCAGCCAGATGTTTAGCAAGTTCCTTACACACAAATAGAATTAGCAAATAAATCATCTCCATTAACTGACAATCTTAGTGATCCTGATCCATCTGAGAACTTAGGTATGTACAAGATGGATGAGAATCACTAAGATTGAACATCTGGTTGCAGGTTGTATTTTATATGTTTGTTTGTTTTTGTATAATAAAAGCAGAACCAACCCTTCTTCAGAGCGTCCAGCAGAAAGACCAGATTCTCGGCGAAGCTGCCCTGCAAAACACGACCAGATTCTCACCTCCATCTCCCACCAATAATCATTTTATAAAAAAACGCAGACTCAGAGATGTACGAAGTCCGAGAACGTTCAGACACACTCACAAAGACTTTGTCTCCGACGACGTTCTCCAGCTGAAGCTGGCGTGTGATCTCCTTCAGAGCGATCCGATCATCCGTCTGCAGCAGACCTGCGTGAGAAGCACATTAGTCGATTAACACCGACTAAGCACACACACACACTCATCCCCCCACGTTTCCACATCACCCACCGCTCAGATGAACCTGCAGCACGTTCGTCTTCACCTCCTGGACCTCCAGGAGCTCTCTGAGGACACAACGTAGCAGCTAGACACGAAAAAAAACTCAGGTTGGTATAAAACACTGGTGTGAATTTCAAACACAATCGCAGTAGCACAAGACGTGCTCGTACCATCGTTTTCCCAGAGCCACGTGGACCGACGATGAGCACCGAGTTACTCTCACCGTGAACCACTGTCCTCTTCAGGAGCTCCAACAGATGCCTAACAACACACACACACACACACACACACACACACAGTATGCTTTTACAACACACACACACATGCCTGCTGTAATCTTAATGGAATCATCACTATGAAGGTTCTAAGACACACTTGTACTGTGATTCCAGGCCCACAGGTTTATCAGGAAGCCTTTGGTGACACAGTCGCTCCCTCAGTACTCTCTGGACCTGCAGGTACAAGAGGATCAAACATCATGTTGCCCATCATGAACCATCTTCTATCCTTAATCATAGGATTAAAGTGGATAATTCTTAAATATTATATTATATTTTATAGTGTTCATGTTACTGTTATTGCTTGTATATTTCCTGTTTTGTTTGACATCTTAAAGCTTATTAACATGAGGGAAGTCTGATCACATCATCTCTCCTGTTCTCTCTCTTATACAAGTTCTTCTGTTAGAGCCAGAAACATCACATTTGGACTCCACAGATCTTTCTTCCAGTCATTCACTGTCCAATTCTTGTGTGTTTTTTACTTTTACCTAATAAAAGTCTAACATAAGGAACATATGTCTTGTTTCATTTTTTTTTCACATTAGTTAATGTGTGTTGTCATGCACTGGGGTCTATACAGGTGTGTTGTCTATAGAGGTGTGTTGTCATGCACTGGGGTCTATACAGGTGTGTTGTCATGCATTGGGGTCTATACGGGTGTGTTGTCATGCACTGGTGTCTATACAGGTGTGTTGTCTATAGAGGTGTGTTGTCATGCATTGGGGTCTATACGGGTGTGTTGTCATGCACTGGGGTCTATACGGGTGTGTTGTCATGCATTGGGGTCTATACAGGCGTGTTATCTATACAGGCGTGTTGTCATGAACTGGGGTCTATACAGGTGTGTTGTCTATACAGGTGTGTTGTCATGCACTGGGGTTTATACAGGTGTGTTGTCTATACAGGTGTGTTGTCTATACAGGTGTGTTGTCTATACAGGTGTGTTGTCATGCACTGGGGTCTATACAGGTGTGTTGTCTATACAGGTGTGTTGTCTATACAGGTGTGTTGTCTATACAGGTGTGTTGTCTATACAGGTGTGTTGTCATGCACTGGGGTCTATACAGGTGTGTTGTCTATACAGGTGTGTTGTCATGCACTGAAGCAGCACTAACCTGTGATACACATTCTCCCACAGCCAAGTGCTTTTCCCTGGACTTCCGTTTGCTCATGATGCTGCAGAATGAACTAAAGCAATCCCGGTGAAAACACAGAACGAAACAAAACCTGAAGAAAAAATGGAATGAAAAGAAAACCGGAATTATTATATCGCTCCCGCATCTCGCGCTCCGCCCTGTGCTTAGCTTAGCTTAGTTTAGCTTAGCTTCCTCGCTAACTACACACTAAACACATACTACATTACTACTTACGAGATTTGCTTATGAGATGTTCTGGATAAGAAATACCCCAGTAGTTACCACTCCAAGGCAGAAGTTACCACACAGTGATGTAGCCTTGCAGCCTGAAATGAGCCGGAAACCAGAGTCGCGTCATAGTTGTGAACTTCCGGTTGGAGCAGCGCCTATGGCTGGGATTGCAAGGAGGTCATGAAAAGTACAAGCTGCAGGAAAGTCCTTTTTTATATATAAAAATATCGCTGTTTATTAGTTATTATACAGTATGATTTACTAATTTTAATACATTTATAAATAAGCCCATAATGAGGAGATTATAGATATTTGTATATCTTTTACAGACTCTTCAGTATAATTTTATGATATAAATAACCTGATATTAAAATAAAAATGTTGGTATTTTTTTGGACAATTAAAAAAAAATAATAATTTGGTTTTTTGTTTTTTTTTGCAAAAAAACAATTACATTTCCCTGATGACTCAAGCTGTACTAATAAATCTTCCGTCCAATCAAATGCCTTTAAAACATATGTATGTCCCGCCCCCACAGGAAGTGTCTTGTTCTACAGTTACAGCTCATCATCAGTAAAATGTTTTCCTGTGTACTATTCACCATCTATCCCCGGTTTCATCTCTCAAGCTTCTAACCTATGTTTAATCCTGGGGTAATGTATCACAGACGAGAGTGTGAAGGACTTCCTCCATCGATGAAAAAGCCTCCTCTACTGTGTTGTGTTTGTCTGAGACTTCAAGCGCTATGAACCGTCTATTTATACAACCATTTTTGGTATAATCCCTCATTTAGATCTTCTAGGATCCACAGATCGACCCAGAACTCTCACTTCATTTTGTTTTTTTTTCCTCGGGTTCCCTCAGGTACTTCTCAGGTTTCCTCTGGGTTCTCAGGTTTCCTCCTGTCGTTCCGAAAACAAGGCGGTAGTGGACATGCAAGTGATCCAGGATGACCCAGGATGCGTTCTCGGGAATCCACCCACCGTGATTCCGAACAAGGTCACCGAATACGCATAAACGAACAGAACCATCAGGATTCTGGATGGGTTCTGGATGCACATTTGAGATCTGATTTTTGTGTTTGCATTCCTTGGGTTTCCTCCGGGTTTCCCCGGGTTTCCTTCCACAGTTCCAAAAGCCGTGGCAGACATGCAAATGATGCGAACCTAAACAAAACAGAATTATCAGGTTGGATGGTTCTGGGTGCACGTCTGAGATTGTGTCATGTCCTCCTGTCCTTTTCAGTTCTTCCTTCTTCTGTCCTGCCCTCTCATTCCCTCTTGCGTCCTGTCCTCCTGTCTGAAGTCTTGCTCTCTTTTGTCCTGTCCTCCCGTTCTGCCATCTCCTGCCCTGTCCTGTCACACCTCAGTATATTGTGGTCCAGCTACATCTCCTCTGGGTTCCTCGCGGGGGCGCGCGCGCGCCCGCCGAAAGCTCCATCTTTCCATCCCAACGCACACACACCAGAAGGCAGATGATTGAGGAGGGGGGGGGCTTTTTATTTTTATTTTTAAAGGGACAGAGCCGAATTGCAGCCAGAAGCCACAAGCGGATTTTTTTTTTGTCTTCATCCTGGAAGCTGTCAGGAACTTCTAAACCGGAACCGCAGGATGTGCTGGAGCTCCGTGTAGGGAAGAGAAACATATTTATTCAGGGAGGACTAATAAAATAAAACCAGGAGACAAATAGATAGACTGAGAGAGAGATAGAGAGACACGGACATAGAGACAGAGGCTCTCGTCAATTCTCCTCTCCTCTCAGCTGCACTAGCACTTAGCGTTAGCATTAGCATTAGCTCTAGCATTAGCGTTCTTTCCCCCCCCCCCCCCCCCCCCCCTCCCTTTCTTCTCTCTCTCCCCCCCCCTCCTCCCTCTCTCTCTCTCTCTCTCTCTTCGTTTTGGTTCTGGGCTTGAGACATTTCTCAGGTTCCTGGTTTTTATAGAGATGTGTGCATAAAAGCGGTTCGGTTCGACTGTAAAATAAAAAAAATAATTAAACCGCCGGGTTCTTGTGGTTCTGGAGGCCCTGCAGGTCTGTCAGCCAGCGGATAGTAATACGGTATGTATATAACTGGTAGCTAACTTGTTTTTGTTGTGTTGAATATTGCTGGTTTTTCCTCTTTGTATCTCTCAATATATCTCTCCATCTCCCCATTGCTCTCTCTCTCTCTATATCTATCCCTCTATCTCTTCTCATGGGTCAGGGCCACCCAGGCTAGCTAGCTCTCTATCGATGCTAACACTTAGCATAAATGACTGTTAGCCCACAACGCTGAGCAGCAGTTTTTTTTGTTGTTGTTGTTTGTTTGTCTGTCTATTATTTTTATTATTATTATTAATATTTTTATTTATTTTTTAAATATTATATTCCGCTTAATTCCTCTGCGTTTTGATTTCTTTAGTAAAACGTCTCACTTTATTTATTTATTTATTTATTTATTTATTAGATAGATAGATAGATAGATAGATAGATAGATAGATAGATAGACAGATAATCCCCCAAACAAGATCTCATCCTCTTTTCCATCTTCAATAAACCCCAATACAGCCCACTTATCTCAAACACTTCTCCGAGAGGAATCCTCGTTATTTATTATAAATATTATAATAATATTATGGCTTTGGGTTTTGGAAAAGCTTAAAAAGAAATGCTTTGATTTTGCTTTGTTTACATCGTGGACTTAATAGAGAGACAATTAAATCTTTTATTCATTCTTATTTTTATCCACTTCATCCGCAGACCGATTTGTAGTGTCAAAGAAAGTGGTAATAACAGAGCCTCACTTATCACTACTAGTGTTTCCGAGTGAAATCAATCACCAGCCAGCTGGGCTCTGTCTCAAATCACACACCTACAAAAATCCACTTTATACCCTGAGCGATCGGGATACAAGGACTTTTTTTTCTATTCTTTTTTTTGGACGCTTGGGAAATAGTGATTTATGTAGGCAGCGCATCTTCGGATAAGTGGATATTAAAATGACTCTGAAGGTCCGTCTTTGGGATCGAAGGTGGAGACGATTATTAAAGCTCTGTGCATCCTTTCAGGTATAAAAGCACCCGGAAAAACTATTCAAAGGGTTTCCTTATTCGTATTTTATACGTCTTTTTACGATCGTGAGCGCCTTCTCGTTCCTGCTTTCCTCCCCGCTGACTTCAGATAAGGGATCCTGATCCTGAAATGAAACCCAGAAGGTCCGTCTTTGAGAATGTAGAACAGCACACGTTTGCCCCCGACAAAAACGTTCCCAAAAGCGATACCGCATATACGTATTACATACGTTTTTGTGATCATGAGCACCTTCCGTAGAACTCTTGCTTTCCTTCTCACTGATGCTCGTCTTTTGTGTATCTTTCATATTTTGTTGAATGAGTCCCGTGGACAATTCAAGATCACTTCTCTTCTCTGTGTCTTCTGAAGAACCCAGAGGAACTTTGAGCTGGTGACTGCTGGCTGAAGTAAATTAACGTGCCATGTGGTACATACGCGAACCTTAACGAACACAGATGGACCATTTTATAGCTAATTGATGATTTCTTCTACGTCTATATGATTGACGAGGGAAAAGTATAGTTCGTTATAGTAGCGTCTTGGTGGTGTGACCGTTTTAATGACTTGAGGATGTTGTTTGGTACCTCGAGTACTGATCTGTCGATCTTTGAGAGCGTCCTGGTTATGTGGCACGAGTACCATTATCCTTAAGTATTGTTCCGACAGTGTCTGGACATTTCTTTGAGTTTATTACTATATAACAAAGATGTCTGCAGTACGGATACTCTCTTTCCAGTCACGCGATTAAAAACGCGTTCACGTTAAACGTGCCGTCGTCAGAATAATGAATCCGCGTGTACTCCATACACCCCATTGTAACACAGACGGTTCGCGTCGTGCTTTTATTATAAGCGCTCGTTGTAGACCAGTTGGCTCATTAGTAGGTCATGTGACTGTAATGTATGTGGACTTTATGTGTGGTAGGAACTCAATAACTTCCTTAACCTTTAAACCTCAACGTAACTTTTGTTCTGTGTGTGTGTGTGTGTGTGTGTGTGTGTGTTTTATAAAATACTCTTTACAGGCCACGTGTAAAACTAATCCAGTCTCTTTACTGGCTTTCATTTAGGGGGGGGGAGTGAATATAGATTGCCAGGGAAAATCATCTCGCTTCCCAAATGCAAAATCCAAACCTCGTCTTTGTCAGCGAAAAGAAAGAAAGGTGAAAAAGAAAAGAACGTTTTATACTTTGTCACATGTATTTTACAGCACAGTGAAATGTTTTCTTCGCATATCCCAGCGATGTTGAAGCTTTAATCAGAGCGCACGGTCGGCCATGGTACAGGGCCCCCTGAAGCACAAAGGGTTAAGGGCCTTGCTTAAGGGCCCCAAGGTTGGCAGCTTGGCAATACCAGAGTTTAAACCTTTGACCTTCTTCTCAATATCCCAGAGCCATAACCACTGAGCTACCAATTCCCATAAAAGAGCAGATACATAACACCTGATTTTTCCAGCCATATGTGGTTCATTCCCAAATTTGGAGGCACATAGTCTATGGATGCAGTAGCATGAAATGTTTCCTTTACTTAACCTCCATTAAGATATGCTTTACATGAGGTTTGAGTGAAAGATCTCCTGCTCTAGAGCTCTGACTTAACCCACATCCGTACCTGACTTGACCCTAAAATCGCTACAGCTCCACAAATCTAGTGAAACGTCTTCCCAGACAAGTGGAAGTTATAAACAATTGGGAAGTCAGTGTGGAATCAGATGTTCAAAAAGAAGCACGTAGGAATCTTATGCTCAGGTGCCCACAAACTTCCATGCAGTGCATCTTTAGATCCATCGCTTGGATGTGTAACTTTTTGTTGCTTGAATTGAATAAATTTTTCTCTAAAGTTCAAACGTGTTTCGCTGCCACACTTCAAAACCACCAACCAAATATTCTTGTGCTCATGATGTCATGCTTTGTAGTATAATTTCATCAAGGTGTGAAGCCCCTACTGTTCCCCTGTCAAGCATAGATTAAGCACAGCTGTAGGCTTTCCCGTTGAGAATAACCCATGGGTTTGTTAATTGGTCGATGATTAAGCGTTCTCTATGATGTTACATGTACTCGTCACACGTGAAGATGCGTGATGTTGATTTATTTTTTTAATTTTTCTCAAGTTGGGGTTGGAACACTGTTTATCGTTATACATGAATGTGTACAGACCGAAAATCAGTGTTCCAAAGTGTTGTTTTTTTAAATGATTATTAAAAGAATTAGACGTTTTTTTTTATCCTTTTTGCAGTTATGATCGACATCCTGTTATCAAGCATGTTGTAAAAGCACTTTCTTTAAAGTTAACAAGAAAGTTCTGACACTGGAGACTCCTTCCCTTTAAATATCCCTTCCAGAAAACGTATCAAAAATAGAACACGTTTATTTATTTTTTTATTCTTATCATTTTAATCGCTGAGGGTCAGCCGTGCCACGTCTCCTACATCCTTTTGAACTATCTGTCGCTATAGAAACCCCCGATGCATTAGAAGGAAAGCATTAAAAAACCTGCGATTTGTTTTGCTCGAGCACTTACTGTCAGAGCCGCCGCTGCAGACAATGAAGCAACACCTTCCGACCAATCAGAACGCAGACTTCCACAAACGCCACGGTATAAGTTTCACTAATGTGTTTGTCTTTTAGGCTGAAAATTTTCTCCAGATGATATTTTCTTTCACGTCTTATGTATATGCATGTATCGATCTGGCTGCTTGGATGTTAAGCCGTCTCGGCTGGACGTCTCGGCGTCTCCTACTCAGACGCGTTTGTTGTTTTTATATGCCGAATAAAGTGTCTGATAGAAAGACGCATCTCGGACGTAGTGAGCTGAATTCTTTACTCGCATTAAACCTGAGATCTGGACGGTTAGCGGAAGAAGCGGAGTGATAAACGTGTTTTTGGCCACTTGTGAGTCAGCAGCAGAGACCTGGATTAACCGGTGACACATGGTGGCCCTCATAGTCAAGGCTAACACACACACACACACACACACACACACACACACACACACACAGTTAGCCTTGGGCTTTCATTTATCTAGCATTTTTGTGTAAAAGCATTCTGTATACTTATAAATGTTGTTCTTGTAGTTCTATTATTATGGAAGCAAACCCTCTGGAGTTACTGTGGATTATTTTCCTGTCTTTTATTCCTCCTTAAATTCCACCAAGAGTTGCAATTTTGTTCCTGTACTAATGAGCGAGACATCAACCGTGCGCTCGTCTACGCTTCAACCAGTCGTTCTTAATTTCTTTTTTTCACTCCCTCCAAGATAAGAGTTTCTGCGCTTCAGAGATCTCACTTAACACCGGAGACTCCTCCCACCCTGAAAAGTGTGGGGGGGGGGGGTTCACCGATTTAGAGAAACATCGTTCCACCATAACAAAAATGTATAAAGATACATAACACCTGATTTTTCCAGCCATATGTGGTTCATTCACCGATTTAGAGAAACATCGTTCCACCATAACAAAAATGTATAAGAACGATCAGAGACACACACACACAATATGAACAAATGATTGTTAGAGCATATGATTGGTGGAACATCCTATTCCACATTCAGTCCCCATTTACTGTTATAATAACTGCCAATCTTCTGGGAAGATGTTCCACTAGATTTTGTGGAGATTTTTGCTCATTCAGACACAAGAATGTTAGTAAAGCCAGGCCGTGATGTAGGTGAGGCGAGGAAACCTGGGGTTCAGTCAGCGTTCACATTAATTCCAAAGGTGTTCAGTAGGGTTTCTAGCTCTATAGCAGGAGATCGTCCTCTCCAACCCATGTAAAGCAGATCTTCATGGAGCCGCCTTTGTCCACAGGTGCTTTTAATGCTGGAACAGGTTTCGGGTCTCTTAGTCCATGGTGCTATCTTGTCACTTGCTGAACTCGCTTGGGAGTTCATCCCAAGCACCTGAGTAGGAATTCCAAGTTGAAATGTATTACACAGAGATTGTATACACGTTGTTGGTCAGTATTACACATTTACACACACTGTATACAAATAGACTGGTTCAGTGATATTAGAAACAGAATAGGAGCCACTTTTGACCCAGTAAAGCGATTCAGCACACGGGAGGTATCTTCACGAGGTCATCCTTCTAACCGAGTGAAACTTTCCGCCGTGTATCTGTGTGGACTCTGTGACCGTGTCTACCTTGGTGGACTACTAATAGGCCAAGCATTGTCAGGGAGTGAATTCACTTGGCATGAACCGACATTCCCATTATACACATTATACCCTCTACTGGAACACATTCTCATCGTGATGTCAACAGACGTTAGAGCTCGTCCGATCAGACATGGAAGAACTTTTGAAGCGCGTCCTTCGGTCGAAAACAGGACCAAAAAACCTATCACTATATAAGAGAAGCAGTGTTGCATTTTCCTTAAAATATAGTTTGTATTTCTTGTCTTAAAATTGATCAAATTCACTACATGACCTAAAGTATTGTTGAATTAGAAGAGCCAAACCTGCTCCAGCATGCCAATGCCCCTGTGCACAAAGCATAGGTTAGTGTGGAAGATCTCCTAGTATAGAACTCCAACCCTATTGGATGAAAATGAAGCTCACTGAACCCCAGGCCTCCTCACCTCACCCACACCATTACCTGACTTTCCTAACATCCCTTGTGTCTGAATGAGCAGAAATCTAGTGGAATATCTTCTCAGAAGCGTGGAGGATTTTCCAACAGCAAATGGGGACATAATGTGAAATTATATTGTGGATTGTGAGTTTGGTTACTGTTCATCTAGCAGCTTTTCACATTTCTATCAATTCTCCATCGAGTTCTTGACTCAAGGGTTTAATCAGCATTGCTTAATGCTCCTTAATTTCCTGACCGTAGCAGCTCTATCTGTTATAACACTCTTTGGATATCATTATGTACACAGGAACATGCACAGGAACTTGTATGGTAGGGGTTCCACTTTTTAAAATGGTTGAAGACTATGCACAGTCCATGAGTCTGAGATCAAGCTGTAAATCTGTTTTTTGCTCCATTGTGTGGATTTCTGTGAGCTCAGTGGTTAAAGTGTTGGATTTCTGATCAGAAGATCGTCAGTTCAGACCCCAGCACTACCAATCTGCCACTGCTGTGCCGTTGGGCTAAAACCCTGAACTGCTCAAGTTGTATAAATGAAATAACTGTAGGTGGCCCTGGATAAGGGGCATCTGCCAAATGTCATAAAAGTAACATGAGATGCTTTGATGAGAGGTTGCTGAGGGAACGATTATTTATAGCTGCTATAATGTAAACGGTAACTTGAATAATAACATGTAATTATAAGTGGATAAATGGTATATAATCAATAAGTTAAATTTGTAGTCGGTAGCAAATTGCTGAGTCATCAAAATACTCAATATCAGGGAGACATTAGTAATTGTGCATCATTCAACCTCCCCTTCCAGTAACACCAGTTCTGTTTGAATAGTACTGATGGTAATGACCACCGTGAAGCTTCTGGTGTTTCTAACACCATATCTACTCTCTAAGATGCCTGCTTTATAGGACTTTATGACCATACTCCTCACAAAGGATAAGTGGCTGCAGTTAGAATAGGATTTTCTTGACCAGTTAGTCATGGAAACCTGATGGAGTGAACATGAGGATTACAGAGCCAGTAAGAAAGAAGAGGCAGCAGCTGGCAGAGGAGAGCAGCAGGTAAACGAGACGGAAGGACTCTTTCTTTTTAAGAAGAGCAGTAGAGCCAATCAGCCTGATAACTTGTTAGATAATACGCGGTTGCTATTAAGCAGGGGGCGACAACTGGCGCAGACTGAATTGTTCCCCAAATAAAAATGATGTAGAGCTGAAGAAAGAACTTTTCCAAACGTTGTTTCTCCCCTGTAGACTTGACGAAGGTTCGGTGTTTCTGAAATCATGTGGTGCAAAGTCCATTCTCATTGGCCACAATTAGAGGTCGACCGATTAATCGGCAACGATTGTTGATTGCTGGAAATTCACACCGATTGTTTTGCGTCCGTTGCGTCCACGTGCTGGAGCGATTGAAAAGATCTGCTGTCATCAAATACTCTTAAATACATTGGAATCAACAGAAAACAGCATTTCTTTGTTCGCTCTTAATCAAGCTACAATGCGTAGAAAAGGCGTAGACAAATATAATTGCTTTTCCTCCTAAGAGTCCATTTTTGCTTTCATTTCCTCTCAACAGCTGTGTTTAGACTAATGCTTTAGAATTTTTTTTCTTTTTTGTACTCCTCACTCTGCATTGTCATTGAGACATGAAGGATCAGGCCGGTTCCACAAGTACACACATTAAACAGCAGCTGAGAACAATGGCAGCTACGCATCACAGAGGCCTCGGTTAGTCGGTGTGTTAAGGCTGTGTTTTTGTTACGAGTCCTAACGTTTTACATTCTCCAACAAACGATCACGTAGAGCTGCATCCAGTTTTACTTCTATTCCGGCAGGTATTACAAGGCATTCAGTCAACTTAGAATATATGTATTTCATAGCAAAAAAAAAAAAACCTGACATGCTCTAGCTTTGGAAACAGAAAAAAAAATAAAATCATGCTCCCACGTAGCGCACACACATCCAGCCAACGTCGGCACGACGCCATATTGGATGGCTGTTGATGCATATTATTAATATTTCACTTTTAGCTTCAGACAACTTGGAATATTTATTCGGTCGCTGATTGAAGCGAGTCCTTTGTGTGTTCAGACTAAACATCACCCAAAATAGGGCTGTATGTTAAACACAGGAGAAAAGTTCAAGACTAATATATTTATCACTTAAATAGCTCTCTGATGCTTTCTCTGAAATGTATCGATACGCCAACATGATAAACAATTCATATGTCCAACATTTGATGCTTTTAGTCCCAATCCTTTTATATATGTTTGGCTTGGATGGTGCAGGGACGTGTTCAGGGACTTCTAAAAAAAAAATAAAAAAATAAAATAAAAGTCTTAACTAACAGGTCTTAATTTTCTAATGTCCATGTAACACTACTTCTAATGCAGCTCTTTAGAAGGGTTTCTGTAGCGTTGTAGTTCTTTCTTTCGACAGTCCAAATATAATTTGCTGTATTAAGACTACAAATGAGACCAGCATGCAACAGCCAATCAGCTTTCAGTTATTTGATTTGACGTAAAACGGATTTTATTTTTCATACTTGGCCTGAAAAAATCTAATTTGGGAAACGTATTCGTAAATGTCTTGCATGTCATTCTTAATAGGTTCTAAAAGTTGTAATTTAACTTTGAAATCTAGGTATAAGTATATTACTTGTGTGCGCTTTGGTGTAAGTTTTTCCATTAGTTCCTGATTTATTCTTAATGTGTGAGGAAAAACTAGAAAACAAATATAATCTAGCTGGAATAGACTTTGGTTGTCGGTGGTCCAAGGGTGGGCCTAAGGGTGGTTATGGCTACATCTTTACTAATGGGGATACATTTTAAAACATTGTTTTCCCAAAAGTTACTCATCCACGCTGAAACATCTAAAAAAAAAAAAAAAACTCTTACGTCCCTGTACGGCGCTTGAGCAAAAGGTAAGACCCTTCAACCCGCGTCATTTCCACCTGCCGATTATTTACTTTTCTTTAAAACGTTGCCGCGGTGACTAAAAAATACGGAATCATTTTCAAAAAGCCTCCGTCCACACGAGTTAAAATTGGCGTTTTAAAAATGTCAACTTTGAAGATCGTTTTTAAAAAGGTACGGTTTTATTGACTGTTGATTGGCTGTTGCATGTTCAAAAGGCCAAAACAGAGAGAGACACTTATGCGTTTTTTAAACAAGACCGTTTTAAAATGCACACGGCCAAACGTCGTTGGTTCAAGCCTCAGTATCGCCAAGCTGCCACTTTTGCGCCCTTTGAGCATTGAGCACGGCTCTCAGTGTTCCAGTGGGGCTGAATCATTACTGACCCCAGCTTCCTAACATCATTGGGATATGTGACGAAAGACTTTCACTATGCTGTAAAATACATATGATGAGTATATTCTTTTTCCCACAAATTATAAAATTCTTTGAGGGCAGTTTTGGGGTGTGGCTGTGTTTTACGCTGTATACCAGTGGAATGTGGTGCTGAGGGTTCAAGGTGAAACCAGGTTCTATAGCCTGCTACTGAAATGAAGCGACTCCAAATCGAACATTCAATGTTCTGACAATGTATTTTGCACATCTTTCTTTTTTTCCTGTTTAATAACAAACGTGTATTACTTTATAATATAAGCCGTATTTCTTTTGCTAGTTCGAAGGTAGAACATCCTCCGTTTGCGTCCTAAGGGAATTTCCTCTTCTTGAGACTAGACGGAATTTTCCTTTTTCATTTATATGCCGTCATTTTTGCTTTCAAATCCATTAAAATAAATAGTAGGGCGACGTGACAAGTACAAAAATTCATAATTCAAAATTCTTCTACTGTCCTGTTTGGTCCCGCTCTACTGTATTAGTCATGCACAACAGGAACTACAGAGAGAGAGGATGATTCACCCAGTGCTGAAATGTATGCGGTGTGGAGGGTGCACTCCTTTCTCAATAACAAAGCTCTGTCAGAACTGAGGGATTCGGAGTGATAAGAGATTGCGTTCTCCTTTTCCCCCTCAAATGCTGTTTCAATCGCTAACACCACCCCCCACCCCCCAATTAATGATTTTACCAGTCCAGTCCTCACAGTTTCTGGTTTTTTTTTCTTCTTCTTTTCCAGGTTTGAAAGCTGCTTAAGCATCTTAACCTATTTTTTTCTTTCTTTCTTGCAGTAATCATGCGAATCATACCGGCGCTGACGTGTCGGCCAAGCGAGTGATGGGATTTTTCAGTTTAAACTGATCAGCCTGAAAGAAAATGAGAATCATCCAGTCTCGTGACCCGGAGAGTCGTATATTTCTGTGCTGAATGTGCGTGCTGCAAGGTGGCCTGCAGTGCGCTTGCTCTGTAATCATGCGTTTTTTACTGTAAGGTGCCCCCCTTTTTTTTTTTTTTTTTTTTTTTTCCTCCCCCCCCTCCTTCTCCCCATCTTCTCCTCCTCCCTTTCTTAATTTTCATATGTAGCCCATGAACTTTTAACTCTCATGGCTCTGATTGGTCAGAGACCAACATGGGAATCCCTATCTGCATTTAGTAGCGGCACGATGAGGCTCGTCAGGGGCGTGGTCTCGTTGTGAGCCTGCCTCACGTGCTCCCCAGGCACATTTTGCCTCAGCCAACTGGTGCAGAGGAAAGTTGTAGCTCTCTGTCCTCCCGTTTCCGAGAGACACGATGACAAGCAGTGTTGGGACAGTAAAGAAATTGTGATCTCTCCAGCGGAGTCAAGAGCTAACCCAGAAAAATGAATGGCGGAAAGGAGAGTGAGAGAGGGGAAGGGGAGGGGCATTCTGCGCCTACCCAGGTGCCCATTGGCTGGCAGCGAAAGGTGGAGTCCACTGGGGTCATCTATATCAGGTAAGGGATGTATAGGTGTGCTAATGATAATTATTTAAAATATGAGCCCTGGGATAGCGATTATATAATTAGAATTGTATCAAGTTTTCTTTGGGTGGCAAAAACGTAGCACTAATAAATTGTTTTATAGTCCCAGTGGATCGGTGCTGTCCAGCTTTGAACAGATGAAGTCCTACCTTCTCATGGATGGCACCTGTAAGTGTGGCCTGGAGTGTCCCCTCATCCTCCCGAAGGTCAGTCTGTTTCTTGAAATTAGCTTATAAGCCCATTTTACAGATCAGGCATAACATTATGACATTGTAACATTATGACTGGTGACGTGAATAACACTGGTTTTCTCTTCATCATGGCACCTGTTATTGGGTGGGATTTATTAGGAAGCAAGTGAACATTTTGTTCTCAAAGTGTGCAAGATGCAGGAAAATTGGGCAAGCGTAAGGATTTGAGTGAGTTTGACGAGGACCAAACTGTGACGTCTATATGACTGTTCCAGAGCATCTCCAAAGCTGCAGCTCTTGTGTGCTGTTCCCGGTCTGCAGTGGTCAGAATTAAAAGTGCTCCAAGAAAGAAACAGTGGTGAACCCACAACAGGGTTATGGCAGGCTAAGGCAGAATTGATGCACGTGGGGAGCGAAGGCTGGTCCGTGTGGTCCAATCCAACAGACGAGCTCCTGGAGCTCAAATTGCTGAAGAAATTAACGCTGTTGATACGCAGCGGGTCAGGACTGTTTTGGCAGCAAAAGGGGAACCAACCCAATACTAGGAAGGTGGTTCTAATGTTATGCCTGATTGGTGGCCAAAAATCTATGCCTGATCGGTGTTTATTAAAGAATTTGCATTAGCTGGTATTCTGTGCGTCAGTGAAATATTATGCACGGTCAGTTAACAACTACTGGTTTCTCAGGTGTTCAATTTCGATCCTGGGGCCGCTGTCAAACAGAGGACTGCAGAAGATGTGAAGGCTGATGAGGATGTCACAAAGCTTTGCATCCACAAGAGAAAGCTCATAGCTGTAGCCACTCTGCATAAAAGTATGGAGTTACCGCATCCCTCCTTAACATTGACCAGTCCCAGTGGAGGCACAAGTATGATGATCTATTATTTTATTTGTAACTAATGGTGGTTGTATGGGGACTTTACAAGATGGTATCAAAAAGTCTTGAAACGAGCTCTGTTTACAAGAATGTACTTTATTTTTTTATGTTTACACACTAAAAATAGCTCCCATGCACAGCAATACAGCACTCATTTGGAATGTTTTGCTGTAAGTCTTCTTTTCAAAGCGCGTCGAGCACCTTCATCCGAAGGAGCCAGGTCTGTCGAGTAGGGTGGGTGCGAAAGTGAGATATCCAACGATCATCATGCACAAGTTGCCGAATGGTTTCGACATTTTCAGGGGTTGAGCTCATCAGAGGTCTTCTTGGTCTCTCGTCGTCTTCCAGTGATGTTCTTCCGCTATTAAAGCGCGCCTGCCATTAAAAACACCTCAAACGACTCGTTGCGGCATCGCCATATGGCAGACGAACATCATGTCAAACGTCTCTGCCCAGTTTCACGTAGAATTTAACATTTGCTTTTTGTTCTAACTTGTCCGTGATGATGACATGGAAACACGTGGTCAGAATAGCACCAGTTAGCACCATTAGTCTCAAAAGATTTTGATGCCATCTTGTAGAAGCAATACTTTTGTGTATTTAAATTTTTTTTTTAGTACTAAAGACAATGTCTCTGCATTATTGTAACAAAATTGTATTTCCTTTAAAGATGCTGTGACGTCCATGGCCCCTACAATTCAGCGGTCTGCAACCCCTCAAGCAATAAGGAATAAGTCCCACGATGGGCTGCCCAATTCAACACTACCTTTCAAGATGATGATGGCAGCAGGTCAGCGACACTACTCTGCAGAGAAGAGCAGCACTCAACAGCCAGAGCATTTTTCTGGATATCCCAGACAAAGATTGGGCAGTAATGAGCCAGGGCCTAAATCCCCCTTCCGTAGTGGACCTGGAGGCATGCTGAGCCCTTCATCAGGTTTGCAGGTGTACGGGGATGGCTCCCTGTCCCCTCGAACAGACTCTTTGGGTAGTCCGGATGGATTTGCAAGAAGCAATCCCTGTGGCTTTCAGGGGGCTGGTAGTCCTAGCCCAGTTCATGGCAACAGCAGGACACCCTTGTCTCCTCCTGGTGTCATGGTCCATGGTTCTCCTGTCACCCAGTTATCCTGTGCCATGGTTGGAAGGACTAACACACCTCTTTCCCCTCCAGTTCCCAACAAAAGTCCTATAATGAAAAAGCCACACTGTAATGTCAGTTACCCACTTAACATGGACATGACCAGAGCAGTATTTCATCACAAGGCGCAGTCTGCCTCTCACCCCATTGCTCCCCCTGTCATGCCCTCAACATGTGTGGTCCAGAAAAAACAGATGATGTCTGAGAAGGACCCTCTGGGAATTCTAGACCCCATTCCTAGCAAACATGTGATTCAAAATCCCATGACAAATCCAAGTCCATCTAACTTCCTGCCCAATGCCCACACTCAGGTACCAGTGATGAATGTAAACATCCCTCCTGCCATTGTCCCATTGCCAAGCAACCTTCCATTACCAACAGTGAAACCTGGGCCAGTAGGCCACGGTGGACACATGCAAAGGACTCAGCATGGAGCAGCCACCTCCATCTCTCCCTCTCCAGTAACGTCTCCTGTGCACATGGCAGGGCCTATAATGGGCCGCATGGAAGCATCTCCACAGCGATCTCGCTCTTCTTCCACCTCATCGGAGCATGGGAGTTTTGCCATGCCATCAGGGCCTCAGGCCCCATGTGGCAGCATTAAGGTTCCACCACGCTCACCCAGATCCTCTATGGGTTCACCCAGACCCACCATGCCTTCCAGTCCCTCTTCCAAGCCTGATGCACTCCATCAATACAAAGACCCCAACCAAGTTCTGTCGGGAATGAGTAATGCGCTCAACAGTCAGCACAACTCCATGTTTCCCCCAGCCTCAGGCAGTAGTGCTCCGCAGAAGAACCACGCTGGACTACTGGGCATGCCCCTCAATCAGATCCTCAACCAACACAACTCTGCCTCTTTCCCTGCCAGTAGTCTACTCTCAGCAGCAGCCAAAGCACAGCTAGCAAATCAAAACAAACTTGGTGGTAGCAGTGGTGGGATAGGTGGCAGCAGTGTTGGTATAAGTGTCGGCACAGGAATGGGTGCTGGTGGTGTGGGAAGTGGAAGTTCCGCTCTTGCCAGTAGTAGTAACAACGGAAACGCTGGCAGTGGCATGCCTTGCCCTGTTGGTAGTGGAAGTAGTGGAAGCAGGGCTGTCGAAGGGCACAACAATTTAAATCCTATGTTACCACCCAGCTCGACCTTGCTTATGCCCATGCCCGAGGGCCAGAGTGGACGAGCAGCTCTGCGGGATAAGCTTATGGCTCAGCAGCGCGACCCTCTTCGCAAGCGCAAGCCACCTCCAAACGCCGGCGGTCACGACAACATGGTTTTCAGCATGATGAAATCGGACATGACCAGTCCTAGGCCGACATGCCCTCCTCCGGAGCAAATGAGGAAAGTGCCCCGGCTCGGAGGTCTACCTCCTAACACCTCCATGGCCCAGCTTCTTCAGTCTATGAGCAACCAGAGCTCCCACATGTCTCGGAGTAGTCTGCCATTACCTACAGTTGGTCCTAGTCAGATCCACTTTGGAGAGGGTACTATGCCCCCTGGCATGTCCCAATCGAACATGCAGTTACAACAAAGGCTTCACAGTCAATCAGACCAAATGCATTGTTCCAGCATGGAGTCTGGTGCACAGGGCCCTCAGACTCCATTCCCTGGAATGATGAACCAGATGCAAGCCACGGCTATGGGGAACTGTGGACCAATAGGCCAAAGTGGACAGGTTTCCCTCGGACATCCTTCTATGGGACATCCAAGCACTCACCCACAGCATCTGCATCATGTCCATCAACAGCAACAAGGCATTTCTCACAGACACATCCGGCCAAATATGTCCTGTATGGTACCCAATAACAATGATGCTAGTTGTGCTCAAGCCATGTCTGATACAGGTAAGAACCAAACCATATACTCTTTTTTTTACCTATGCTGTTCATGATTTTGTGGTTCAGCCAAAAGCAGCTCATATGTAAGGACATATGTAAGACTGGGAGCGCTTTATCCATGGCAGAAGGGTAACACAAAAGCCCACTATCAGCAATCTTAGTCTTGGTTGATCAAACTTCCTGATAAAATCTGAGTCTGTAAGACTGTTTCTATAATCCAGGTCTAATGTGAGTCCCACTAAGGTTCTCCAGCTGCTGAAGCATCCTAGAATATATTTGGAATTTTTCAGTGTGATTTTCTTCTGTGTTTGCATATCTGGATTTTTCTCCATTAGTTTCCTAACAATCAGATAAAGGATGTATGAGTCATTTGGGTTTTCTGTAAGGAAAGGAAAGCATTACAGCTAAACCTAGCACACTTGAACCATAGTGGAGAAAACACCAAAGAGGATTTATTGTTAAAACGAATGTTTGCAGAGTTGTTGGTTCAAGTTAGTGTCTCTTCACTCTTTTAGATTACCAGCATGCTGACCGTCCACCGGTTTCCTCGTGTCCTCTGTGCTTTAGTATAAATAAATGTTCCGTACCATTTATTTTTACAAACCAGGGGTTTATGCATGTAAAACCGCAATAAGGTTTAAATGAATGGAGCGACAAAGAGAAGAGCTGACTGAGGTAGAAGAGAAAGCGGAAAAGGTAAAAGTGAATAACAGCAGGAAGTGATGTGGCATCTTTTGAGGCATTGGAAAAAAGAACAGCATGAGCAGTAATGTGGCCCTGGAAAGGTATTGCAGTAGGTCGCATTTTGCAGCTGACAGTCTATCAGTCAGTCCTGCACAGCCAGATGATCACCGATAACTTGGTATCAAGGACGCAGTTGCGATGAACGAAAATGGGACGTATAGGCTTGATGTGATGGCAATATTTCTTCGATAATAATTAATAATAATACTTTTAATTGCTATTGTTAACCAAAAGTTAGGTATAAATGCTGGGTGTGTAAGGAAACATCATTACACATGATTATCTTGATATTTTGTTCGCCGATACTGTATCGATTCTCAAAAACCCAATATCGATATTTAAAAAACAAATAATAAATACTAGACTCTTGGTACTTATTTAGTTTTGATGTCCCGACTGATAGATTGATATATTTTTTTTCTTATTTTTAAACTTAAACAGAGACAGAGGGTTATTAGGTGACTGATAGGCCACTAATATTAGCGTTAATATCCACCTGTTTCCTGGGGGGGCTCTGTTGTAAAAACGATTATGGCTTCAACATCCCCCGGAAGTTTAATAGCAGCAATATGTTTTGTTTAAGTGCCGTTTGTTTATGTTAATATGTTAAAATGACATAAAAAATCTCAGGAACGAGACGTGCTGTATGTGGTTGCAAATAACGTCGTTGCTTATAACCAGACAAAGCTTAGCTTGTGGCAGAAAGAACAGTGCTACAAACCGAAAGTTAGAGCGGACTGCACTTGCGAGAGTGCATGACATGCCAGTCTTGCTTTTGCCTGACTGCATTCTCTACCTTTTATAGAAGAACTAATTCTAGTTTCTCTTACTCTTCATTTTCTCACCTCCCATAGGACTGTAGCTATCAGATGCAAGACACTAGTTGCATATGGGGGTGTGTACAGTATTGTGACTTATCGTATCGCAACCACTGTATCGTGATGCGTATCGTATCGACGGATTCTTGCTGATACACAGCCCTAATGAATGGCAGTATACACCAATAAGTCCTTTCATAATACAGTTATATTCACTATAAAACTTGTTTTCTATTTATTTATTCACTTTGTGTTGCCAGGTTCTTCATAGTCATGCAAATGTATCTAAATAATTTTTTGACTTCTAGAAGTGCTGGCGCTACATAATTTAATTATTTGCGGTCTGATGATGATGTGCATCATTCTTGCCTCGGTTCACAAGGTTCGGTTTACAAAGTCTACCTGGAGAGTATTCGCGGTTAACTCGAGCAGATTCTTGTATTAGTCAGGATTCTTTGGTAAAAGACAGCAAGATCATCTGGAATTGATTTCAAATGTTTGATAGGTGCTGGGACCTAAGGTAGGATCAGGTCACGCGTTAAAGCACATTGTTATAAAATGCACTGAAAAGAAAGGGAAAAAAAAACACAGTAAGATGCTTTGTCCTAAATGGGTGTAACAGCTTTTCTGGTGTTACTCCAAAGGAATGGCTGAGCGAATGTTTTAAAGCCGCTCAGATGATGATAAATCTTTTCTGACTTTTTCTGCCTCTTTTTTTTTTTTTTTTTTTTTTTTTTTTTTTTTTTTTTTCCCCCCTTTTTTTTTTTTGGCAAGGATTACCCACGCACATAGACACGCACTCAAAAATGTGTAAGCAAACACACTCTTGACACACTGCGTGGTTTCAATCCCCCCAGCCCTATTAAATCATGGTCCTCCTCCTTACAGTGTGTGTGTGTGTGTATTGTTGTGTGTGGTGGTGTGCAGTAGTGGGAAGGGGAGGGGTTGCAGCCTGAATCAAACCACGGACAGCCCCACCAATCATCCCACCACGGTTCCCATGGCAACCTACCCGGCAACCAGCAGCATCAGTAGATCATATGTGCTGTCCGTACTGGGCGAGCCCTCGAGCTCAGCGGGGCGAGTGCTATCATTCTTATACACTCCATATAAGCCTCGACAACAACTTACTTCCTCTGCATGCGCACCATATTCTTGCACTCTACTGCTGTCAGGATAAACACTACATATTAGCGCTGCTTTCATATGCATTTTGCCGAGTGAAGTGTTTCTGAAGTAAGTTTTTGGCCTTCGGTAAGCATGAAATGGGCAATAAGGTGCACAATGGTCTGCAGAAATGATCACAAACTGACTCTTCTAGCTGCTACTTGCTGGTAGCCCCCATGCGCTGTGGTCATTTGCTTACCTCCCCCAATCGCCCAGTATTGAGACACACCCCCTAACTGGAACTAAATTTTTTTTTGTTCTTTGCTAGCAATATTGACACCCGTCACGGTCTCCAGCTGTTGTACCCGATTATGATAAGTGCTGTGCTCCGATTTGACATTCTGCACACATTCCGAGTGAATCTGCCCAGTTGTGGCCCATCTACATGCACAATTCTTTCCTTTCTCTTTTCATTCTCCTGATGCGCAAGCTGGTTTCATGCACAGCATTACAGATTGTTGGGAGATTGGCTATAAGAAAGTGCTGTGCACGTAAAGCCCAGGACAGCAGCTGCTTGGGAGATGCTAGTATGGGCACTTCTAGGTCCAATTGTTGTGCCATGTTTAAAGCAATTTCGCTTCTGAATGTCGAAACAGAAAAGCAATTGCCCTGTCATCAGGAAATCGCAAGGTCAAATCCTGATGATGCTGCAGCCATCTGTGGCCAGGAGGCGACAGGAACAAAAATCGCTTATATTCTTTTGGTATTAGGAAATGGCATACAGTGTTTCTCTCTGCAGCACTGGCAAATTTGGGGTGTCTGTTAGCTTTCGCATGCAGAAGAGGGCAGATAGCTCTTTTCCTCTAAGCGTGTTTGGCTGTCTGGTTGCGGGTAGCTTAGTGGTTAAGACAGTAGACTTTGAATCCTATGGTTGTGAGTTCAAATCTCAGCCACACCAAGCTGCCACTCTTCAATCCCTGAGCTCAGTTGTAAGATGATCAATGTAAGTCGCATCCAAAAGCCATAAATGTTAATGCTTTGTGGGACAAGGTAGTCAAGTCAAGAAGCTTTTTATTGTCATTTCTACCATTTATAGCTGACGCAGTACACCGTGAAAATGAGACAACGTTCCTCCAGAAACCTGTTGCTACATTAAACAACACCCTTGCACCTTGCATTCTTTGAACCTTCAACTTTCCGATCAGAGCCTAATCACAGGCAGTATTATCTGTTCCCTGTAATACAATACAGTCTGCAATCAGCAGCACACCAGAGAATCAGTACAGCAGTATGCACATAGTTGCATCTTTTAACAGACCCTATCCCCACAAATAGTACTTTCCAACAAAGTATACATCATGTGTCTCCAGTGTGCTATCAGGCTTATGAGCTTTTATATCAAGAAGCAGGCCTGCAGAAATCGACCTCTGAATCCAAACAAAGCATTTTAAAACAGGTCTAATTGTGTCATTTGGAATTGGTGCTGGCACAACGGGGTGCCAATACTTTTATTGAAAATGCTGATAAGTTAGAATGCAAACTTTACAACGACATTTTTAGGGGGTCAAGCATAAACTCAGGGGGCGAAACCTAAATGATGTTCTACATTATGCATAAAGACACTACCTAGGGAGCGTAGCTGCACTGTTCTACCTAATAAAAGGTGCAAACAAAGTAAATTTTAAATTCAGCTTAACATCAAGATTTACCCTGATCCCAGGTGAGAAATGTACAAAAAATAAAGAGAGATATGCTGTGAAAATTTCCTCTGAATTCAGACAATGTGGAATTAACATTAAAAGGCCTAATTTTGCAATCGACCTTCCCGTTTACCTTGAAGTTGAAGTTGAGGTCATGGCTCTATGCAGGAAACTGGAGTTCCTCCAAACAAAAACTTGTACAACCAGGTTTGTTTTGGGGTTGTTGGTTTTTTTTGCACTACACTGTATGTACAAGGTCAAAGCCATGTTGGAACATGAACAAACGCTCTTGAAATTGTGTTAAATATTATTGTGAATTGAATTGTAAAATTCCAGGAATTTTCAAGACTGGAAACTTTTTCTATGGGAATGAATGAAAATTTATTGGAATAAAATGGGAATTTACAAAAATTGCAGGTTAGCCAATAACAGATTTAATGGAATTTTTGTTGAATTTCTACCTGTAGATTCATTAATCACATGCACACAGCACACTTACTGAAGGGTTATTGAGGACACGCCCCCTACATGCAGTATGCATCCATAACATGTTTTTAATCCTGCACTCAAAATAATGTAAAAAAAAATAAAAAATTATCTTGGCTACTATTCGTAAATTTCATAAATATTACCGTAATTTCAGGACTAATAAACGCACCCATATATAAGCCGCACCCACTGAATTTTACAAAGATTTGTATTTTGAACATAAATAAGCCGCACCTGTCTATAATCCACAGGTCTACATTGAAACTAATGAACTTTACACAGGCTTTAAGGAAAGACAGAGTCTGTTACACGGCTTGTATCTAAACAGTAGCCTACCAAGAAAGTCATTGTTCACTGTCTTCCTCCTTCCTTTCACAACTATTTCTCTCGGGAGTTTTTCTTTTGGCATCGTCGTGTGTTTAAAAATCACCATCGGTGAATCTTTTCTCCCGATGCCATGCAGCTCAGAACACAGGTGAAGTCTGTTTTCATGCCCAGTTGTTTTCAGTGTGACGAATGATTCGCATTTCCTGTAGACAGTCCGAGTGAGCGGCAGGTCAAACGTCAGAGGAACATCATCCATATTTATGATGTGGTGCGGCCCGATTCAGTGGAAGCGCATCTGATTTAATATAAAGAATTTCATTGGTTCACCTGAATTCGTTCAGCAATTTCATTGGTCTAATGTTATGGGGCTCAGTTTTTCATTCTCATGAATTCCTGGTAAGTTTCCAACATGTAATATTTCCAAAATTCCCCAGACAGAAACCAGAGGACTAAAACACTGTCTGTAAAAAAAATTTACTTCAGAAAGGACAAATTTTATCCGCTAGATGATACACGGACGTGTCAGTCCCGTTACGTATACGCACGCAATTAATCCGATTTTGACGGAAACGAGATTGTCAGCCACTCAGCATATCCTCCCTCAGTGTGTGTGTGTGTGTGTGTGTGTGTGTGTGTGTGTGTGTACGTGGCTGTGTGCTAAGCACGGAGTTGCTGTTGAGTCATGCACATGCTGAAAGACACATAAAAGAACGCAGCACAAGGCCTCGCTCAAGGCTTCCCACCTCCCCCCCTACCAGTCCTATTCATCAAACGTTGAATGCGCGTGTACAGTATAGACTACGCACGTATGCGAGGTTCCTCTTCACCGTGCGATCAGATATGTTCAGAAGCTTTTTAGCAATATCAATCAGCCAGTGCAATATGCGAACATTTAATATTGTGCGAAAGTAAACAGGCTGGTGTGTGTGTTCTCAGTCGAGAGCGAGCAGATCGTATTCGCCGCCCACGCGACGGCGAGCCGGTCGTACGTAGTACCAAAAATTAATGAGATTTTTCATTTTCGACTTGTACGTTAGAGCCTTTCATTTGGCTAATGTCAGGGTGAGGAATGATATTTGCTGAGATTCATCACACAAAGCTGACTCCCTCTCCGTCTCTCTTTTTCTCCTCTCTCTCTCTCTCTCTCTCTGGGGCGTCCTGCTCCTCGAGACGTCAAAGCCTATTAAAACGGCAGGCATAATGCTGAGTCAGCGTCCTGCGTTATCAAGGGGATGGGAGATCGCTGAGTCATGTGGACAATATTTCCGATCGCCGTCTTTATGTGCCTGCACTCGGTAGAAAACTGCTGGTCCGTGTGGAACTTCACTGTGGTTTCGAATAGTATTTATTATCCATTTTATTAATGAATAATTGCTGCAAGCTAAAAACGGTTTGCCGTGAATAAGGTCACGTGAATGAGGGTTTATTAGTGCATGACACCTAACGTGCGTTGTGTGGGGAAAGTTGCTTCGGTTCTTTTTCTTACAGTCCCAGATTATATGTACATAATGTTTAGATTATTACATTGTGGCAATTTGTGGACGGTTTATCCAGAGGTGGTACAGTAGCTTAATGGTTCAGGCTCTGGATCGGAAGGTTGAGGGTTCCAGCCATTGTATCGCCAAGAAAGAATTTCACTGTGCTTCAAAGTGCATGTGACGAGCTTAAAGCATCTTTCTTTCTCGCTCATCTTCAAAGCAGAAATTCAACATTTTAACCACTAGGCTGCTTTATTATTATTATTATTATTATTATTATTATTATTATTATTATTATTATTATTTTTCAATATGTCGTTATACATTTAAATAATCTGATGATGGAAAAAAAAACTCCACAAATTCAGTCAATAATTAAAAGAATTTAACTTCAATTTTTTGGTTGCAAAGTGGCAGCATTTTCTTAATTTTTTTTAATCAAGCTTGCAAGTTAATTTCACTCAAGCAGTAGTGTGGCGTTGGCACCAGCCCAAATGGGTTCGTATTCCTCAGAAAATACAAAATACACCAGGCCTCGTTTATTAATGAGTATCAAAAATGTTTTAGTAAATTATTCACAAAAGTACTAGCAGAACAATCTTAAATTGGTGTATTGGCACATGCTTGTGTAGCTGCTTTGAATCTTTCTTTCTTTGTAATTTTTTGTCCGCTTTAAAATTACATGCTTTTCTCCCATAGACAGTGGTCTGGTTTTCATGTTGGTTTATCCTTTGTAACAAACCATGCACAGGTCTTTTATTTATAAAAAGCGAATGCTGAGACTCGGAGTGGACATTCAGAGTTATTTAATGTTTAAGAAATCACCCGAACAGGGCGTAACTGAGCGACAAGAAACAATCCAGAGTGAATAAACGTCCTAGAAGAGCTCAGTTTGTGTAAAAGTAGATTTGGTACTCAAACTCATTAATTACATGTGCAGTAACTTTTATAACTAATATTGTAGTCTGACTTTGTTCGCCATCTGTTTTCACTGCTGCTACAAATTTAATTTCACTTCATATGAAACTTTATGTATATTTATTTAAATTTGTTTATTTTTACTTTCAACTTTATTTTAATTTCTTACTGTGAGAATCTGCAACCAATTTCCCCGAGGCAATCAATAAATGAGGCGATATTTTGATTCTGATTCGGTCTGCTTCCAATCATAAAACTTTGGATGAGCCACCGGTAATTCCACAGGTTTAACAAAAATTGTGAATATTTATGACTGTGATCCAAACGAGTCTAAAAGATTTACACTAATCAAGCTAGCATTCGGTTTGTACCAAATCAATCGCACCTTTACACAGCTTTATAGTCGAGTGGAATTCTTGATATATTGTTGAATACAGTGTACAGACTGTATTATTGTCCTAATGTTATTAAATTATGATTTAACAAAAAGCCAATCAGATTTCAGGGTGTTGGACCCTGCAGCTTATTAGGGTGCTGTGCGTGTGTGTGTGTATAGGCAGAGATCAGATTAATGGTATATGTGAACCGAAGAATAACGAAGTGAAAACTATTGTAAAGATTTAAAAGGATGCCATTAATGCCAGGTGTAGATTGGCCTGGTCTCTCCAAGCTTTCATTTATATATTATTAACATTTTCACGGGTGAGGTTCACCACTAATCTCCTCTGAGGCAGGTGTTATCCATATATATATATATCCAGAGATTCAGGGAGATACACTCACCTATAATGCCATCTGGCAGCCTTACACTCTTCATTCAGAGAGTGGGAGAAAGGGAGTGGAGGAAGGCATCAGCCAGCCTGGGTAAGTAAGGCAGAGGTAGAGAAAGGAATACATGCTGAGAGAAAGCCAGAGAGCACACAGCAGACTTTGTGCCATCTGGAGAGCGGAGGTCCAATCACACCAGCCCTGAATGTAAGCACTGAGAGAGCCCTCTAAGGGCCAGACATGGTTAGCGCGTATTTGTTCATCATTGCAATCAGCACAACGTGTAATTGTGTATGAATCATGATTGGTGTATTTTTATTTATTTTTTTGCCAGGTTTTCATTAATCTGTCTAGAATATTGAGTTTGTGAAGAGTAGAATGGTGGTTAAACAGAATACACATGATGTCTCTCTTTGTTTTATTCGTTTTCAAGGTGATCTAAAGACTTGTTTAATAGACACAATACCCATTTGAAACCAGCTGAGGAATAAATCTGATATATTGCAGTGGTAGTCAGCCAGCCAGTTGCTTTCTGACAAATCGAATTTAAGTAAACGGCTCATTAAAAAAATGTTTGGAAAGATGGTTTAGAGAATGCACATCACTCCTGTTTTCAGGTTTGGCCTTTCTTGTTTTGTCTTTCGCAGGCAACGTATCGTCGCTGAACTGCAGTATAGGTAACCCTCGGATAAGCAGCATCATGAGCAGCACGGGACACATGTACCAGCAGCATCAGCTGCATCCAGCACTCCAGAACATGCATGGGGTCTCCCAATACCAGGCCCAGAGTCACGCTTATTCGGAAACGCCGTTTCCTGAGACTAATGCCTCCAACAACATGGACTGTCTGTACCAGGATTACCAGGTGAGGCTGTTAAATGGATTAGAAGGTCCGAAGTCTTAATCTGTTAGAAGTTTGGCCAGTTCTTGCTTGATGTTATCAGACGTCTAAAATGTTAATAAAATGTAATAAAAGAACACCACGATTTAACCGTAACAGTATTCTCCTTCGACTCCTCTGTTGCAGGGATGTATGCCAGACGGTACCCCGATCTCCCGTATCAAGATGAGCTCACAGCCTGGTGTGTCATCGCTTCCTGCTGAGCCAGTAATGTTCCAAGAAGGTCAGCAAGAGCTCCAGGGGCATAACGAGGTCACGTTGGCAGCGGGCGCTGGAGGACCGGGGTCAGAGCAGTTGTCGGGTGCTGGCACAGATGCGGCGGTGGATGTGTTGTATCGGACAGCAGTGGACGCAGCCAGTAAAGGCATGCAAGTGGGTATTACCACGACAACAGTGGGCAGCGGCGGAACGCAGGCCAGCCCGGTGCCTGCACTCAGAGCCATGACCGCCTTCACCGCCTCCATCGGAGAGCCGCACGGCTTGCCGCACACCGTGAACGCCGTCATCCACGGGCCGCGTGGGCACGAAGGCGCAGACGTCCTGGTGCAGTCGTGCGCTCGGCCTCCTCCACCTACTCGAAACAACCGTGCGCGCAGGACCTCGGAGCAGGGCAAGTGCACGCCTGACAGCACGGACACACACGACTACTTCCGCTCGCCCGGTCAGCAGTGGGAGGAACACGGCCACGCCCACTGGAGGGGGGACGAGTTTCTCGAATGTTCGGCGCAGGTGCGCAGCAGCCCGTGCAGCGACGGTAGCGAGAGAGCTTCGAGCGGCGCGGACCCGAACCCGCAGTGCCACGAGTCGTCCGAGCCGGCGGGTGATGGAAATCCTGGAAACTTCCGCTACAACCAGCTTCCCCTCCACGTCAATTTCAAAGAGCGGCTGGAGCAGACGGTGGAACGTTGCGCCCACGTTAACGGCGGCCCCCCTCTGTGTGCACGAGGCGGCTATAATGAACCGCTAACGGGCGATGACCAGTCCCCCAGCTCCTCTACCAGCTTGGAGGGGCCGCTGTTGAAGGACTACGCCCACTTCAACGGGCACTTTAACGGGCACTGTGCACCAAGCCCCTCGGACACCAAGAGCCTGAGCAGCGAGGAGGAACTGCGCCACCCTGATTCTCCCTCCGCTGAGCTTCTGCACTATCGGCCAAGAGGCTTTAACGTGGGGGAACTTGTCTGGCCAATTAAAGGTTTCTCTCCCTGGCCTAACAAACTAGTAGGGGAGGAGCACGGCCACAATCCCAGCATGCAACTGTCCGATCAGGCCAAGGTAAAGATCCCATCAACACTGTAGTGTAATTGTGATGCACTTGGAGGAAGCAAGTTCTATTCTCATGGTCTGAATACAGAATAATAGGAATTTCATTACAAATATGTTTCAGTTCATGCATTTGGAAATGCCATTTTTGGAAATAAAATTTAAAATAAAATGTATTATCGTCTTAAGGTAGAGCCCGAGAAGCTGAAAACACTAACGCAGGACCTGGAGGCACTGAACAGAGTTGCCAAGAGGAACAGAAAGTGAGTCTTTTTTATGTTGTTTTTTTTTATTTTTTTTATTTGATATGTACTAATTTCTGTAATTTTTGAACAATCTACCAGTTTTAGCCGATTTCCTGACCATAAGACGAATGCACATTACTGTTGCTATGCATGTTGTTTCCTGGTTGAAAAAAGAAGAAAAATGATGGCCAGATGTTGTTCTGTGGATAATTCTCAGATGCAGCGTTGACATTTACATAATGGCAGTGTAGTGAGCGTAGAGGGTTTATTTAATACGCTGGGTTTTCGAACTCCACCCCGATCGACTCGCGCGTTAACCTTTTCGTAATTGTCGTGCGATTTTCAACGGAGGCCAAGAACGATGTGTAATATTATACGTACAGTGTTGCTTTCAAAGCATTCACTTTAAAGCTCATGCTGTTGTCAGCAAATAACAGAAATACTGCACATGCTGCAGATTTTAAAGTTGGTGTGTGTGTGTGATAACGTGACTGTAAGGATACACACCGTTTTTTAATAAAAAGTCACACAGTTGCCACGCACATTACATGGACTGAAGTCGGTAGTCGTACAGCCGGGTTTGAAATTCGGTCCTCAGTCGTGCATTCTGCCATCTGCTGGTGAGGAGAGGAAATTAATTTTCTGATTTTATTCCACCTCACAATGTATCCAGTGTAAAATATTTGAGTAACTTCGTAATTGTGTTAAAGTCGTTTTGTGTTTGTTTTTTTTTTGCTTATTTTCTCGTTTCACTGAACGTCCAAGATTCATCTTTTACTCTTTACTCTCAAACTACAGTCATAATTCAAATATTAATGGTTCTTGACATGATGCTGTGATTATATTTGTTAATTGCTGAAAGATCGCTTTACTAATTTCTCTTTTTTTTTTTTTTTTTGACCGACTTGTTTGATCTTTGTTTGATCCTGCCGTGTTGAAGAGGACGTTGTGTGGATGGTTAATGCAGTGGTACAATTTTGGTGTTTTACGAAATAAAACCTCACAAACCAACTGTTTTTGAAGGACACTGGTGCATCTTTTGACTCATATGTTCAATATAAGTCAGATATTCAAGTACTGTTCAAATCAGATACTCAAAGACTTACTCAAGTCATATCTATCCTTTTTCCTGAATGCGTCTTTTCACAGGTGTAAATTGACGTTCACTTTACTGTCTGTGTTTTTTTTTTCTTTTCAGAGCTGGGAAATTAAATAATCATTTAGAAGCTGCTATCCAGGAAGCCATGAGTGAGCTGGACAAGATGTCAGGCACTGTGAGTAACTCAGATTCCCTGCCTGCAATGTATCAATCCGCATAGTGATTCGAGATGCACTGATGCGTCTCGCTACGGCTGTGTTCAGGGGTGTTATTCGTATTGCTGTTAGCGTCATAATTTGACGCTTTGGAGTCTGAGTAGGACAATGAAGAAGAAACGACTGCAGGAACGTGTACAATTAATGTCAATCATGTCAGATTTTTGTATTTTTTGAACTGTCTTTAGGTGTAAATGCCTTCCTCCTCGGTAGATTCCGAATCAAAGTTATGATCAGAGCCAGTCGTTGAAATACATCACTTCCTCCTTACTGGTCATCCGTGAGAGAAACTGCACCTTGTTTGTTAATGAATGGAAATAAGATTTACCTCTTATTGTATTTTTGGTGAAAGAACAGAGAAGCAGGATAACAGTGCTATAATTCAGACGGGAGTTTTTACAATGTTGTTTTTGTTTGTTTGTTGACGCTAATCTCTGAGACAGAGGGCACTTAAATGAGAGGACAGCAAAGCTCGCATTTAAATTAGTTCGAAGCTAACAAAGCATTTGCTTGACCGAGTACCGAACAAGTTTTTTTTATTTTTTTTTATGCAGTACTGTATAAGCAGTAAAAAAAACATAAAAAGGGCACTCTAAGGCACAGGCTAACATGCATCAGTTTTACCGCGAGACTCGATCACGAGAGTCTGCGTAAGTAAAGAACACTGATGATCTCTTCGTCATGGTACCTGTTAGTGTGTGGATTTATTTATTAGGCAGCAAGTGAACATTTTTACCTCAAAGTTGATGTTAGAAGCAGGAAAAATGGGCGAGCGTAAGCGAGTTTGACAAACTCAGACGTCTAGACGTCACAATTTGTCAAACTCGCTCAAATTGTGACGTCTAGACGTCTGGGTCAGAGCATCTCCAAAAACTCCAACAGACAAGCTCCTGTAGCTTAAACTGCTGGACCGAATGTTCACTTGCTGCCTAATATACATTATAACCCACTAACAGGTGCAATGATGAAGAGATTATCACTGTTATTCACTCAGTTATTCACAGTGAAGCACATGATGTACACAAACCGTGAGAACCAGGTGTATCTACTAGAACGCAGACTCTGCACTCTGGTTATAGATTAGAGTGGAGTTTTGTATTGTAGTATCTAGGATATTGATAGTATATTACTATAGTATATTCTGTTCATTAATTAAGCCATTAATTATTTTTGCATTGCAGGTTCATCCGATGTCCTCAAGAGAGCGAGAGCGGCAGATAAAACTGCCCAAACCCAAAAGGAGGAAGATCTCCAGATAACAGAGAGAGACCGACGTGAACCGAACAGAATCCAGCCTCGCAGGATCCAAACACACTTATTTTTTCTCTCTTTCTCTCTCTCTCTCTCTCTCTTTCTCTCTCCATTTTCTCTTTCTTAAACTTAGACCTGGTGCTATATCCTAGCAGATGGCTCATCAAGGCCCCGCCCTCACAAAGTGACTGACAGGTGCTGGATTAAAGCCAATCAGAAATGGTGGCGAATTTGACTACAACTCACTGAAGAACTATTTTTTTCTAGAATACAAAGAAAATATGGAAAGGGGGGGAATGAAGAAAAAAAAAAAATTACTGCATTTAAGAGAATAGACAGTCCAAATATTTCTGATACATTTTCAATGTGTATATAGACAATACAGAAATTTCATGGTGAAATCTTGGGAAGAAATGTAAATATTGTACGATAAATGCCATGTACAAGCAGACGATGCATACTTTATCTTCAGTTGTACAAAAAAAAAAAAAAAAAAAGAAAAAAAAAGAAATCGAACGCAGAAAAAAACATCTACCAATGTTGCTGGTTTCTATTCAGTTCCCGGCCCATACGGCTTTATGTGAATAGGACGAAATAGAGTCAGTCGGACGATTTTATGTGCTTCTTTTGGAGTGTGTGTGTGCGTGTGTGTGTGTGTGTGTGTGGCTATAACTGGCAGGAATGGAGATAACCTTAAACAATGTCATACAATCATGCGCGTGTAACAGAATGGTTGTTTACAGCTGTGTGTGTGTGTGTGTGTGTGTGTGTGTGTGTGTGTGTGTGTGTGTAGTGAGTGGACTTCACCAGCTTTAACAGGACATTGATCTGAGTGTTTGAGCCCCTTTGGTTCTCTCACAAAACACTACCAAAAATTCTCATCCTGGTTCTTTTATTTCTTTTGTGAGATTTGGAAATATCCGTTTCACCGACTCAAACAAACAAACAAACAAAACAGCCGAGCGTATTAATGAACCTCCAGCTAAATCTGCAGGTTGATCAGAAACATCACCTAACGTGTTCAAATATGACCGCCATCGAGTTCAAAAGTAGGTTTCGCAGTGTAGGGGCCTTATTTTCTTTTCTTTTCGTTTCGTTTTTATAAATTATTTCTGTACAGTATTCTGTATTTATTTTTTAGTTGTTCATTGCAATAATGCAACCCTGAGCGAATGCTCTGTAAAGCCTTACATGTGTATGTATAAAAGCTTCTATCTCTATGTATTACTCGTAAGAGTTACAGCCTTCTTATTCAGTATTATTCCTCTAACAGATTAACAGATACTTATATATCTATATCTATATATATATACACACACACATATATATATATATATATTATTTTTGCCCCGTACAGTGTCATAGCTTGAGATATATCGGTGTTACTGTTATTATTTTTCCGTCTCATTCGGACGAAACTCCTCTGTCTCAGGGAGAGCTGTTGTCTGTTCAGACTTCACTTCAAGAAGAAAGTTCTTGAAATTCACAGTGTTCAATCTGATTTGTGTGTAATTACACTATCTGGCCACTAGATGTCAGAGATTAGTTGAGAAAAATGTAATGCGCGAAGTAACACTACAGTCCTACTTGAAACACTAACGAAAACATCGGCGTTTTCTTTATACGTTTTTTCTTTATATGCCCTGATTCGCTCGATGTGGTGAGATCGTGAGCCAAAAATAAATAAACACGTGATCGGTCTCACTTTTTCCTTGTCGGTAGTGGCAAGAAAAGAAGGTGGTAGTTGTAATAAACCAGTCAGGACCCGTCAATGAGGCGTATTTAATAAAGAGGTGACTGTACCTTTAAGATGTAAGAGTCTACCTCGTGCAGGAGGTTACAAAAAAATGACTAATGAAAGTTTGAGATCGAATTCTTACACTCAGAAATTGATGTATTGATATGAGTTTAGCGAAACATTTTAGTATTGTGTGTGTGTGTGTGTGTGTGTGTGTGTGTGTGTTTTGTAGGTGTGTGATGAAACGAACAGTTACACAAAGGATTTTAACTTCCGGAAATTGCGAATTTCAGTTTATGCCTTTATTGTTGATTAATAGGAAAAACACTACTAATTGTTCTGAGTGCAATATAACAGAATACGGAGCTGAAAGCAAAGCAGCCGTGTTTTCTCACGTGAATGTTTTTTTTTATCTTTCTTTCTTTCTTCTCGAAGCCTGTTAGACACAAAACTGTCCGCGAGATGTTTTTTTTCCTCACGGCTTCTCGTGCTGAAGTCTGCACAGTTCATGTCCTGAGGTTCTGGTGAAGTCCACTCAGAGCACAGAACACATCCCTTTCACTCATAAGGTCAATACCGGTTTTGTGTTCGGATTCTCAGTGTTGTCCATGGCTTTCTGATTTATTTTTTTCTTCTCCTCCTTCTTTCGTCTTTTTTGCTCGCTCTTTATATGATTGGTATGACCAACCTTTTTACGGCGTCAGTCCTCACTCGTCACGTCAGCATCATCAGAGGCTCCACTCCTCCACTTCTTCTCTCCCAAACCGACACGTCAATAAGTATATATTTTGCCATTGGTATATACTTTACAGCCTTCGACTTTGCAAAGTATGTTGTGCACTTGATTTTCTTTCTTTTCAGACAGCTATGATGCTGAGATTAGGGTTAGTTTGTTGAAGTCAGTTTCTTCTTTCTTTTTTTTTTTTCTTTTTTTTGTTTGTTTCGTTTTTTTAGATTTTTATGGGTTTGTCCTGAACAGCAGTTTTGTAAATATTGTGAACATTACAGGTCATACTGTGATGTAACATTGAAATAATGTTGCACCGATGTTTCAATTAAAAACTGATCACTCATACTTGAAATTATTGTGTACACAAAATTGTTTTTGTTTTTGCCAATAATACTTTGTCCAGGTAAGTTCCTCATTTTCAAAATGATCACTAGATTATCACAAATTTAAACAAATATACAGACAATAGATTAGAAGTGTCTAAATAATCCAATCAGAAAAAATACACTATATGGACACAGGTTTATGGACACCTGACCATAAGATTTGTATGTCCCAGTCCCCATTTGTGTAGAACAATCTCCACTCTTCTGGGCAGATGTTCCACAAGATGTTTTACATCAATTCAGGTGCTGATGTAGGTGATGTGAGGAGGCCTGGGGTGCAGTCAGTGTTCACATTCACATGTTTGTCGTATGGCTGCAAAATTCGTGTGTCCCCATATTTTTGTCCATATAGTGAATAATCAGTTTTTTGTAGAGAGATGGGAAAAAAGACTAGATGGATAGATAGATGGAGATAGATAGATCACATCCGCTGTAAATAAGTGAATTATGATTTTTATTCATATGTTTAAAAAAAAAAGTAAAGATATAGATATCTGTTTAAATACATTTTCAACGAAATGCTGCCATCTAGTGGTTTTATTAAACCATTGCCACAAGAGATTCTTCAAATTAGAGGAAAAGTCATCAACCTTTTATCAATCAATTCATCAGCATCTAAACGTGATATAAATATGCATCTATTTACAAACCTTTCACACAGAAGACATTTAAATTAGATGCTTGTGTGGTTTTCTGCACATGTGTTTGGCTCCTGCATTTTCTGCTCCTACAGATGTTCTGCAGCACTGTTTATGGAAAAGGGAGAAATTACTTGTTTGAAGAACCAAACATTTGTTGTACAAGGAAACCATGTTTGGAAGATTCCTCTCAGTGGTGGGACAACCGACCAGTGAAGCACATCACACTTTTTTTCACAAGACCAAAATCTGCACCTTTTCAACCACAGATGATTCAGAAGACCAAAGTTATGAAGGGTCACGTTAAAGATGTAATGGTGTTTTAAAGATGTAATGGCATTATATACTTTTTGAACCTTTCGACCAGTTCAGAGCTTTTAATTAAAGAAATTAGTAATAACATCATGCCATTTTATGACATTTATGAATAATTGCACAAATTAGAAAAGTGCACTGACAAATCCAGAAAGCATTCTTGCATTGTTATTATTTTGCTTTATGAAATTAGGTCTAAATACAGAGTAAAGTTTGGGGTTTGTATTGGAATATTCTGATTGACACAACAAGAGACAGTGAAGAGTCTCATCCCTGTTACTGCTCCTGGGAAGGTTTATTAGACGCACCTGCAGTCCAGGTGAGACCCTCCCACATCTTCAGCTCTGCTCCTCGGGTTGCTGCTCATGTGTTTTTTTCCCCCTGCATTGGCTTTTTGCTTTCATGGTGTTCAATGCGTATTAATTCCCCGAGGGGTGATGGTTGATGTTCCTGATGGCGCAGGAGTGTGGAGTCCGAGTGCTGTGTCGTTTCAGACCCCTGAACGAGTCAGAAGTCAAGAGAGGAAGCAAATACACCATCAGGTTTCAGGGCAGTGACAAGGTGCTGGTCGGGGTACGTGGAAAAACTCGTCTTGAGCTGATATTAGATTTTCTGATGTTTTTGGGATTCATAATGTTTTTGCATCTCCTCCATACAAAAAGCACTTTGAGCTGCTAAAAAGTTGTGCACAAAGTCAGTAGTATATTAAAGAGTATTTTAATTCTCACCTCTCCAACTTGTGTGTGTGTGTGTGTGTGTGTGTGTGTGTGTGGTTCAGGGTAAACCTTATGTGTTTGACCGGGTTTTTCCACCCAACACAACGCAAGAGCAGGTTTATGAATCATGTGCTAAAGACACCATAAAAGGTACTAACACTATCTGAGGACACACACAGGTTGTGTTTTTATTTGTTAAAATGGACCTGGTGGTTTGTGTGTGTGTGTGTGTGTGTGTGTGTGTGTGATATTTAGATGTTCTGGGTGGCTACAATGGAACCATATTCACCTACGGTCAAACATCATCAGGGAAAACCCACACCATGGAGGTGAGTGTGTTGAGAGCTTGGTGAGTGTGTGTGTGTGTGTGTTCTTGATACACAATTGTTTTTACAGGGGACGCTTCATGACCCTCAGATGATGGGGATCATTCCTCGAATCGTTCTTGATATATTCGATCATATTTACTCCATGCAGCAGAACCTTGAGTTTCATATTAAGGTAAATCCTTACTTTTATTTTAATGATAATCCACCCAGTTAAATAGATTCTTTTGACTGATCCCACTCACTCCAGCTGCTCCAACTGACCCTTTCTTTCGTTCTTTCTCTCTTTTCTTCTTTCGTTCTTTCTTTCTTTCTTTTAATTAAATGTAAACAAATTAGGTTTCATACCACATTGAAAGATTATCTATATATAAATCTATAACTGGTAAGATTTAAATTGAGTCCCACAAGAACCCAGGCCTGATACACACCTCTACCTTGATGTGCTTGTGGGTCACACACTCATCATGTGATTATGTTACAGGTTTCCTTCTTTGAAATCTACCTGGAGAAAATCAGGGATTTGTTAGACGGTAAGAATTTATTACATCCATGTTGAGTAATTTATTATTCTGGGCAATCAGACGTCATCCAATTGGTTCCAGTTTTTTTCTGGTTTATATATAAACTGAAATCTTGTCAAAAAAAAATTTGTCCACATTTCTGAGTGTAAAATTGTACACTATTTGGACAAAAGTTTGTGGACACTTTAGAATATGACTGGTATTTGTTGTTATAATGAGCTTCACTCTTCTGGGGTTTGGGTCTCAAAGTTCACATGAAGGGAAAATTGTAAGAAATGTCTAAAGCTAGAAAAATCTAATAATTTAGTTTTAAATCCGTCTAATTTTGAATTACGTTGATTGTGTCTGTAGTGTCGAAGACCAACATGGCAGTGCATGAGAACAAAAACCGTGTTCCTTTTGTAAAGGTAACCTCCTGTGTGTCTTCTATACCTGAATACTATTAGGGGACATCACGAGACGACCGGGCTCCAATTCACGTCATGGTTTTTGTCCAGGTTTCTTCCTTGTGATGTTTCATGTTGAGATTTTCTTCACTGTGACTTTTGCATTAGGGGTCTAAAACCTTAAACAGCAGGGATTCTGGGGAGCATTTTTGTGAGAAATGTCATTGTTGAAAGTACAATTTATATGAATTAATGCATAAAGGTGTGATGTGATGTGATTTAGGAACATGCACTAATTTAAGTGCGCGTGTGTGTGTGTGTGTGTGTGAGTAGGGTTGTACCGAGCGTTTCGTCTCCAGTGCGGAGGAAATGATGGAGGTGATTGATGAAGGAAAAGCGAACAGACATGTAGCAGTAACCAGTGAGTGTATAAACTCCATCTACAGTAACTTCATTAGTGGACTTGATTCATTAATTTGGGACTTAATCATCTGTCACGTATTAGATAAAGTTTCATCGAGTTCATCTTCAAAAAACTTGCACCTTCACTGGTTCCACACTGTTTTGCAACATTGAATGGTTTCATTTTGTGTTTGTGTGTGTGTGTGTGTGTGTGAGATATGAACGAGCACAGTTCCCGTAGCCACAGCATCTTCCTTATCAGTATCAAACAGGAGCATCTGGATACATCACATAAACTGACAGGAAAACTCTACCTGGTCGATCTGGCTGGCAGTGAAAAGGTCTGACATTTTGTTTTATATAAACGTGAAGTAAAATATTTAATTATAATAAAAAATCCTTACTGACACTAATATTTATTTATTTACTTCTATATATTTTTCGTTGGGAGTGACGACGATGGACAGGATTAGAAATTAATTTATTAGAGGGACAGAGCATGTAGGACGTTTTGGAGACAAGGTGAGGGAGGTGAGATTGAGATGGTTTGGACATGTGCAGAGGAGGGACATGGGGTATATCAGTAGGAGAATGCTGAGGATGGAGACACCAGGAAGGAGGAAGAGAGGAAGACCAAGGAGGAGGTTTATAAATGTGGTGAGGGAAGACATGCAGATAGTTGGTGTGAAAGAGGCAGATGTAGAGGACAGGGGGGTGTGAAGACGGATTATCCGCTGTGGCGCCCCCTAATGGAAGCAACCAGAAGAATGATTTTTAGGGTGAAGTAAACAAACCATGTATTTGAGTTAAAGTAGGGATATTAGTAGTTGAAGTTTTCATCCACTCATTATTGAAAAGAAACAGCGTGTTTTGTTTTTTAAAATGTAGTGAAGTTGGTACGGAAATACTTCAGTAAAATACAGATGCAGAAAAAGCTACTTGGTAACGAATAACATTTCCTACATTACTGTCCACCACGGGAACTTTATATTACAGATGGGAATTTAGTGTCTTTGTGCACCAAATAAGGCTGGTGAAATGAAGTGAGCTGAACAGCCTAGTGAATTGGTTTCACGTTGCCATTTCTGCTGTTATCCCGCAGGTCAGTAAAACAGGAGCCGCAGGCGCCGTGCTGGATGAAGCAAAAATGATCAACAAGTCTCTATCGGCTCTCGGCAATGTGATCTCTGCACTGGCAGAGGGGACTGTAAGATATTTACCCACTCTGAAGTTTATGGGTTTAGCAGATCAGTTCATCATTATCATCAAGGTTGCCAGATCTGTCTGATATCCTTCTAAAATCCCAAAACAAATTCCAAAGCCAAGAACATTTTAAATTAAAGTGGGGAAAAACATGAGTGCTGTATTAATGTATCAGAAACACAAGTCTGACTTTCAGCTGGTTTTTTTTTTTTTGTTTCACAAGGAAACATTTGTTCTTGTATATCCAAGTGTGTGTGTGTTGCAGAAAACCCACGTGCCATACCGTGACAGTAAGATGACTCGGATCCTTCAGGATTCTTTGGGTGGAAACTGCAGAACCACCATCATCATCTGCTGCTCTCCGTCTGTCTTTAACGAGGCCGAGACGAGATCCACTCTCCTCTTTGGACAAAGGTGAAGCGAAAGGATCCAAAAAAAAACTGTCAGATTCATATATATATATATATATATATATATATTGTGTGTGTTTTTCTTTTTTTTTCAATTAGATCAAGCTTAGAAAAAGAAGGAAATATAGTCCCAGGTTTTGGTCCTGATGGGCCGCAGCTTCACTGTGGAATGTGCCAGGGGCGTGGCACATTGTGGAAGGCTCATACAATAGAAAGTGTGTGTGTTTTCTTCGACAGAGCAAAGCGCATCCGAAACAAGGTGTGTGTGAACTTGGAGTTGACTGCGGAGGAGTGGAAGAAGAAATATGACAAGGAGAAGCAGAAAGGAATCAATATGAAGGAGCTCGTAGAGAAACTACAGGCCGAGCTCAGTCAGTGGACAAGTGGTGAGAGACACAATTCACAATCTAGTGGGAATCATTTACATCCCGGATTGTGTCTTCTTTCTACTTGTATTGTCCTCCTTTGTTGTCTGTGTAGTGTCCAAATTGTAGACCGTACATCTCTGATTTCCCACGGCATTCCATCAGATCGAGCACTGTATTGGTAGTAGATCTAAGGAAGGGAGTGTGTGTGTGTGGTGTATCTGCTGTACTGTATCTCAGGTGTGTGTGTTCCTGTGATTGAGCCGTCAATTGATGAACAGGAAGTGCTTATTGACCCCATGCCGGTCATCAGCGATTGCTTTGCTTCTGAAACGCGGACACTGGAGAACGGTCAGTGCGAGGAGAGCATCAACGACCTGTACAAACTACTGGATGATAAGGTGTGTGTGTAAGTCGCAGTCTTAACCTTTACAGTATGAAGCTGATGCCATTATCCAGAGCGACGTACAGAAAAGCTTTGAAGTCTACATCAATTAATAAATAGATTATTTATTTATTTATTTTTTACATAATGAAACATGGGAAGATACGTGCTAGTTTAAGTGTTTCAGGAAGAGGAAGGTCTTCATCCACTGTTTGAAGACCTGTGACTCAGCTATTCAGATATCTAAGGGATGTTCATTCCACCACCTCAGTACCAGAACAGAAGAGTGTTGATGTATACCTCTCAGTCTGAGAGAAAACGGGACTCGTCAAGCAGTGCTAGATGATCTCAGGCAGTGTGAGACCAGACCAGAGCTTTGAAGCAAGATGGTTCTGGTCCATTTTTGGCTTTGTAGGCAAGCATTAGTGTTTTAAATCTGATGCCTGAGTGCAGCTACCAGACACAGGTGGGTTGAAAACAAGTTCTGCAGCAGCGTGTTGGATCATTTGAAGAGGACGAATTGCATTTATAGGTGGATCTGACAGCAGAGAGTTGAAGTAGTCCAGTTTTAAAATGTAGAAAATTAAGAACAGGTGATTGTTCATGGTTATCACGAGGTTGCAAGCAGTGGTTGAAGGGGAGAGCTACAGTGGGATTTAATACGGCTGTGAATATTTAGACCTGCAAATCGTTTGAGCGATTAAATGTCTAATGGTTATGTCTCTCTGTAGGATGAAGAGATTAATGTACAGACGCAGCTGGTGGAGAAACTGAGGCTACAGATGGAAGTGCAGGAAGAGGTCAGAGACCATCAACCTTCACCATGTCTTTACAATGCAAATCTGTTATAGCGTACATTGGGGGTTGTGAAACTTGGCTGTCTGAGAGCTTGAACCCTACAGAGATGTATTTACACAACTGTTGTTAGCTATCCATCGAGATGCGCAGTTACATCGGCCTCAGTTATGGAGCTCAGACCCCCAGTTTGTATGAATAATGACCAGCGAGTGAAACAGTGCACTGTTTATAAAATCTGAGTGTAAAGTGTTTGGTCTGCGGCGTGTAGTTTTTGGCGTCGTCGCAGAGGGACTGCGCTCGCATTCAGGAGGAGCTGAGTTCTCTGCAGAGAGACAGTGTGGAGATGACGACAGACGTAGGGGAGGTTCTGTCTGCGCTGGAGGAACTCGCTCTTAACTATGACAAGAAGAGTGAAGCTGCCACCAAGTCAACGCACACCAATCACGTACTCGGGGAGCAGCTCGCCATGAAGAACGTGAGTAGATTCAGGGAGGATTATCCACACTGGTGCACTCGCACTCACGTGAAGTTTTGTCTGTGTGTTAGGAGATGATCGAAGCTGCTCAGATTGAGATAGAAGAGCTGCAGGAGTTTAACGCTGTTCAGAAGAGGATGACCATGGACATTCTTCGTGTGCTCTTGAGAGATCTGAGCGACATGGGAACTGACATCTGTGTTCGTGAAATCATGACGGTACACAGACACACACACACACACACACACTTTCAGGCATATGCACAAGAACGTTTTGTTGAGTCCTGATCTGATCTCTCATCCGTGGTCCATCTTGTAGGTGTGTGAAGTTGGCGTTTCTTTAGATGATGAGTTCTCTGTGGTTCATCTTTTCCTGACCGAACTCAAGTCTAAAATGAAGGTTATCGTCAATCAAACCAAACAGCTAGAGTCCACCCATGAGCACGGTTTATTTAAAATCCTGACCGGCGAGAGAGAGCTGGCATCCAGTCACTTACTCATCTCTCAGGTGATGTGCCAGATGTTTCAATATCAAGCTTTGAATTCCGCTGACATTTCTCTCTTCTTGGTTTGATTTCCTTACTGTTTATGTAATGGAGATTAGATACGATCTAAATGAAAGCTTTAGAAATTAATTTATATACCCTAAACCCCTCTAAAGACTCATTCACAACATTGGATGTTCTTTACTGAAGAGCTTCCTTCAATAGAAGATATAGATTTGTGCACTCTAATATATTTTTATTAACATCTATATATTAGATTTTTCTAAAAGTTATTTTTAAGTAAAATTGTCCTATTCTTAACCATCATCATATAACACTAAATTCTCCTGTCGCCATGACAACAGTACCAGGTGAAGATCAAGTCTTTGACAGAAAGTTTGCAAAACTCTGAGGAGATGAGGAGAGCCCTGGAGATCACTCGGCGCTCACTTGCAGAAGATTTAACCAAAATTCACACACATGGTAACCGAAAACAAGGAGCTGTTTATGGTGTATTTAAATAGACATGGTTTCCTTTAATGCTTTCCTTAAAATAAAATTTTTTTTTAGAAGTCTATATTTATTATCCAAATTAATGAAGTTTGAATTATTACTGAAAAACCATAAAGTGCTCTGTCCTGAAGACTCTCTTGAATATTGAGATTTCTGCAGTTGTCCTGTTACAGGATAAATATGTATTAGCTGATCTATGTACTGTACATGGAAATAGATGCGAGTCTTACAATAGTGTTTTTATTTTTGCAGAAAGCAACCTGGATTTGTGTGAACTTCAGAAGCAGAAAGAGCTTCTAAAGAAAAACCAATCACAGCAGATACAGGTATCATATACATGTGTGCACAAAGACACCGGAAACATCCGATTCGCCCGATTTTCATTGGCATCATGTTTTTCGCATTGACATCCTTAAGCAGCTTTACAGAATAAAATTCGTCATTTTATCCTGGAATTACTCAAATATAGAAGTTTTTCAATCGAACGCCAAACTCGTGTTTAATGGAATGATTGGGATGTAAAATTAAATTTTTGCATAATGCATTCTTTTTTTTTTTGCTCGTCTCCACCCACAGTGCATAAAACCTGTAGTTTGTAGCTGAGCAGCCGAATGACCCGGTCACTATTTTGTTCATTTCTAACTCAAGTTCTGAGCACACTTATGTACTACTTAGGAATTTTGACAAATTGCTTGAAATTACTTATGCTTAATGGAAAAACAATGTTCACTTGAACATTAAAAACGTGTGTGTGTGTTTTGTAGGGTGTTAGAATTGAGGGTCACAAAGAGACAAAGATGTTGATTGAACTGCGTGAGGATTTCAACAACAAGCAGAAGATGTTGGATGAACTGAAGGAGTAAAAGAACACACACACACACATGCACACACTCAAGCCTTTTTAAGAAAGAAAGAAAAAAAATCTTCTTATTAAATATCTTCTCAGGATTAATGAGAATTTGGTGCTGGAGAAGAAAAGACTGCAGTGTGAATATGAAACCCTGAGGAGACAAGAGCAGGAGAAAGAAATCGACCTACAGAAACTGATGTAGGTCTAGTTGTATAAAATGACACACTTGTACAGACACGCACTCTAAAATCAAACAATAATGTCTTGTGCACAGCATGTCTAATGAGAACATGGAGCACCATGGGGTTGAGCTGAGAGACTTCGAAGAGACACTGGTAAGTTTTAAATATTGTGTGTGTGTGTACAGTTTACTGACCTCTAAAAAAAAATAACCTAGCATGCAGCCATTATTGTCTAAATAACTGTTAACCAAAGTGAGTTGTTTAACATGGCACCTCCTGGTAAAGACTCTGAGGATTTGAAAATTAGAATTGTTGCTCTTCACAAAGATGCAGAGGCTATAAGCAATGGTCCACCAAAGAATGAGTCCGCGTGCGTCAAGTGCAGAAACTGCTTTAAAAACCAGATGCGTGAGTGCTGCAGCATTGCTTCAGAGCTTGCAGGAGCAGAATGTTTGCTCGTCAGTGCTCAGTATGTCCCTCACTGCAAATCGGTTTACATCTCCGTCATCCCAGAAGGAGCCTCTAATGAAGCTGCTCACAAAATGTGCAAACCACCAAAGAACATGAATTACTGAAACCGTGTCCTGTGGTCTGATGAGACAAGATAAACTTCCTCAGATGGTGTCCAGCATGTGTGGTGATGCCCTGGTGAGGAGAACCAAGAAAATTGTCTTGTCTACAGTAAAGCATGGTGGTGGTAGCATCAGGGTCCTGGGCTGCATGAGTGCTGCTGGTACTGGGGAGCTGCGGTTCATTGAGAGAAACATGGATCCCAACATGTGCTGTGACATTCTGAAGCAGAATATGATGCCCACCCTTCAGAAACTTGGCCGAACAGCAGTTTTCCAGCATAATAATGACACAAAAGTATGTCTTCAGACCTGAATCCTATTAAGCACCTATGGGGATCCTCAAGCAGAAGGTGAACAAGCACTGTGTCAAACATCCAGCAGCTCCATGATGTCCTAATGGAGGAGTGGAAGAGGATCCCAGCAAGAACCTGTGCAGCTCTGGTGAATTCCACACCCGGGAGGATTAAGGCAGTGCTAACTAACAATGAATTTCACACAAAATATTTACTCAGTTTTGAATTTGGCAACAAACGTTGAGGAAACGTTGTTATTTTTCGAGGACAGTAAATCAGTACTGCTATAAAAGCTGCACATTGACTAAAATATATCCAAGTTTCATTTCTATAATATTGTTCCTTAAGAACATATGACTGAAATGGTTGCTGAAATGTGAGAGGGTGTACTTACTTTTGTGAGACTCTGTATATATCAAATGTTTAATAAATCGTAATGTTCGTGTGTTGTTTCAGGCCGGACAACTTCAGTCTTTACATCAATTGCGGAAAATGTTTGTGCAGAATCTGACCATGAAAATGGTACTTTTATGATTATTATCTTCTTGTGTAAAATCCTAGTCACTTTTTTGAACTGTGTTTCACTACATGAGACTTTTAGTGTAAAATTATATAAACAATATAGTAAGTGGTGGAAAACCATTTTATTCATCTGGTTGTTTGCTTAGTAAGAAAACGTACTGTTTTTACTACAGTAGCTGGTAACATTCTCACACCACTGCGATGGCCTTCTGATTGCACTTTGCTAGCATGTAACTTGGGCGTATCTAACGTAATATTGTTGGTGCTGGTGATTGGCAGAGCTGTGAGCTGTACTGCGAGGATGAAGGAAGCCATGGGGTACATAAACATAAGAGTTCTTTCCTGAAGAACAATCTCGAACAGCTCACCAAAGTCCATAAGCAGGTAAACACACTTACACACAAGTCTTAATATGGAGCCACTTGAGCTTATAGTCTGTTGCCCAGTTGTTTATTTTTTTTTGTTGCTGCCGTGTTTTCTTACAATTGAATTTTGTATCTGTACATTTTTTTTCATGAGACCTTTTTTCATGGATAAAGATCAAATTTAACTCGTAATTAATGATGAAGTGCAAGTTTTTCTAGAATTTATTACATTTAAGATGTTACTTTCTTCTTTACAAATTTTTTTTTAATTATTATTTTTATAAAATTTCCCAGTCCATAGTGGTTATGTTGATATGTCCACCAGTGGTATAGTAACACACCTCATTTATACAAATGATCAAAGTCCTGCTCCATCTCCTGGCAGCTGCTACGAGAGAACGCAGATCTGCGCTGTGAGCTGCCCAAACTGGAGAGGCGTTTTCGTGCGATGATGGAGAGGGTGAAGGCTCTCGAATGCGCTCTCAGAGAGACCAAACGGAGCGCATCACAAGAGCGCAGACGCTACCAGCAGGCGGTGGAACGCATCAAAGATACGATACGAGCTAAGAACATGGTCTGTTGCGGACACTCGACTCTCATTGGTGAGTCACGTTTAGATCCCCATCTGCTGTTATATAAACCTCAACTATTCTCAGAGGATGTTCAACTAGATTTAGGGTGCGCTTCAGGAGATTTGTGCTCATTCAGCCACCAGGGTGTTAAAGTCAGGTGCTGATGTGAGGAGGCCTCGGGTGACATCATAGTGCCAAATCATCCCAAAGGTTTTCAGTAGGAAAAAGTTAAAGCTCTATAGCAGATCTTTAAATCCAAACCATGGTCACATATGGAGCTGGATTTGTGCACAGGGATATCGTCATACTGAAATCGGTTAGAGTCTCCTAGATGAATTGAATTTATTCCAACGACATTGCGTGCCTTAAATTTAGTTTGGAGAAGAACCACATAAAGCTGGAAAAGTGGTGCCACAGTACATTGGTCCATACAGTATATTCAACATAAAATCAGTGGTTTAAACATTAGCACATTCTTAGAATAATTGTCACTGCTTATTCTTTCTAAAGGTGGCAATAATTCCATTAAAATGTATATTCTGCCAAATACTTGAATACATTTATAAAATATAAACATTTATGATTTGTGGTTGATTTTCATGTCTAAAATGTAAAGCTGCTTCCAAGTTTTTGTTTTTTTAACGTTTAAGCCTTGCTATATTCTCAATGTACTCCCTCAATGATTTGTGTTTGTTGCAGAAAAGCCTATTAGATCTGACCACCATCACACCTTCTCTGTTACCACTGCAAGTGGAGGACCAACAATCTATATCCATCACCATGTGTAATTTTTCTTTGCCACTGTGTGTGTCTATTTGTGTGTCTGTGTGCGTCCAAATGACTGAACTCACCGAGGGTTTGTGGGACATTTAATATGGAGACTCCTTCCTGTGGTTTCACTCGTTTCTTCACAGCATTGTATCTATAATATTGTGCAGTAAAAAAAATAAAATATATATTTTTCAGAAGTGTGTTCTCTTATTGCTTTTGAATGATTTGACTACCAAAGCAATGGAAGCATAAAACTTTCTCTGTGGAAATTAATCCTCCCATAACACATGATCCCTTGGTGCTTGTGAAGTTCTACTGGTTCATAATAGTATAATCGCTCATTAGAATGAGCCAAAATACTGTAGGCTAAAAACTAAGGTAGTAGTGCAGGCTGGCTGTGATGTGATGTGATTGTGTTTGTGTATGATGGTGCTTTTGTGTTACATTGTGCACTTCACAGGCTGATTTTTGTTTTTGTATTTATTTTCCCAGGCAAACGGCCTTAATGATGCTTCACCCCACTGACGGTTATGAATTTGACTGTGAGCCCTGGATCCTCTCCATCAACATTAGTAGCTCTTCACACACTAAACAATACTCCTAAAGTGCTACCGTGCAAATTCTGATAACGTTGTGCAAATGTTATTGATGAGTCTTGACAACTCCATTTTGATCTAGATCTGGATGCTGCTGTGGAATTGGAAGTTTTGTGGAAACGAATGAATGCGTGACTAATCCAGCTTTCCAAACTCTGCAAGATAAAATGCAAACAGCCAAAACACAAAGTCCTGTGTTCTATCCTGTGCCTGTTTACATGGAGCCTCACAGTTTTCAGCCTTAACTAAGATTTCTTATTTCTGTCAGATTTGAATGGTGTCCTGCTCAACCATGAACCCAGGCACTGTAACAGTTTCCTCTCAGGACATATGCTAGTTTGAGGAAGTGGCATACATAATTTAATGTACACATGCTACATTAGCACAATGTCTGAAAAAGTGGGGAGGGATAGCTCAATTGTTAAGGTGCTGGGCTACTTATCGGAAGGTTGGGGAATGAAACCCCAGTAACGCCAAACTGCCATTCTTGGGTCCCTGAGCAAGGCACTTAACTCTCTGTGCTCCACTGGCACCGTATCATAGCTGACCCTGAGCTCTAATCCCAGTTTCCGTGCAAGCTGGGATATGTGAAGAAGAAATTTCACTTTGCTCTAATGTATATGTGACAAAGTCTATTCCATTCTATTGTAATTGATATCCGCATACTGTGCGCTATTCAGACTTGCTGATGTGAAAAGTCTGGGATAAGAAGTACCTGAGGAGGCGGGAGGGGTCCGTGCATCAATTTCAGTATAAATCTGTGTAACAGCAGGCTACTTCTGTGTTAGTCTGCAATAAAACAGTAACCTGTGTGACTCATTTTAATTATTTCACTCCATGGATTAGTGTTTTTAATCCGGGTCATGGCACCACCTATAAACGTTATCTTGTATTTCTAATAATACTGTTATCCTGTTCTAATTTCTATCCTCAGGTAACAATTTATACAAGCATTTTTATGTATTTAGGTCATTTCTTTGCAGTGTGTTGTACACCTACTTAGTGTATACCTGCCAGTCGATCTGCAGTCTCTCTACTTGGAATTTCTTAGAAATGCTATATAGACCAGTAAGCTAAAAACGGCTGATCTCTAAAAGGTCCTGGGTTTGTCGGTCTTAATCCTGCGTTAATACTCATAATATTCTGCAGCAACCAGATACTGCAGTCACATTCCTTGGTGCTGATTTATCAAAGCTCGCTCTAAATGTTACATGATATATAAAATCCACTTCAACAGATTTAAGTAACTGAGAGTAATCCTTTAAAGCAGGATTCATATAATGCTGTCATGGAGAACCGATTCCCTGTACAGGCCCATAAAAAGTAATGAGGCATTCGAATGTGTACAGTTAACCTTTAATTTTCATTTATTGTAAATGTAACCTAATGAAGCAAATTTTACATGTACAGTATATTCAAGTGTGAAACATGCATCTTAAGGGTATAAACGTTCGGTGGGTAAAGTAATAATGATGTTAGGATCCTAATAGTTATGAATTATATTTATAAAATTCTATTAAAACCTCACACCTCTGAAGCAATGCTGCAGCACTCGTGCATCTGTTTTTTAAGCAGCTTCTGCACCTGACTCACAGCACGACGACTCTTAATGATGGACTCTTGTGAGGTCTGTTCCGACGGAAACCCGTTTTGGAAAACCGCTGTATGACCCTGACCACTGTACTGTACCTCAGTTTCAGAGTGTTGCCGAGCTTCTTATAGCTTTGACATCTTTGTGGAGATCAACAGTTCTAATTCTCAAATCCTCTTTAACATGAGGTGCCATGTTGAACATCCAGAGGTCAGTATGAGAGATTTGAACTCAAAGCACCACATTTTAACTGCTCTAATACAAGATGTACACATTTGTATGGTCCTGTCAAGCAGATGAAAACATGAACGTGATGAAAAGGACATGTGGCTTTGCATGGTGAAGCGACTTTCAGCTGTTATCACTGAGGGTGTACTCACTTTTGATGCCAGTTATTTAGACAATAATGGCGGTATGTTGAGTTTTTTTTTAGAGAACCGTTAATCTGTACTTTTATATCTATAGTATTGTCTATACTAAAGTGGTTGCTGAAATGTGAGGGGTGCACACACGTTTGTGAGATTGTGTGTGTGTGTGTGTGTGTATCAAATACAAGCATCACAAAGAGGGACTGTGCAGCCACAGGTGTGTTTGTGTACGTTTTAATGAAGATGAAAGCAGGCTGTTCTCGGAAAGCTAAGATTGGATCAGATCCCTGCTATGATTTAAAACTATTCAGGGAAAGATATATGGGTTGACAACAGACAAATATTCACTCAATAGCCCCATTCACATCCAAAAACCTCTGAAGGTTAAAATGCAGCCAACTAAGACGAATGCAGATCAAAACCGAAATTGTGTTCTGCTTCTAAAACACTTTTTAGACTTAATTTGTGCTTCCCTTCAACCATTGAGGGAGATTTATTTCCCCTTTGGAAATACAGGAATGCATTGTTTTATACAGGCCTCTATACATGATGTAGATCTGTGTGGTCTGAGTGAATGTATACTATCTGATGCATGCTAATCTGATTTTTTTTTTTGCTTAGAAATCGGACTAATTAGTAATTTTACTGTTTTAGGGTTCGCTATAACTATTTCTTGCTAGGTTCGGTCTGTATTTGAAAATCTTGGCAAGGTTTCTATAACAAGTTGTGTGGTAAAGTGTTTTCTTTGTGATTGATTACAGGATGAAGATCCCCTAACAAAAGATCTGCAATTAAAGATTTGTACTAAATTCTAGGCTAAAATTCAAATCGTCAGGTTTTTTTCTTATTTCATATTTATGAATGTTCATATCGCAACTAACGAATAATAGTTTTTTTGGGACTTTGTATCAAAATACTTCCCCATTTTGCATTTATTGTAGTTTTAAAATGCTTTAGGAAGTCTACATGATGACACAAAAATGCAGCATCTGATTGGTGCCTACTCAGAAGTTTATCCAGACTTGTTAGGATTATAACAGAAAATTGATCCTTATGGAAGAAATGTTGGTTAATTTAAAGCTAATAATCTGAAAGATCACAGTGATTATGTATGTGAATAATCGATTGTTTACTTAAACAACTGAGTAATGGTGAAAGTTGGATGGAAGGATTTGATAAAGTTTTGTGAAGACAAAAGAAAAAAATACAGTAGTTTATTTTGATACATGGTGTGGCTGCTGTTTTTTCTAGTTTGTTTTGATACACTTAAAGTCGAGGTTTTGGTATATTATTTTACTCTAAAATACATTTTAATGCATATTTTCCCAGCACTGTACAGCAGTGATGTATCGAAGAATCACTTCTTACAGTCGGCTCTTTTTATTTAATAGACATTTTCACATTTTTTATAAATGAAGTGTCATGCTATCGTAAAAATGATTGTAAGATTGTGCGTAATACATTCATACATAAACAACATATCTGATAAATGTAGTAAAGTTTGCAATAAATCTTTCGAAAGCCGAAAGAGTTGACTCTTGTGCATGAGCCGAGTTAAATAAACCGACTCACTCAAACGAGTCAGTAATTCAAGCCCTAATTCCCTTGTGGCCTCAGGCCACGCCCACATATAGTTTATGGAGATGATCAGCAGGCAGAAGGCAGTAAGAAGTTTGGGGTTAATGTGGATGAGACAGAGGGAGTCAGTGATGAGAACATGACTGAGAACAGACACATTCCTGATCATCATCATCTTTTTTCTGCTTGTGTTCTATATGTGGATCTTCAGCCTGGACACATTTATTAGGTAACAACATTTTAATTGGTTTTGTATCCTTTCATAGATATAAAATAAATAAATAAACTCCAGATAAAAATATTTTTAATCAGTAAACTTCTGTTTTATTTCTGCGCCAAGTCTCAAATCAAACACCAAATCCGCCATGTTTTACACTATTTACCCTCTAGGTGGCGTTGTGTGTTTTTCCCTCATAATAGCGACACAAACTTAAATTGCTGTCTTTATTAATCGTACAGATAAAAACAATACATCATTCAAATCTGTAAAATGTCTATAATTTTCTATATATAAGCTTCCTGACTTGACTTGAAGAGGTGCAGTTTCTCCGGTATCACCTCATTAACTGTCCGTGTGGAAACATAGCAAAGGACCTTAATGATGTCCACACATCTCTGCACTGATATAGCCTTTATATTTAATCACTGTACATATGCTTGCATACATACATCTATGAATGAATGAATGATGTGAGGTCCTTTATACAGTATGTGGTAGATGGAGATTAGGCTGGGAAAAGCTCCATACATAATGAAGAAACCCTTGATGATATTTAAAGAGAAGGCTGATGATTTAGTCTTCTGGGTTTCCTGCTGAGAAGATTTCACCCTGAGTGAAAGCAGAAGCATTAGAGATTTCCCTTTCACAGAGCCCATACAGAGTCCTTCTGCTAATACACACACACAAATACACACACACACTCACACTTTAGGTAGTTCATTCACTAATCTGTCTCCTCCATGTCCACACACACACCCCTTAAATGGACAGACAGATTAGATGAATCTTCACAGTTTGCATGTAGACTGAAGTGAAGCTCCATCTCATTCCCCTGAAAGACCACCAGCAGACGAATGATTCTTGACGTTTTTAATCACTTATCTTTACAGCGTGGATCCGTCATTGAAACATTTCTACTGCAGTATAACAATGGAACCCTGATTGACTAAAAGTTCCTCTCTCAGGTTCTGATCACACGTCTCATGGAGGCAATGCTGAGTAACCCTGCAATCATCCGATTATGGAAGTCTGCCTCAAACTGACCGGGATTCTTCTAGGAACAATTCTTTCTGATTGGCCGAAAACCGTCCTGTCCCGGGATTTTACTCTGGCGGACATCGTTCAACTCCATCCATCAGGTGCAACAGATTGTCCTGTGAGATAATGTTTTATTGCATAAAATGTAATTGTATAACACCGTAGTTTATTTATGTTTCTGGAGAGGTGAAGGAACACAACAGGGATGGGTTGCACCGAATATCCATTTATTACAGATAAACGATGTTGTGGGGTTCAGTGATGGTGATCAGAAGCAAACTGTATTCCTGAGTCAATGTAGCAGACTGTTGACATTAACTACAGTCCAAATCCAAATCCTCAGCGTTCTTGTTCTTACTTTGGAATTTCATGGAACCACCCAAGACGTTGATGAGAAACCGTCCCCTGCTGCACAGTGTGTCCTTCAATCGAATAGGACACTATCCAGAGGCAGACCTGGATGAAGTAGGAGGATCCAAGGAGGAAAGAGGGGCAGGAACAGTGTTCACTGGAACGTCAGGAGCATGTTTAACTCGACCGAGAGAAAGAGAAAATGTACAAGGCTGATTTTTTTTTCTGCGTGACTATAAATTTCAATGACCGTAATCCAAACGGTTCGGCTTCATCCTGATTAAACATTTCGACGATCTTGTTTGTAAACAATGACAAAAAGGGCCTTGTGGTTCTGAGGGCAGTGAGATGTTCATCAGCACAAATATTCACTTTTGAGAGATGAACGAATGATTTTGAGAAAAGTGTAGTTGAAATAAATAGTTTTGAGAAACGCAGTTGTTTTGCAAATATCAAGAATTATTCCTTATAGAGTTTAAGTTTAATCTCAAGTTTAATCCTTTAAAAATTTAATATATTTAAGATCTATTCGGATCTATACGCTGGTTTAAGGAATATATTTAGTAATATAACTATATTTAAAGATTGTAAACTTTTCATGTGCAGGAATGTTGTGTTTTATTGATAACACAACGGTCATTAAAACGAGACAATCTTTTTTCTAGCAACTCCACACCCTGGAGGTTTTAAGTGCTTTATCTGTGAGGATGCTGAAGATAATTACTCCTGCAACCGCTGGGCTCCTGACCAATACTGCCCTAAAGGTACACGCACTCGCATATCACATCAAAATATCTGAGGAACTGATTGTTTTTCTCGTTAACAGAACAGCAAAATAAAACTGTTTAAGGGTAAAATCATGAAATGAATTACTATTAAATGATCACATTAAATGATGTGTTTATGATCCTGTAAAGACGCCAGATTCTGCTACACTCGTCACCAGATGAACGCTGAAAGCGAAAGTGTCTCAGTCACAAAGCGTTGTGCGTCTCAGGAGGAGTGTGTGTCCACAGGCTGCATCCAGGATGAAGCCCACATGGTATTCATTCTTACTGTTTACATTTTAATTATGAAGCTATGAAGGATAAATCCACATTAAGAGCAAATCATATTACAGTTTTAACCTGAAATTGATCAGACGCCATTGAGAACAATGGATTTGCCATAAATTTGACTCTTGAAATAAAAAAATTTAAGTTTAAACTATTTCTCTCTCTCAGAATCAGATTCAGGTTTATTGGCCAAGTGTGTTGACACACACAAGGAATTAAACTTACTGTAAAGCTAAAACCTGAATTGTGTGCATTTCTGAACTTTTTTTTAAACTTCCCATTAAGGTCTGCACTTCCTGTTGTGAAGGAAACATTTGTAACCTGCCAGTGCCATGGAACGAGACGGCGGCCATCTTCTCTACCACCTCCCCATTAAACCGAGGGATCAGAGTCTCTCCAGAGAAAATAATTTCTCTCAGCATCTTCTTCATCTTCATGCTTAATAACTTCAGTTATTAAGCATATATGGGCAAAGGTGTTGGGACACCTGACTTACAGTATGTGGTCATATGTGGTTCTTTTTCCCAAAACTGTTAGCACACAATTGTATATTCACTTGAACAAGGAACTCCATAAAGAAATAGTTTACATGGGTTGGAAGTGTGTGGAAGAGCTTCACTGGCCTGCTGTAGAGCTCTGACCTCAACCCTGTTGAACACCTTTGGGATGAATGTGAATGCTGACTGCATCCAAGACCTCCTCACCTTCTCCCCTACATCAGTTGGTAATCTCCACAAGCACACTCCAAAATCTAGTGGAACTTTTTCCCAGTGTGGAGATTATCATAGCAACAATATGGGACTAAATGTGGAATGGCAGTCAGGAAAAAAAAACTAAATATCAAAGCATTATTTTCATTCAAATTTTATTCATGCTTTAATGAATTTAACCCCATACACAGCTTAGATAAATACACTTAAAAAAAAAATAATTAGTGTTCAAGCAAACAGTGGAAGTCGTTTTCTTTGTCTTTTGGTCACGAAAAATATATTTGAAACCAGGTGTCATGCAGAATTGCTGTGCTGGTGTAGAATCAGTTTTGGCATTTGTAATGATCATTTACTGAGTATTATTATAAGAGTAAGGTGGAGACTGGACTCCATGTTCTCTGGGTAAATCTGTGACGTGTCAAACAATAACGGTACAAAATCTTTTTAGCGAAATTGGAATTTTGTCTAAACAGTTTACTGATAATATTCTGCACGTATCAGTTTTCCTAAAACACTGATCACTGCTGGTGAATTGTTTCTTGTTCATCAAGTAAGGCACATATCTAAAGGCACTTTGATCCCCACTTACAAAAACTTCGTCTCGTCGCCCCCTAGTGGCCGTCCTCAATCCTACATTAAAACATTGAGTGAAGAAAATATAAAAAAAATACAATAACAAAAAGATACACACAGCAGTCCTGCTGATTATATTCGGATAATAAAAACACGAGATACAAACTGGCTGGATAATTATCGTTTTTTTTTTTTTTTTTTGGAAGGGGCAAAAAAAAAAAAAAAAAAAGTTTTAGGAAGGGTCAAAAAGAAAAGAAAAAAAAGGTGGCAAAATGATCCAGTCTTCAATGGAGCTCCTTTTACATGAACCCAGAGCTGTAAAGAAAAACAGTGAGGTCATTATGCAAATAAACATGATTTATTAATTTAATATTCATGTTATGGCCACCCTTCTGCTCCCCGTCATGACCGGTGTAAACATGCTAGGTCACATCATCAGTTTGACCGTTAGCTGAACAACATAAGCGATAGAGATGATGCTGGATGAGGATGTAACTCACTTCTTGCGGTCTTTGTCCTTCTTGAGGTTGGAGTTGGAGCTAAACGATTGTCCCTGCAGGAGCTCAGCTGCGGCTTTCTTCTTACTGAAGTTGTTCATCTCCTCCTCCAGAGCCTTCCTCTTCTCATCCAGCTTGCTTTTCTCGTCAGAATGCAAACGCTTCAGCTGCTCAAACTTGCCCTGGAGCTACACACACACACACACACACACACACACACACACACACACACACACACACACACACACACACACACACACAGATAAATGTTATGTTCTCTTGCTTTATGGTATGTTTTATAATTTGGTCAGTATTTTCTGGTTAAAAACCAGAATGTGAGGATGGATACCTCTCTCTCGGCTTCCTTCAGCTCCGTCTCTTTCTCTTTAACGCGCAGGACAAACATCTGCCTCATCTCCTCCTCCCTCCTCTGAAGCTCCAGCAGAAACTCTTGACGCTTCGCCTCGTACGTCTCCTGCAGGCTGAGGAGACAAACATCATCCAAGTCCTGTGTGTAGAAGTGCAACTGCTGGACAGCTTTGATAAATAACTTACTTCCTTCAAAAACGTATAAATAGCGATGTGTCGCTCATTCGTGAAATAAAATAAAAGGTGGAACGAACCACTTTTGGACACGTTATAGAAACTTTAATCTCGCATACACTCTAAGGGGTGACCCCCCCCAATAGTTTCGGTAGGAGGAGTCTGATTCGAGTAACAATCACTGGGTTGAATCTTCGTAGAGGTTTAATGAAAGGAGGATCGTGCCATTTTGGTTATATGGGGGTGCTCAATGTCTCATTTCATACAGAACTACTGGTTTCCTCCCTTTAATTTAATATGCAGCCCATAATAATAACACTGTGTGATGTGCTGTACAGCGTAGCTTTAAAATTTTAATTATGAATCAATTGACAATTCTGTAAACCCTTAGATCATAGACGCCCGAGCACGAGCATTAAAACCATCCTAGCCGTCTGTCTTTACCTGACTGGTTTGCTGTCAGCGTCTGTGTCCTTGAAGCCCATCTCCTCCAGTTTGCAGCGTCTGTAGAGCTCGTAGTGGCGTGTGTGCGTCTGCTCCCGCAAGTCCTCCATGTTCACGCAGATCAGCATCTCTCGCAGCTTCACGAAGTCGCAATGGTTCTCATTCTCCACTGAAACATACGGAAACAAATGTACTTCAACGAGTCTTACGAGGGGAAACGTACACGTAGTGGAAAAACACACACACAGCATACCTTGGACCACACCCCAGGGGTACTGACGCGCTTTCACCATTTTATTCCCAATCTTCACCTCCTCCGTGCTTCCCACCACTGCAAACGGAAGGTGGCCCTGGAGAGAAGAAAAGAAAAGAAAAAAACCACACACACCCGTTGTAAAAATCATAAGTGCTTCTTAATGAATGTCCCATTCCATATTTTATCCCCATTTGCTGTTATAATAACCTCCACCCTTCTGGAAAGATGTTTAACCAGGATTTTGGATTGTGTTTGTGGAGATTTGTGAAGATTCAATCAGCCACAAGGGTGTGAGTAAAAGCAGGTACTGATGTAGGTGAGGGTGAGGAGGCATGGGGGTGCAGTCAGTGTTCACATTCATCCCAAAGGGTTTGGAGCTCTATAGGGGGAGATCTTATACCAAAAACAACCCATATAAAGCAGATCTTTATGGAACTGGCTTTGTGAACTGGGGCACTGTTATGCTGGAGTAGATCTGGGTTTAAATCTAGGGAAAATTTCATCCTTCATCCTGGTGCAGTTGTGTGCCTCCAGGTATGTGGGCTGTAAAAGTCAGGGGTGAGAGTGAGGTGAACTCCGTCTGCACCCGTTTGTACACTCACGTTCATGGCGCTGTTGATCTTGGAGACCGTCTCGTCGTCGGTGGGGAACTGGTAGATCTGCACTCCGTTGCTCACCAGCTCGCTCATGATCTTAATCTTAAACTTGTGCAGCTCGCTCTTGGAGATGGTGTCCGCCTTTGCGATAACTGGGATTATATTCACCTTTGAAAACAAGGAAAAATGCACAATCAGGCTCACCAAATGACAGTCGGTGGGGAAAATCTTGCCAATTTTATTGTATTATTTTATTACAAATGTAATTTTTATTTGAAAATTGGGCAAAGGACTGGTGGCAACCGTGACCGGGAAAAACTCCCTGAGATGACATAAGAAAGAAACCTCCAGAGAAACCATACATTAAGAGGGAACCCATCATCTGGTTGGCACCGAATGTCTATTCATTAGAGTTGTTGTGTTACTCTGTAATTTAATGGATCCCCAGACTGTTGATGTGAAACCATCCCCAGCTGCACAAGGAGGCCTCAAGTTGAAGAGAACACCTTCCAGAAAACCATCCAAAAAACAAAACGTCCACAAACATGCCCCAACATTAACGTCATCAGACCGTAATTCTAAACAAAACAGACGGTAACACAAAAAATAGGCAACGCAATCTTTAATATATAATCCCTCAAAAAAAAATACAAATAAAATCAAAAGACTTCATTGGAATTGTGAGATTGTAATAAATCTGTTGGTGAGCGACACCTGTAACTCATCTTCATGGCTCGTTTTGACCTTCTTAAGAAATCCTAAAAGAAGTGAAAGATCTCGCAAAAATATCTGCAAGAAAGAAAGAAAAAAAGAGAAGGAAAGAAAGAAAAAGATCTCCCACATGCACCAGCATACCAACACTACTTCATTTCTGAGGAAACACCCACTGAGTGTCAGCCATGAAAGCAAACACAAAATACACACACAGCCAGTAGACACCAAAGATCCTAAAATCTCACACAAACACCAGACCAAACAAATACATTTTGGATAAACTACTACAAAACCTACGCAGACCAGGGTAAGAAAAAAAAACCAAATCCTACAGCTCGGGAAAAATGTGAGAAATGCGACCGCAGGCACTCCTCAAAACTCCCGAACTGAAACAGCGACGTTTCTCGTGACATATTTCCTTCTCCGGCTTGTATGAAGGCAGCTCAGCATTCCTATGCCCTTTTTTTAAGAGTTTGAAGAACAACAGAAACAGATTTTTTTTCACCCCAAAAACCCCAAATGTAACTGGTTTTGTGTTACATGGCTACAGAAAGTTCCTGAATAAAGTATAGTGTAGAGGGGAAAAAAAAAGTTCTGTGGATCAGGGTGGGGATTTTACAAGCCAAATGTGTTGGTGGATTGGGAATCTTTACAATATAAAGGTTTGGAAATGTGAAGACAACAAACACCATGTTCGGGGGGGCGGGGGGGGGTCACGGTGAGTATTTAAGTAGCTTTTTCCATTTCTGAACTGAAGTATTTACCTTCACTACATTTTAGTCAAATTTCCTACTTTTTACTCAACTACATTTTGCGAAATCAGTCGCTTCTTTTTATTTATGAGCGAATAAAAACGTAACCGTTTTAAGCACGAAGCAATCCACCAATCAGGATCGAGCGTGCGCCGTTTTGAACTTGTTTTATTCACTGCTTGGTGGATCTACTGATCGCCGACATACAGTTCAGCGTCGGTTCGACCTCAAGCAGAACATTACTTTTTACTCAACTACATTTTGCGAAATCAGTCGCTCCTTTTTTTTCATGAGCGAATAAAAACGTAACCGTTTTAAGCACGAAGCAATCCACCAATCAGGATCGAGCGTGCGCCGTTTTGAACTTGTTTTATTCACTGCTTGGTGGATCTACTGATCGCCGACATACAGTTCAGCGTCGGTTCGACCTCAAGCAGAACATTAAGAAAGGAATAAACGATGGAAGAAACTCCAGACTCGAACTCGCCACAACACACGTGGCCTTGATTGTGTGAGTTTTGGGTTCATGATTATTTGAATGGAAATCAATCAGTGTTTGACTCAGTAATATCATTCTATTGATAAATTGTTGTGTTTAAAGTAACAGAGTCTTTTACTGAAGTGATATTTTACTGAGTTGAGCTCTTATTTTACTCAAGTACATGCTTTGTCCATCACTGATTCTAGCCTGAAAATGCTTTGAAGAAATTCTGTGACATGTAATGTCATCTATATACCTTGCATCTTGTAAAAGGTAAAAACTGATAACCAAAAAAAACCCCCAAAAATTCTGATTTTTTGAAGAAAAAAAACGATTCTTAGTATCTTAGTTTGTGTGATATTTACAAAGAACTGGGTGTAATTCGAGACATATTTAGTGTGTGTGTGTGTGTGTGTGGGGAGGAGTTTTTACAGTAAAGAAAGATTTTTGCCAAGATAGACTTTCATGTTAACAGCATTAACCTGTCTATACACATACACTATACAAACAAAAGTATTGGGACACCTGACTTTTCCAGCCATATGTGGTTTTATGTGGTGAAATTCAGAGGCACACAATTGTTTAAGAGGTCTTTCGATGTTGTCGTTAAATTTTCCTTTCACTTGAACTAGGAGACTGAAACCGGTTCCAGCCGCACAAAGCCAGCTCCATGAAGATACACTTTACACCTTACTGCTATAGAGCTCTCAAAGCTATTAAACAACTTTGAGATGAATAAATCTCTACAAGCCTCCTCCAGAATCTAGTGGAACATCTCATCTTCCCAGACGAGTGGAGGTTAAATCTAACAGCAAACTAAAAAGAATGGGGAATGTGGAATGGGATGTTCAGAAAGAACATAGGAAACTTATGGTCAGATGTCCACAACCTTTTGTGCATATATTTGCATGTGTATGTAGGTCATTTAAAATAAATAAATAAATAAATAAAACCCTGCATACAATCACCACAATGTTCCAGTGTCCCAAAATTGAACAATTCTTTTTAAACATATTCGGTACTCACCTTGCTGTCCAGTTTCTTCATGGTGACCAGGTCGAGGGATTTCAGCGAGTGTCCGGACGGGGCGATGAAGTACAGGCAGGCGTGGATGCGCGAGTCGTGGTAGTTGTGAAGTGAGCGTTTGATCTTCAGCTCTTCTTGCAGGTAGGACTCGAACTGCGTGTCGATGTAGTCCACGACATGCTGGTAGCTGGAAGAATGCATTAGCAGCATTATTAATTCCGCTTGAGTAAAATTAAGGGGTTGAGACCTGTAAAGAATGCTGACCTCAGCCAATATCTTTATATGATCTCACAAATGCCCTGGTTAAAAAAAAAAATAATCACCAAAAATGCCACCAGCCACCCAGCACCAACATCTAGTGGAAAGCCTTCAGAGATAAGTGAGGCTTATTATAACAAGAAAGGTAGTCTACATCTGGAATGTGATGTTCCACAAGCACATATGGGTGTTACAGTCAGGTGTCCACAGACGTTCCAGCACATTTGTTTGACCGACTGTCAAACTGAAAATTCACACCAACCACAAACTGTCCCATTTCCCCCTGATCCTCCTCACCTATCTTGTTTGTTCATCTGGTCTCCAAACCCCACCGTGTTGACGATGGTGAGCTTGAGACGCACGTTGCTCTCCTGAAGGTCGTACGTCTGAGCTCGGAGCTTGACGCGGGGCTCGAAGTGAGACGACTCGAAGTTTTCAAAGTTGGTATTAAACAGCGTGTCCATCAAAGTGGACTTCCCGATACCCGTCTCACCTGTGGACAGAATTATACATTTAAATACAGTGTCTTACGGAGACGAAGGACATCTAAAGCTCAAGTAAAAACCTGGTTAGACCACAGTGTTTGACTTTAGCATCACAATCAAAGGACATCTCAACATCTTTTTTTTTTTTTTAGGACAGTCTGAACCGGGAATGCAAAAACTTTCGGTTTGTTTCCACACCAATTTCCTTGAATTAATATCAATGTAAAGATTAAAGACACATCAAAAGACAGACACACAGTGATAAAAGTAATCTTTAGAGCATCACCTATGCAGAGGATGTTGAAGCAGAAACCCTGACTGGTGGATTTATTGACCAGCTGATCCGGCAGGCTGTCAAAGCCAACGTGACCAGACAGGGATAAGGGACGAGCATTTCTGTCCTGTAAACAAAAAAAAAGAAATTCATTAAAGCAATTAGCATAAAGGTTTACACACACACACACACACACACACACACACACACACACACACACATTTGTACCGAAATTTCTCAGGTTTTTGTTTGGTACACGTGTACTGAATGCAATCCTTTTCACGTGTGAAACATCAGAGTTCCCTGTCCCTCCCTTTAAGTCAGATTTAAGACTATTACAAATTAAGTTTAAGACCCATGTCAAATTTAGACCTGTTAAAGCGATCTGGAAACTTGGAAGATTGGTATGTACTTTCTGAAGATCCCATTCCACATTCAAATCTTAATTTGCTGTAAGAGAATCTTCCATTCTTCTAAGAAGATGAGATGTTCCACTGGATTTTCAAGTGCGCTTGTGGAGTTTTGTGTGCGATTCATTCAGTCACAAGGGGGTAAATAAAGTCAGGTACTACTGTAGATGAGGTGAGGAGGTCTGCGGTGGAGTCAGCGTTCACATTCATCCCAAAGGTGGAGATCTTCCACTTCAATCCATATAAAGCAGATGGTTTTCTGCACAGGGGCATTGTCAGGGTGGAACAGGTTTGGGTCTCTTAGTTCAAGCTCATGGGAAATTATGTTTAGATGATCATGCCCTTATACACACCACAGCATTTTGAGGCTTGTCCCTATTTGAGAGGAAGACATGTTTCTCTCTGCATTCCAGAGATGGGGTAACAATTTGGGGGTCAAGTCAGGAATGTTAGAACGTTAAGCAACCAAGATTTTACAGTCCCTTGAGAGTCGTGGTCTGAAACAGGAAGTCGATGTGATGGCGTGTTGAAGAGATTTTCACTAGAGCCAACGCTTTCTGAGATACGCCATCTGAGATCTTTGTTAACTTAACTAAATACGGAGAACATACGTAGTTGTGATAACACCATTTTTATCAAATCTAAAAGATTTCACATGGACGAGACGGCAGCGCTCTTCAGTAGACCGAGGAATCCCATTTTCAAAAATCTCTGGACGCATAACTTCCTCCACCTTCAAAATGAATAATGATCTTTACAATGTGTAATAGTATGCTTTAAAGCAGAAGGATGCTTGCGAAAGAGAAACTGGCTTCCGTTTTGGCTCTGTAAGGTCAACCTATGGATACGAGACTCATGGTATTGAGATCCGAAATGGTGCCGGAGGGCTACAGTTTCAGTATGGTGGAACTATAAAAGTGGGACGCATGTTTGAGTTCTGGACGTGCAACTACCCCAAAAAAATTCCTTCACCTTCAAACTCAGAAAAAACATGTTTATTGGTAAAGAACTGCTACTGTAGGACAAGACACGCCCACTCGAGGAAAAGGGAGGGGCATATCGGTCAATTTTAATTGGATGAACGTAAGAGTAGTACAGGTTGAGTCAACAAAAACTTTTCATAATTTTTCCAGAACTGGAAATTAAATACATAAAAAAATAACTGGATCTTGTGCATTTTATTGTTGGTCAATGAAAAATGATGACGTCACTGTTAGAATCATGACTTTAAATGACTTTAGATGAAACCTAAAAATGTGTATGTGGGTTAAAAGTGCATTTAGTACGGGTTGGTTTTCTCTGTTGGATCTGTAGGTTGTTAAATAAGGTGTAAAAGTAATTAACTCAATAGTGTAATTGCGCTGCTATAAATAAAGAACTTTAAGATAATCTGAGATTCATCCATTGCTAGCAAGCAAATACCCACTTAGCTACACCAGCATTAGTCGCTAAAGAAAAAACTAATTGACATGAAACTTACCCCTTGTCGAGCAACATCCGACGAAGCCATATTGTACGTTAAAGGAACACTTATAATTTAATTTATTTAAGATTAATTTTGATTTGAAAAATGGACCGACATGAAAGAGGCGGGTGAAGCCTGTCGGAAAAAAAAAGTTTGGAGCGATTGGAATGCAACCGGAATGTACCACTCCTAACAGTCTCCCAATAGGTAGATTTCAACCTCAGTGACCAAAAAAACACCTTATCAAAATATCCTAACTGTGACATTCAAACCATAAATACTTCTTCAAGAGTGTTCTAGATTGTTGTGTAGTTTTAAAAAGAGCTAAACAAATCGCAAACATATCATATCACGAATTAGGTTTCATTTAAACCCCCCCTCCTCAAACGTCTACATTGGTACGGTTTAAAGCGGACGGACGCTTGGAAAAGGGCAACAGTATTGGAAATGAGAAACTGGCGTCCATTTTGGCTCTATTAGGTCCGCCTACCGATGCAAATCTAGAGGGAATGAGATCCAAAATGGCGCAATAAGGGCTACAGTTTCAGAAAGGCGGGATTGTAGGGTGGGACGTGTGTTTGCTTGGCTGGGAGTAATGAATGAAGACGTGGTTGCTCCACTTACAGGCAAGACGAGGGATTAGCATTAATAAGAATGATGCACAGCTCCAGAAATGCATCGCAAATCTGTGCAAAAGTGGCGAGTTTCTTCCACCAGGATTAACAGATCGATATCTAAATGGATGTAAGCGATCATGGTAAGGAGTTTATTGTGGACTGATGGCGACCGAATGCACCGAAGAAACGGTTCTATGCTTCCTAACGGAGAAAGGAGGGAGAGCGAAGCACGCGGATTTTATAGAACACTTCCGATCTTTTATTCCCGCTGCAGACGCGTTCAGGAGGTGCGTGGACCGGGTCGCGGTGGTGAGCGTGGAAAACGGAGAGCAGTACGTCTGCTTGAAAAACCGTGAGGATGGTCATCCTGGACCGGACCGCGCCTCCGTCCTGGGAAGCATCCTCAGCTCTCGGGTTGCCCGTGACACCGGGAGGGGGGAGAGCCACGCGCCCGTCCAACCGGACCTGTCACGGAGGCACGCGCTCAACATCAGCGATGAGGCTAAACGAGAAATACCGCACGGCTCGGTATGCGCCGACGCAGGTGCGCACACGCCTCCAAATATTTCGCACGCCTGGATTTCGACTGGATCGTCGGTTTCACGCGCTTGCGATTTGGTCGCGCACAAATCCGAGGACAAATCGGAAATGGGGAACCAGATCGCCAGGAACGTCCTGAGCGGGTCTCCTCAAGGTTCAGGTGTAACTCAAACCACGGGGAAAAGCGCACCGGCGGTGATTGAGTCGACGACTGACGGAGGTGAGTTCCTCCGTCACGCAAGTTCACCGGTGCACACCGACGCCCAGGTGAGCGACAGGTATCCGTCCGGGAGAACTGATCAAAGTCGCCACTCCGAGGAATCGGCAACGAAAGCACGCGAGGAGGATGCGGGAGGAGCGGAGAGCGTTGTAGGCACCTGCGGCGCCTTGGAGGAGGAGAGACCCTCGGGCACGGCAAGCAACACCCCCCGAGGCAGTCGGAGGAATCTCGCGAGGCGAACGACGAGCAACTCGCCGCAGGTCCGACGCAGCGTGCACGCGCTCAGGCAGAGCCGGCACGCGGCCAAGGGCGACGGCGACGCGCGCGCCGAGGACGAGGTCGCGGCGGCGACGCTGGACCCCACGGAGCACGAGTGGATGCTGCGCGCCTGCGACGGCGAGTGGGACAGCTTGCATCGCCTTCTAAAAAGTGAGCCGGGCCTCGTCCGTAAGAAGGACTTCGTGACCGGCTTTACGTGCATGCACTGGGCCGCCAAGCAGGGCAGGCACGAGCTGCTCGCCCAGATCGTGAACTTCGCGCGGCAGAGCGGCGTGGAGCTGGACGTTAACGCGCGCTCGGGCGCAGGCTACACGCCCCTCCACATGGCCGCCATGCACAACCACGTCGAGGTCATCAAGCTGCTGGTGGGCGCGTGCGACGCCGACGTCGAGGCTCGCGACTACAGCGGCAAGAAGCCGAGCCAGTACCTGCGCGCCGACGTCGCGCAGGACGTCCTCGACATCGCGGGCGCCGACGCGGCGCGCAACCCCGCCGACGAGGGGGTCGCGCCCGGCGACGAGGCCGCGCGTTGGAAGCTAACGCGCGTCCTCCAGTCCAACCTGAGGCTGCTGAACCGCAGCGCGAGCGAGGACGACGACCGCGACTGCGTCGGGGCGCTCGCGCGGGACAGGCCACTCCACCGAAAGTCGTCGTTTAACAGGCTGAAGCCCCGGATGAGTAAGGGGCGCGCGGGGATCACGCCGATCGTCCACAGCACGTCGCACTTTGATCGGCTCGAGGGAGCCACGGGCCAGATTTCCGGTCCGGTTAGAACCAGGCCCAAGTCCAACCTGTTTGGATAATTCGGATCTCAGACTTCTCAGATTTGCTGCTTCCCTCAAACACACACACACACACACACACACACACACACACACACACACACACACACACACAGTGGTACGAAAACCATGGGTCCAATATATGGGTCAAGTCAAAGCTGAAACAATCCACACATTAATAACTTATTTGATTATCATAATGTTTTAAATAATTTTGGAAATGTCCATCATACATTATTACCTCAAACACCTTTACTGAAATATTCAAACTAATCTAAACTGGCCCCTGACCAAGTCCAGTCCTAGACTAAATATTGGGTCTTCACTAACAAAAAAACCCCTTTAAATCTTCATTATGTTTATTATTAAATCTAATATTATCTACGTCTGTATAGAACAATTATTTACTTCACTTATATTTATTAGATTCAAAGCACCTCATGGACCTGCCTGGTTGAAAGAGAGAAACTGTTCAATCTTCTTCTCCAGATGTTGTCGCAGTCGAGATCCGTCTCCAAAAAAGTGGATTATTTAACATTAATAACAATGTTATTCCTTTTTTTTTATACGCATCAGCAATTTACAAACAATTGGAAAAAAAAAATTGTGGAACGTCAACAAAACAATGGTTTCACTTATCACTTATGTTATAGCAGCTGCAATTTTCTTTTCTTCCATCAATCTCTTTTACAAGGTTAATACATTTTTTGTTGTTTTTTTAAATGCAGATTGACTTGGAATGGAACATACAAAGTCCAGACTCTGGTGGACTTCCTTCCATTAACAAACATCATAAGTCTTATAACAGAAAACAGTCCATGTGGAGCAGTAGAAGCTGCTGTAGAAGCTGCTGTAGAAGCTGCAGTAGAAGCTGCTGTAGAAGCTGCTCTGAATTAGCTGTTTCTATTGAATTCGTATTCAACTTCTAATTATCTTATTTATACAACCGAGTGATTGACGCTTAGGGGCCTTGCCCATGCTGGGATTTGAACCCACAACCTTCTGATTAGAAGTCCATTGTCTTAATTATAACCAATCAGCTTTGAGAATCGATATGATTTCAGCTATTACAGTTTGATGCTCTTAAGAAAGAAACGATTGCCTTCAAAAGCATAACAATTTTAATATAATCATTGAAGGAACTGACTCAGAGGGTTTTACTTCCAAAAAAAACCCAAACCCATAAACACCAGGTTGGTCTATAAGTGTTGCTTTGTATGAATGACACTATATTTTTACTACTACGGTATAATTTCCTGTCGTTTTCAGATCAAGCGCTTTACGTTCACAGTGAATGTGATTTTTGTTGCACTTTTTATTAACCCTTTATTTAATATCATTATAGTTCAGAGAGCCAGACATTGTAATCCCCCCCCACGCCCGAGTTGAAGTTGTGGAAAGACTTTCTGAGGGTTTGAGCATGTCTGAAAATGTTAGCGTCATTGTGGTTTCACATGAGCAAGCTCGAGCTCGTTCGCTCTTCACACACTGCTGAACGAGCGATTCGTCAGTTCGCTGTTTTGACCACGACGAGTTCAGAGTTGGGAAAAAACACGGCTTTCGTTTTTAGCTCCGTCATGTGCATGTGTTTTTGGCGAATTTTAGCGTTTCTTTGTGTCGAGAATGGAATATTTTTGTTTTCTGTTTAGTGGAAACGGACGTGAAGAAAGCAGAAGGGTGACAGGGGGAAAACAGAAACACTAGTACACAAATAGCACAAATTCACTAAAAATGTGTGAATTCCATTAAATAATATCGTGCACAAAAGTATTGGGACACCTGACTTTTCCAGCCATATGTGTTTTTCCCCAATCTGTTACCATAAATTTCCAGCATGACAACGCCATTGTACATGAAGGTTTACTTAACATGGGTTGGAGTGGAAGGTCCTGGAAGGGCTGACCTCAATTCTATTAAACACCTTTGGGATAAAAGTGAATGCTGACCGCACTCCAGACCTCCTCACTCTCATCCACATTAGTACCTGCCTTTACTAATAGTCTTGTGGCTGAATTAATCTCAAACAAGTCTTCACCAGCATATTCCAAAATCTAGTGGAACATCTCACCTTCCCAGAAGAGTGGGAGGATTTTATAACAGCAAATGTGGAACAGGTTTTTTCGAAAAGCACATACCAAACTTTTAGTCAGGTGTCCACAAACTTTTGTCCATACAGTTTATGCATCACAACATCCAGGGTTTCTTCCACTTTTGTGACATTTCTGTGAAATAAGCTAAACACACTAATGATTTGATAGAAAAGTGTATTGTGAGCTAATTATTTACTTTATCACTCTTCATATCGGATCAGAATACCGCTAGGGAATCCTACGCAGAATACAAACTTTATTATATTTTATGTTTCAGTATTTTATATTAAAGTTAAATGCAATTCCAAAGAACAGCTCGGGAAAAACCTTTCCACCTTTTCCACCTCCTCTGATTTAAAAGTAGTTTTAAAATTTAGAGTTTTGCAAGAGTTCGCGTAACAGAACCATACGATTGTTTGTCCACCGCTCGGACTTTGAATGCCTGTAAGTTTTGTCTAGTTTTTCTCAGTTCCTCGAAAAATGCACTGCAGATGTAATCATTAGAGATCAGGTTTAAAAAAAAAACTGGGAGTATTTCTTTTGGTTGGCTTAAGACCTTCTTTTTCTCTTCGCTCGGGTTTGTTGTGTGCTGCTGAAGGTTACGGTACAGAATCTGGTGTTCTTATCAGAAACAGGACTGTGTACAGATTAGACATAAAGTCAGTTTAGAACGCGACCTTATTTATTTTAGATATAACTGTGTGTGTGTGTGTGTGTGTGTGTGTGTGTGTGTGTGTGTGTGTGTGTTTTATTTGACACAAGCGCCTTTCACTTACTCAAACAAGAGTCTAAAAGTTTTCTTTCGCTTGCCGAGGTTAAGCTTAGTCTTGTATTTAATGTATGATGTCATCATTTAACTATATTCATCAATAGGTCAATGCAAAGTCCTCAGAAGGATAGTAAAATTGAAATGTGTGTGAGTGTGTTTGTTAATTGATGTCCTTGGTCAGTTGACAAAGTGTGTGTGTGTGTGTGTGTGTGTGTGTGTGTGTGTGTGTGTGTGTGTGTGTGTGTGTGTGTGTGTGTGTGTATCTGTATATAAAATATAA
>MU562415.1:5667017-5774517 GCA_024362625.1 Silurus asotus
CCCCCCCCCCTTATTATATGTTTAAAGCATTGCATCATGGGTGGTAAAAGACTTAAACATGCTTACTTTTTCTCACATCCTGCTTTTTCTTTTGGATTCATGTCAGCTGGGACTTTGCAATGGCCTGGCAGAAAACGAAGTTACGCAACAGTACAAATGTTCAGGCCAGTTCTTTTTTTCCCCAGAAATTCCAAGAAGTTCTGACACCGGTGAATCGGAAATTACTTCACACTGCCAAGAACCGAGGTCCCACGTCGTTTCTGCCTAAATGTGCATTAAAAAAAAGTTTTATCGAAATGTGTTTTCGAAGTTAAGATGAATGTTTATGACCTTCCTTTTTAGATTCCCGGACTGAATAATTATACCATAAAACTCTAGAAATCTCTTGTACATCTTAGATGTTGTCTTTTGTGAACATTTTTAACCTAATCAGATCTCATACTAAACATTTGTAGGATTTCTGACACAGAAGAAAACCGCATTGTAATGAATTTTTGTAAATATTTGATGATTTTATACAGTTTATAGCTTTTTTTTTTTATGTCCCATGTTTTATGTTTCACTATTTTTACCTTAGTACTTCAGCACTTTTAATTTTAAGGTAATATGAGCACTTTTATACATATTCTTGTTCTGGACATGTTCTTATTCCGTGCTATTGTTCCTCATTCACAATTAATGACAAAATCGAAACTGGGTGCCAACTGGAATGTTTGTTTCTCATCATTAAACCAAAACTCCATCCAATGTTCATTCAGTATAATCGTGCCGTATGTTTGATTTCCTACAGATGAGAATTACAACAAAGTAAGAAATAAAGTCAAAAACTGCTTCAGACTGACTTATAAAGGAATCTAGATAACAAATATTTGTAAATATATTCACACAAAATGGAATGAAAGAGTGAAAAGCAAGGCTACGGCTGATTTCTTTCTAGCCCACACTATAGACTGATAAAGATTCATCATCAATCTGCACGTTTTGGGATTTTTTCTTCATGAACATATTCCCTAACAAACGTGTAAATAACGAGCAGTGTCGAGAATTAGGTTCTAAATTATTCCTATTTGGACACGAGTCTCTAAAAAAGAATTAGTGAAAAAGGTGTTTGACTTTGTTCAGCCGTATTTGGTTCCTCTCCAAATTTTTACCACAAAGTTCAAGGCAGATAATTATATGGTAGATCTTCGGATGCGATGGAATTGAATTTTCCCTTTCACTTGAATTAGGAGACCCAAATCTGTTCTAGCATGACAACACCCCTGTGCACAAAGATGTTCAGCAGGCCAGAGCTCTATAGCAGGAGATCTTCCACTCTAACCCATGTAAAACTTTATGGAGCTGGCTTTGTGCAAAGGGGCATCGTCATGCTGGAACAGGTTTGTGTCTTTTAATTCACATAAAGAAAAAATTTCCTGCAATCACTTCTAAAAGCATCCTAATCGTGTGCCTCAAATTCTGTGGTAACAGTGTGGCTGGAAAAGCCAGGGGTCCCAATACAAAATGTAGAATAAATTGTATTGGTATTATTAAATCTAAACAAATAATGTGTTGTAATAATCATTTTAATATCCTGGTGATGATTTCAGATTTTTTATTGGGCAATATGTTTGGATATCAGGTTTTCTTTTGGATAAAATACACCACATTCCCTATGACAGATGTGTGTCTTACAGTCTAATTCTGCTTTATAAAAGGGCTAAAGCTGACACACACACACACACACACACACACACACACACACACACACACACACACACTGTATTTCTAATAATGTAAAATTAACAAAAAAATTTATATTTAACCTTTAATTATATTGTCATTTACAATTATATTGTCATGTTTGTGTGTGTGTGTGTGTGTGTGTGTGTGTGTGTGTGTGTGTGTGTGTGTGTTTGTGTGTGTGTGTGTGTTTTGAAAAACATAAGGATTTGCTGACATGAAGAATGTGTAGTGAATCATCGAATCAGAGTCCCTCCCGCTTTCTCTCTCTCTCTCTCTCTCTCTCTCTCTCTCTCTCTCTCTCTCTCTCTCTCTCTCTCTCTATCTATCTTTCTCTTTCTCTCTCTCTCTCTCACACACACACACACACACACACACACACACACACACTCTCACACTCTCACAGAATAACAAGTATTTGTATGCTTTTTTTTTTGCAACCAGAATGTTCTAGGTTTTGCAAAAACAAAACAAAATAGTCCAACATAAGTATAGAAAGTAACCAGCATATTTTCAGCTTAAGATTATGACATTTAAAAATTTCTTGGCTTGTAAAATGTGTGTGTTTTTACACAAAAACTGAAGAAAAAAAAAACCATTGAGGTTTTGTCATTTCACACTATTTTGTATAGAGGTACTCTATGTCTGTGTTGACCATGTTGTAACCTCCTGGCAGAGGCAGAGATGTTTTGTGCTGTAAATCAGACTTAAAGCATTAACGACTCCTGTTAAAGTCGAGGTGGACCCACGGCGTATCCTAGGAACGTGGGGGGACTGAGATTCTGCTCACCTAGGGGCAATTTTGCATTACCAAATGACATAGTGGCATGCTTTTGGATGGTAGAATGAAACCTTAATTCAAATCAATTCAATTCAACCTGAAACAAAATATTATTTTACCTTAATGAATTAGTCCTTGTTTACCGAGCTGGAGATAGTAGTGGTGAGGGGGGAAACTTGATACGATATTAGGAAGAAAGCTTGAGAGGAATCAGGCTTTAAAACTATCTGGAAACCATTGGGAATGAGGAAAATACGTGAAACATACAGAGAGAAACACAAGCTCAGGACTGACCAAGGAACCCAGGAGCTGTGACGTGGTAAAGCTAAATGATTTCAAGAATGGGCTTTAATATTTACTTCATATAACTATTCTTTTAGAATTTATTTGCGAACTTGAGTTTGTGAAAATCACAGAAGGGATTTAAGACCCTTGTTTTTACAGAGAGATCTAAAACCAGGTCAGCTTGCTTTATTTGTACTCTTTTATTTCATTATGAGGTTTATTACATGGACATAAAGAGCGTGGGTCATTTAAAACTCGGTTATCCTGCGGAAGGAGCCGGTGGTGGCACATGCTGCACCCCAATCGCTGAACTTCCTGTACTCGCCGGGATGCACAAAGTACTGGCGCCCCCTATAGCTGGGATGCTCGAACAGGGTCCAGTAGCCGTCCATCACGTTGCAGGAGTAGATGTCCCTGTGGCGGAAACGATCTTGCACGCACTCGCAGTCGTCGCTGAACTCCATCATCTGGCCCTGGAAGTCAGGGCGCTCGTAGATGCGCATGCGGTACTTCCCCCCGCGGTTCTGGAGAAGGAAATGCAAGAGAAGGGACCTTCTACACAACGTAATACACAATAGCTATGCGTTATATTAGAGTTATACATGTATAAAAAGCTAATGATGTGATCACTGCAGAGGAGGGACATGGGGTATCTGGGTAGAAGATGCTGAGGATGGAGCCATCAGGCCGGAGGTAAAAAGAAAGAAGAAGGCCAAGGAGGAGGTTTATGGACTTTATAAGGGAAGACATGCAGGTGGTTGGTTTAAAAGAGACAAATGTGGAGCACTGAGTGATATGGAGACAAATGATCCACTGTGATGATCCCTAACCAGAGCAGTCAAAAAAAGAAGAAGAAGAAATAGTCTCGATGTTTTTTCAATATTTTGAAACTATTTATATACATTTTATATACATAATAATGTAATAATATGGAAAAGTTGTAGTACTCTAGATAAGCAAATATGATTAATGGAAAGTGATTATGAGGTAAATGAGATTAAGAAAATGGAAATACATTGGGAAATATATTACACTGTACAACCAAGAATTCCCTTCTTACAGCAAAGAGACTGCATTGAACCTCTAAATATAAGGCACAAATATCTAATTATTTGCATTTAATTCGTTTAACACACAAAGATGCAAAAGCACCAGGTTTCAACACCCTCAGTGTTAAGCAATTCCACACCGCAAAATATGTACATCAAAATCACGCTTAAATATTATTTTGCAGTGCAAACACACACACTTACATAAGAGAAGGTCCTGCAAGAACGAATGGAGTCGTTGTAGCCCATCCAGCGTTGGTATTCGGGATATTCTCCACGGGTCAGCACGTACTGGTATCCTGCATAATTGGGTTTCTCGTACAGAACCCAGCATCCGCTGTCCACTCGGATGGAGTTGCAGCGGCTGAAGTGGGGCTGCATGTCAGGGCAGTCGCTCTCACATTGGTATGAGCGGCCCTGAAAGTTCTTATCCTCGTAAAATGTGATCTGCGATCGGAGAAAGAAGGGTACGAGTACATATTCCACCATATGAGGATCAGATTTGTTATATATGAAATTAAATTTTATGTGTATCAAGTTTTGTTCAAACCGAGAAAAACAAAAGTAATCAGGGTTTCTAAAAGCATTGCACAAGACATGTGCCTGAGAGACAGAAAGTACTTAATGTGATGCTCGTTCTACCAATGAACCAAAATCTGTGAGCTGCAATGCAATAAAAAATGCTATCCTGATGTTGTTCTGTCTCGTGTTTTCTCACCTTACTCATCCTGGTTGTGTGGTTCCTCAGGCGATAACCAAAACATGGCCGGCCTTGCCCGTTTTATAAACCTCCGCCATGGGTTTGTAGGATCATCAGTTTTTATTGTTGCACTGGATTTGCTACTTTTGAGACTCTGCCAAGATTCTGATCCAGGCCATAGAGCAAAAAGTCCTGAATCATCAGCCCAAATGGCACTGACAGCTGCACATTGCTCGCTCAACCTCCCTTTTTCCCTTTTTATTTTCAGCATCCATCAAATCGGCTTTTAGCTGATAATCCACTATCAAAAGCCGTCCAGGTTTACAGCTGCAAAAGCTTTAAGTCATCATTATTGCTCAACAATGAGGCCTGCTTCTGGAAAATGGGCATGGGTCTGAGTGTGTGTTCGCTGTCTGTGTGTCAGACAAACTCCATGAAACAATCTTAAGAAAGACATTTCTGTGGAAAAGTACTGAAATGAAAACAACTCTTTTCTATTTATATTGAGTTCTGAGCAGATATTTAGAAGAGGAAGTGACTAATATTATGGTCATTGATAAGGAATAAAAATGATAAAGCACAGTAACAGTTCCCACCCAGTATAACAAGTAAAATATAATACAATATAATAATTATTATCCTATAAAACCATGCATTATATATTTTACATCCATGTACAGCTGAATGTCAGCATGAATTAAAGTGTATAATTCCGTATAAAGGTATTTTTGCAATTATTGCAACAAGCGTTTTTTTCTTAAAGAGGACAAAAAGTACACCTTGTCATGTTACCAAGACACCTCACACTGTACATTAACACCGGTGACACCTTACACACACACACACACACACACACACACACACACATTTTCTCAGTGCAGTCCATCACCTGTCAGTCTTCTGAACTCAGACACTGAATCGTACACCATCATTCTGAACCATGTGTAAAAAAAACGTACTGTTCGGTATTACTGCTGTTTGCACTCTCAAACTATTAGTTTATTGTCGTTGACATTACTATATAATTACTACATGATCTCTTTATTGTCTGATAATCCTGATAATCATTGGATATTTTTACCTTTCGTTTTGCATTTGCACACTGTGTCATTTGCTTGTGAACGAATATATTATACATACAGCAGATTTTAATGTAATCTAATAATAAGTTCCACTTTTCAGTTCTTGACGGACAACTAATATATGATCCTTGAACACACTTTTCCAATGACAGAATAAATCTAAATAAAAAAAAGTGCTATACAAAAGTAAAACCATACAAAATTGTATTAAACTGGTAAAAAAACAATATAGCTATCTGTTTTGTTTTGCTGTTTTTTTTGCAATTATGGGATGATCAAAAACTACCTGTACATTAACTAGGCATTTAATAATATTTGCATAAATATTCAAATAATGGAGGAGACATTTTGTTTTTGAGGAGACACGTGTACTAAGTCATTCATCAATTGAAAAATCCTCCCTTAGCATGAATAATGGTTTTACACACTCTTGGTATCCGGACAGTACATTTATCCAAACGTTCAATTCTTTCCCAAGGTGTTCATTCGTTTTTTTTTCTGACCTTGTGATTCAGTTTATCTCTAAACAGTTCATTAAGATTTCAGTGTGGTGACTGGGCAGGCCATTCCATGATAGAAAACACTCCAGACGGGTGTTTCATATTTAAATGACTCTTACAGAGTTTAGATGTGTAATCGTGTTGTTCAGTGAAGTCCGTTCCAATGAGCTGCAGTCCAGACGGATTTGCATGGTGTTGAATTGTGGAATGGTTGCCATGTTGGTTCAAGTCTCCTTTTACTTTCTGGAGTGCAAAAACAAACCCCAAACCATTAACCACCTCCAATGTTTGACTTAAAAACCATAATAGATTAGATGTTTCTACACTTTTGAAACCCACTGCACGTTTTTCTATTTTTTTTTTAAATTACATTAAACATACTTGGGATGATAAAAGTGTTTTTATTATAATTGTTTGTATTATTTATATAGTCACAAATCGGATTATAGTTTTAATGATAAATTATATGCTGATTATAATTATATTCTGTGTGTGTGTGTGTGTGTGTGTGTGTGTTTGAGTTTCACAGCTCAAAGGATTTAAGGTGAACCAAAACTACACAGGGCGTCATTATCGCAATGGAACGCGGAAGTCCGTGCGAAAGCGTCACTTCCGGGGCGTTGCCGAGATGGTCATGGCGGAGGGTACAGCAGTCCTTAGGAGGAACCGTCCAGGAACCAAGGCGAAGGTACTGTATTGTGTGGAAACCTTTACGATATGCGTTAAGCAGCCGCGAGAATTAATCCATATCGAAGAAATGCTGATTTTTCCGAAAAGCCAGTTGGCTAAAGTCAGCTAACAATCTTCTCCTAAACCACCGGATCCTGTTATTCCTCTCGTTCGTCCCACCCGTATTCCGGGCTCTCTTGCTGGGCCAATTAGAAGGCGAGCTGGGAAATATGAGCCAATCCTAACTAAAGAGGGAGGGGTTTTGTTGAGAAAACGGGTGGGTGGATTTTTAGCGTCTAGACGGCTAGCTATTTGTGGACCCAGCAGTCACGACTTCCATTGGGCTGCTCATGTTTAGAAACAATGCACTTTGAGGGTAAAACCAGATTCACATCTGTCTGTAGTCAGTAACTGACCAGTGATTAAGTTTATATAGAAGTTAGAGCTTTAAAAACATTATAGAAATACTTTACTTACATTGGCTCTCACTTCTTCAGAGGATCCTTTGGTGTAGAGCATGAAGGTGTGAAACCCAAGTTCTGGTTGGGTTCTGGTTAAAAAGTGGATAAAACCACTTGTTGATCTCAAATCTGTAGCATTTGTTAACTGTATGATGTGAATCTATTGGCAGGATTATTACAGCTGGCCTGATGAATCCTTCGAGGAGATGGACAGCACTCTGGCAGTGCAACAGGTGAGCGTTATGCTTCACAGTTTCCATCCAGAGATCCCATTTTAGAACCAGATATCAAATCATCCGGTCATTCAACTGTTATAATTGGGGATTAACTGATTTACAATATTGAGGGAAAAAAAATAGCAGTTCCTTCAAGAGCCCAGAACGACTCTCTCTTTCTCTCTATGCAGTACATCCAGCAGAACATTCGCTCGGACTGCGCCAACATCGACAAGATCCTGGAGCCACCTGAGGGCCAGGACGAGGGTGTTTGGAAATATGAGCACCTGAGGTGTGTGTGTGTGTGTGGAGGGGGTGTTGTATGGGTCTAATGCTGCCTTCCATAGAAATTATATGACTAAATGTGTTGTCCTCTGTTATTTATAGACAGTTTTGTCTGGAACTCAACGGCCTCGCTGTAAAACTACAGGTAGAAATACGACACACAAACACACACATTGCTGTATTCTGTCCACTGATGCTGTGTTGGAAAAAGACTTTAAAACATCTTTCTCTCTCTGGTGTGTATGCGCATGCCTACTCAGGGAGAATGCCACCCTGACACGTGTACACAAATGACCGCTACAGAGCAGTGGATCTTTCTGTGTGCTGCTCATAAAACCCCTAAAGAGGTAATGTATTCGTCATACTCTCTTATGTGTGTGTGTGTGTGTGTGTGTGTGTGTATATGAATTGACGATAAACATCCAAATGGTAGAATCTGCTTAGTGCACAATTCACATTTGCTTGAAATGTAATACCATCACTTTCCGTACAAACTCATATTTTGGTTCTTGATACGCAAGCGATAAAACGTTCCATAAAGAACACGTGCGTGTTACGTGATTCATTGTCTGTGGGAAGACGTTGTGCCTCCTGCAGCCTATATAAACATTAATAACCTACTGTCCAATCAGAGCAAAGCATAAGCGTCTTATTTGACACCACATTTCAGTGAGGGGGTTGGAGGTCAATTGTATTGTATTGTATTGTAACTGAGCTTCGTTGTTGGAAAGCGTGTGATGGTATCGTGTGTTCATGTCCGCAGTGTCCCGCTATCGACTACACCAGACACACGCTGGACGGCGCCGCCTGTCTTCTGAACAGCAACAAGTACTTTCCCAGCCGGTGAGCGTCGTTTAAATATGGAGTATTATGTCTCATCTCAACACTTGTGTCCGGAGCACTTGTACGAAAACGAGCAAAACTGTCAAATTATTATTTGATATTGATCAAATAAATTGTTGACGTTATAACGACGTTTCAGGGTGAGTATAAAGGAGTCGTCGGTGGCGAAGCTGGGTTCGGTCTGCCGCCGTATCTACAGGATATTCTCCCACGCTTACTTTCACCATCGCCAGATATTTGACAAGTATGAGGTGAGCAGCATAATGGGTTGTAAGTAAAGTAGCCCTAACTCTAACCCTGATTTATCTCTGATTCAATTAAAGCTTATATACAAGTAGTTGTGAAGATGAAGAATAAAACTGATTGGGTTGTGAGTTCTGCTTGTCCCCTGTCCCGCTGTCACGTTCCCCTTTGCTGATCAGATTAGAAACGCAAGGTCTAAAATCTACATTAGAAAAATCTACATTTTCTTGACCTTTTCTGTGTTTGTTCAGGATGAGACCTTCCTGTGTCACCGGTTTACTCAATTTGTAATGAAATATAACCTGATGTCGAAGGACAATCTCATCGTGCCCATTCTGGAGGAGGAAGTCCAAAACGCCGTCTCTGCCGAGAGCGACGCCTGAAGACCCTCACGCGCTCGCACACGTGCACAGTACACACAGATCACGCAAAAATGTTAACATTTTGTATCAAGGCTAACACCTTCATATATCAGTGTTGGGATTCTTTAAGTGAGGTCTTCCGTTAACAGGTTTTTATCAATAACATAAAGTACCTCGCGTGTATAAATGCACAGCCTCATGTATAACACGTCGTTTTTGCATTTTTGTGTTCATCTCAAACAAGGAACTCCATAAGAACTTAGAAAAGGCCAAAATCCCTCATTTGCTTCTTGAGGTTTCTTATAAGAGCTTCACAGAAATCAGCTGGCTGATACACACGCACACGACTGGACCATCAGTCGAGCTACAACACTACCAGGGTCGCTTTAGTGTCATGAGGATTTAAAAAAAAAAAAAAAAAAAAAAAAAGCAGGGTAACCAATGGTTACCACATGATCTTTAAAAAGAAATGATATGCCAAACTTTATAAGCGACGTCTCGCTTTTCTTCTTTATTCTTGCTTAAGTTATTGCTAATGTCCTGATCTCAAGTTTCAAATATTCACAGCTTTGACCATCCTCAAGTTATTTTTTGGTGACATTTGGGTTTCTATAAAACTATCATTTACATATGTATGTAAATAAATAACTAATAAACAAGTGTACAGAGCTGTTGTTTGTGTGGTTGAAAATATTTATGGGACAATTTCTCAAATTCACTGTGTTTTATTTATTGACCAACAGCAGTTTTCAAAAACAGTTTACACATTCGCAAGAAACATATACGTCTCGTCATGTAGACGTTAAACTTGTAACAAAAGAACGGTGTACACGACGACCATAAATCCCCCTTGTAATAGCAGATTTCGTTTTTCTGTATTATTTTCAGGGTTCCTCAACAACCACCTAAAACACTGTTCGAACGCGAAAAAATAATTTGGACAAATTCGCACAAAATAATAAATGTGCATGTACTAAAAACTATTTACAGAAACACAACTCCAAGCCAAACAAACACTTACATGGAGAAAAATCGGTATGTGGGAAAACGTGTCTCACGTTAACTATGACTGACTCAAACATACTGCTGATATCGATATGTTTAAATAAATAAATAAATGTGGCTGGTTGAGTGAGCTGATCGCTGGCGCTCTGTCACAGCGTCACACTGTACGTAAATGAAGGCTTTCATGTTGAGCGAGTTGCTAAAACAAAACAAAAAAAACGAATACACTGTGAGCATATGGACGTCATTCGTTCGGTTATAAAAGTGTAAAGGCGGTAACAAAATATCCGAGAGATCAAAGGCACGTAGCGATACACGTAGTGTCACCCGGAACATTTGCACTTGTGTTTCATGTTTGTTGTTGTTTTTTTTTTAACGGCATTAAAATGATACTTATTGTCTTATGACAATATGCCTGCATCCGTGCTAATTAAATCTTGAATGCAATCTTGAAAGTTGTTTTTTTCTGGGCAATTTCAAAATTTCTGAATATAAATCCAGTGTCATTCGCATGATAAACAAGAGTGTACGATACGAGTACAAATCTTGAACGTAAAAACAGTAAATATGTAGTCTGGGTTTATATCCATATAATATATTTAAATGCATCAACAGATAAAAAAAAAAAAAGTTAAAATTATTACTGTTTCATTCTTATTTAGAATGTAAAATGGGACGAAATCAGACCCTGTAAAAGTTCAGTTTGTTATATAAAGTTTACTGCATTTATATATTAATAAGATGAGTAGAAGGGGGTGGTGGTGGTGGTGGGGGTTGTCCTCAAACAAGTTTATGTAAACATCTTGTCTGCAGTTTTGTCATCTGATTTACACACATTTCTATTTGTCTATAATCCTAAAGTTACGTTTTAGATCTGGTAACGTGTTTGTATAATCACGTTTATTTCTTGTTCTTTTCTCCTCATCAAACAAAAGAGTGGGTTTTGTGTAGCGATTTTGTAGCTTCTAAATAATTAGGTGTAGTTTAAATGTTATTACGTGCACGTATTTAGAGATTTTTCGTTTCGTTCTGCTTGTCGTTTATGTCTGGTGGGGTGTGTGTTGTGTTTACAGGTAGCTGGCTTGACAGGTGTGTACTGAACTGTGGGGTGAGGAAGCAGACCGAACCATTTTATTTCAGTGCATCCTGCATGGGTGAGGATGAAATAGAAGGAGGAGGTGGCGGCGAGGTCTGAAGATCAGGTCTGTAGTCTCTACGCAGGTGTTTGTAATGAGGGCCACGGTTGTATCTAGGTCTCAGATGGAAGGCAGAGTGAGAGAAGGACCGTATCACTGAATGGAACTTCGGCTGCTGATGAGAAGAAAGACTGACATCATGCTTTGTCCAGAACTTGCAAAAATGTACACGTCCATTAAATAGGTAATTATTTGCAAAATATCAACAATGACTGTTGTTGGTTTTTATTGCACATTCCTGGTCCATCTCTCAGATGGAAGCCTGCGTAAGGTGAAAGTGCTTTATAGGATGCTATAAAGCACTTATACATATATAAATAAAAAACTATATAGCAGGCTTACCTTCACTCCATCACCCTGAGCCAGAATCAGTGGACTCAAACAAATCTGGTATGGTGGCTGTGCCATATGATCCATATACCCCTGCTTACAAACACACACTCATCTTAAGTCAGTACACACTAGATTTCTAGACTAGAAATCTATAAATTGGTAAAGATCCTAAAAAAAGGGTGTATAGTTACCTCAGGAACACCAGCTTCCATCGGAGGAACACCTGACTGAGCACATCCGTTTTCCATTGGATCCGCTGAGTGATACATCATTTCAGCAGGCTGGACATATAGCAAAGGACTCGAGGTTGAAGGAACAGGGGACTAAAACACACACACACACACATGACTGATGACTGATCAGTGACACACTAACTGATTGCAGTATGTCTGCAACAGCACACACCTCTACATGAGGAAAAGCCCATGGCACCGGTCCGTTCACACACTGAGAAGGCCCCTGAGAGAAAGAGAGGGATGAAGCTTATTGCGTTTCCTCTTTCCTTTTTAAATAATATTCATTGCAGATATTTACATAATAATTATGTTTTGTGAAATGTGAATAGTCAGATTTAATCAGTAAGTTAACATTATACATTTATATGCAGGTATATAAAGATTATATGTTTAATAGTTTTTATATTTTTATATAGAGTATACGTTTATATAAGGTTTATACACCGATCAGGCATAACTTTATGACCACCTGCCTAATATTGTGTTGGTCCCCCTTTTGCTGCCAAAACAGTCCTGACCTGTTGCGCATTAACTGCATGAACGTCTTCAGCAGTTTGAGCTACAGGAGCTCGTCTGCTGATTCGGACCACACAAGCCAGAGTCCGTTCCTCATGTGCATCAATGAGCCTCGGCCGGCCGTAACGCTGTCGCTGGTTCACCACTGTTACATCACCACTCATAATATTATAATGTCATAACGTTATGCCTGAACGGAGTATTTGTATATAGCAATATGTTGATTTATATACATGATTTATGTCTACGTGAACATGTCTGTTCATATATTTATTTACATTTGTAGCACCATGGTCCTGTGAGGTACGACATTTTGTTCCTTTGTACAGTATGTCTCCACATACCGCATAATGACAATAAATTCCAACTTGTTTGTTTAGAGAAAATCTGTTTGGTTTCGTTTTTGAAATTGGATCAGAAGCGCTCATAAAAAAAAAAAAAAATCAGAATCAAGTATTTATAAGATTTAACATATTCTCCCCTAATGTTTATGTGTTCTGTGCATGCTGACCTGGTGTTGGTGGTAGGCCTGTGGAGTAAAAAAGGGAGGAGCAGGGTGAGCCACCATGACTGCAGATCCAGGTACTGTGTGAGACTAATAAACACAAACAGGAAAATATTTGATTTGCAAATATTAAAAATATCATAATATATGCAAATCTGAAGCAGTGCATTTGCAGGAATTTGATTTAGTCTACATTTATAAAAGATGTGTTTCTGTTTGACCCTGAGTGCAATGTGAGCGTGTGCTAAACTCACAGCAGGCCAGTGTGATGGATGTGTATTCGGCTCTGGGTTGTGGAAATAGGCCACTCCATTGTAGTAGGTGTAGGGATATCCAGTGGGCGTGGTCATGTGCATAGCACCAAATGGTGCTGGCAGAACCAGAGGCGGGCTTGAACCTGCCACGGTGTAACCACCTGCTTTAAAAACACACACACAGGACCATACCACATCCTGTTATGACTTGTATTATATTGTGATTATTCACGCATGGGATGCGATGACTTATTCATACAGCGCGTGGCCACTTGCTGCTTTCGGACGGCCTGTCCGATGTTCAGCCTCTTATCCCGATAACACAGTCTATTAGTCTGAGAAAGACAAAGAGAAAAAGAAAGACTAATTCAAATGATTCACTTATAAAGAACAAGAAATGACTAAATATGGCACTACCTAATTATCTCTAAATAAATCACAGGATCATTTAACCTAAAAGATTCACATTAAAAGTCTTATTGAAACCTTTGGCATGAACTAACCCACATATGCACATTACTTTTTTATTCATATCATATTCATTATCATGTACATCCAATCTATACATAGATTAAAAGAAAATTAAAAACCCTAAACATAACAAATATATTCTCAGAACATACACTTGCTTCATTAAGAATTTTCTGTGCATCCTCTGGAGTCCCAAAAGTCACAAATCCATACCTACAGGGAAAAAACACACAAAGTAATTAAGATATAGAGATAAAAAAGAAAGGGTTTAAAACTCACATACTGAAACAATCAGAATGCACCTACCCCTTGGACACTCCAGCACGATCAACAACAATCTTCACCTCCTTAACTGTCCCATAATGGGAAAAAAAACGCCTGAGATCGTTCTCATTAGTCTAAACACACACACACACACACACACACACACACACACACACACACACACGTACACAAGTCATAGAGATTCATTCTCTTTATCAAAGAAACAACTCTGTATAATCATTTCTGATATCACAATGAGAAACACACTTACTTTGGCATCAATCCCTCCAACAAAGATGCGGTTTGGAATAACTGTGCCGAAGTGGCTATCCGGGTCAGCATGGGTCAGTACTGGAGGTGTCGGACTCACTGAATTAGAACTGGTCTGGGTCTGATTACACAGAGAAATTAGTTAAAAATGAGCTTAAATACATTTATACATGTAAATATAGGCTATCAATCGATTTAAATATTTATTCACGATTAATCGCACAATTGCCGTGAGTTAACTTACGATAAATCGCAACTCAATCAAATTTTTATCTTCTAATTGTACAAATATTGATGCTTTATGCAAATTCAGCGTCTGTCTGCTCGGCATCTATCTTCACCGTTTCTCCACGCTACACACCGGAAAGTTGTTGTGAATAACAAATATGTAAATAAATAAATATATATATATATAGCTAGCGACTTTTTCTCAAACAATTCAAAGGGTTTTTTTAATGAAAAAAATTAAAAATACAGTCCATCCAGGTTTTCCTGTGCATTTCTGTAGTACATTGGGAGTGGTCTAAACATACAAAACCCCAATGATTACGTTTTTTTCTGGGCTTTGGCTGAACTTTCCTAATAATACTGGAAAAGAAATCAGCTGTTAAATCTACGCTAATATATTTATAATTGCGCAGTTTGCTACAAATGCGGTTTGCAAACTCCGAACATGCAATTAAACCAAATTAAAGGGTGTGAAAATGTTGAAGTTATTGTACACCTGCTAGAAAGGCCCTGCTGTCGCCAACCTGAAATATGATTGGTTGAAGCAACTGATTTATTGTCATGGATTTGAAGCTACTGTTGATTTTGAAGGCCTCAATACAGATGAAGAGTATAGACTACTGGGAATCGTTAAAACATTAACGCATATTAACGAAAAAAGTATATTAAAACATAAGTCAGTATATATGTATTAGGATTAAGTCTGTAAATGACACTTGCAACAAAAAAACTGTTACTTGAATTTTCTTAATGCGATAATTGATTTTTCTTTATGCTGAAAAAAACAAAAAACGAATTACTCTTCTAACCTTAGTGTCCTAAGTGTCGATTCACTCGATTATATATATTTTAACAATTTAGAAAAATAATTGCAGTCGTAATAATTTGCTAATAGAAAATGATTCATGTAAAAAATCGTGACAAAACCCACCGCGGTGAAGCGATAATTCGATACCAGGCGCAACATTATCGCTAGTTGACCGTTACAAAAGAAACGGTTACAAAGTAACGGTCGCGCACGCGATATTTTAACTAATTTTTAAAAAAATAGCTAACGCTTAAATAGCTCGCGCGCAGTGTGAGCAGGTTCGAAGTTAGCTTAGCACTGTGACTTACACCCGCGTCGCTCTCCATCTCTCTCAGGCTTGACATGGGGTGGATGTTTGACCGGAAAAATACAGTGTAAATCCAAATAAAATAGTAATATCTAATACAAGACTCGTCTATTGGGAAAATGTCTTCCCTCTGTTAAAAAAAAAATGTCTTGTATAAAACACGGGAGGAAGAAAAATAAAAAGCGAAGAAAAAAAACGCCGAGGCTGAGGTACTTTACATGCAACAAGTCAAAGGGGTCGAAGTAATAATCTAAAATATGCAACAGGCCGTCGGTTCGGTTCGGAAAACAAACCAATCGATAAAATAAGGTCAGATTTATTTATATTTATAAGGGAAAAATCATACAATTTGAAACAATGCGTTATTTGTGATGCTTTAGGACAAATTGGTTACCCCCATTTTAAATCCAGAATGGACTCTTCCATGTTTCTCAACGCGGGAAAAGTGATTATTATGTCTCCAAACAGAAAAACAAATTGTTTGCTTTGTTTTATGTCGTTTTAATGGGCAAAAATTCATTACAGTTGTATTTTTATAGCTCTATCAATAATTGACATTGTCCCAAAGCAGATTTTTAGGCTTAAATAGTTTATAAAGTATGAATTTATAAGTTTAGTGCCTATATGTATGTTTATATCCACTGATCGATTGATTTTGTTAAATGTATTTGAGTTAAAAGTGAGATATTTGACTTTAAAATGTAGTGAAGTTAAAGTAAACGTCTCCTTGAATGGAAATACTTCAATAAAGAGCAGATACACGAAAACGCTAGTTAAGTGCAGTAACAAATTATAGGTAGACGCCAATTTACGGGTCGTATCACGCCGTTAGTCGAGAAGGTTTATGCGTTCCAACGCAAAAGAGGCACTGTAAACACATTAAGAGAAGTTTTACATTGTACAAATAAAGAAAATAAAAAACTATATATATATTTTTTTTTTTTGACCGTCGAATCTCTGAAATGTCATTATTCAAATGGTTGTAGTTCACGTTTTGACTGTACATTTACTCGGTTACTATCCACCACTAATAACTGATTCAAACGGGAATCCATCCTCAACTGGGTGACACCAAATGTGCATTCATTACAGTTCCATAACGAGGTGTACTGTTCTGCGATTGGTCCTCAAATGCTGTGCATACAAATTACATTCCCAAGCCATTGTAGCAGGCGATTAATATCAATCACAGTCCAAATCCATCCTCATGGTTCTTGAGCTGCTCAGTATCTTCATATAGATAACTGGGATCTCGACAGAGAGCAGCTGCTCTACTTGTAAGACCACTCAGATAAAGAAAAACAGATAAAATAGTACATAATAGACAGAAGAGTGGGCTATTAGGGTTTATCTTATATTATTATTTTATGCATTTTATTTTATGTATCTTTTTATGTATTTTTTTGTTTGTTTATCTATTTATTATATTTCAATGCCACCATATTTTTCATTTTCCCACCCATTTCCTAAGTTTATATAAAATCATTATATTTAAAATCATTTAGAAATTATTAAAGATTGAGAAGCCTACTTATTTTAATAGTATATTGTATTGCTATTATTTTTTACTTAAAAATATCCTTGTGGAAATAAAAACACACATCAGACGCACAGATGTCTGTCAGACATCCCAGTTTTTTTAATGAACATATAACTAAATCTTTCCAAAATAATCTTAGGGAAGAAAATATTACAATAATTGCAGAACTAATTTTAGTTTATAAAACGTACAGGTATGTAAAACTTAAATTGAAGACATTTAGCTGGATAAATGTCTTGAACGTCTGTAATGTTGTTTGTATTGTCTTGTATAGTCTGGTTTTGTCTTGTCTTGTCTGTTTTGTCTTGTATAGTCCAAGCTAAATGTATAGTTTTTATTTATGTTTGTACTTTGAGAGTGACTAACAGCTGGAACCAAATTCATTGTGTGTCTCGTTTAAATTCCTCCTCTGTCCAGCAGAGGGCGCAGACATGCGTAGTGTCACTGCATGACATCAAATCCCGAATAATAGAAGAAGAGGAAAAACATAATGGAGGAGGAAGTCAACAACAAATCCGACAAATAAGCATAATTAAACGCACAAACTGATAAGGAAATCATCCAGAATTATTCAGATCTACTCCGGATTAGAAGAAAAAACATGGCTTTTGTCACCGCCAACTGGAATCCTCTTGGGGAGAATTTTTACAGGTAAAATCACACACAGCTGTTTATAGTAGATTATTTATCATTTAAAACAAAATAACCAAATAAGTAGCATGAAATGTTAATGCTTTTAAACTCGATCGAACGTGTAAAAGCAAGGCAAATGACTGCTTTGGACAATTACTGCTGAAAATGTGCAGATCATTGGGTAAGTAATGGAAGGCTGGGCGGTCATGTGACAGGGGTGGTGACGTCATGATCAGCAGGGAATTGGATTTAAATAAATTGGATCGAATAAATAAATGAGTGGATCAAATCTTTGTCATTAGAAAAAAAACATTTAAAATAAATTATAATTATTATTCTGTACACAGGTATAATGTGCAAAATGAAAGAAAGTAAAAATCCCCAGCAGCATTTCATTAAATATCTTTATTACCAGGAAATTATTACCAAATAATCGTAGCTTGTTTTTACGACAAATAAAAAAGTTGAAGTTTATCAGACGATACAATTATTACGATTATAAATTTGTTAGAAAACATTGTTTATCATTACAGAATGTGTACCAATAATTATTAAAAATATATTTTCCTGTATTAATGAGACGATGCTGCTGATGCAAATGATGATGATGATGATGATGATGCTTCATCATGCAGTAGAATATAAAAACCCGTCATCATCATCAGCTAGAAAGTATGAAATCTGTGCTTCACATGTTCTTGTATAAACCTGGCATTTACACATATTTCATATTAATACTTTGTAGTGCATCGTATTATTTTGGTGTATTTGTTCTTCTTTGATGTTGATTGAATTCTTGTCTATACACAAAGTCCTTTCTGTTGTGCATGATAAAAGTTCTTTATTTTATTTTATTTCTTTTGCACATTTAACAGGAAGTTTGAGCTGTATGAGATGGGCTGGAATCTGAAGGATGGTCTCAGAGACTGTTTGATAGCTGCAGCTCCATACGGTGGGCCAATCGGTAAGTTATGGACACCGGAGCTGCTTTTCTTTATATGATTTTTATTTAATTGACAATTCTTATATTCATTTTTTTATCGTCAACAAATCACGATGAGATTACTGATCAATTTTACATCCTCAAGTCAAATGATGTTAGGTCAGCTTTATTGTTTTATGTGTATAATTGTACATCACAGTCTAAGCTCCTTTTGTCTGTTACATTGTTTGTTGATTAATGTTTATTATGTGCAATACTATTTGTGTCTTTATAAGAGCCATAGAGGTTATATTTTACATCCATTATAGAACACATCAAATCCAAATGAACATTATTTTTATGCCAAATAAAACCTATTAAATTCAAGTTAGCACTCAGACTAAGCAGTTAAGGCTTAAGGTTCTAGACATGGCAACTTGGTTAGGCTTGGATACGATCTCATGACCTTCCGATCAGAAGTCCAACATCTTAACCACTTCACAATTCTGATGACGACCTGTCTTATATCTGTCTCAGCTCTTCTGAGGGAGCCTCAGCGCCGCTCTCCCAACGCCCGGCCCCAGTTAGAGATCTATTCTTCTTCTGGAGGAACTCTTGCCAGCTTTCCGGTAAATACCACGTGACAAATAACTGGGAAGTGAGATTAAGTGTTTGCAGGAGCAGGTTTGATTAACGTGTTTGTGTTGCGTTTGTGCAGTGGAAGAGTGGTGTGGTGAAACAGCTGGGCTGGACGGTGTGTGACGATCTCCTGTGCATTCAGGAAGATGGCACCGTTCTCATCTACGACCTTTTTGGTGATTTTAAGAGACACTTCAGCATGGGCAATGTAAGATCTGACAAACCACCCTCGTGCTTGGTCTCAGGATGATTTCACACGTATCAGTCCATGTGCCGACGATTAGCCAGTGTGTTATTTTTTACGTCGAGCTGAAATTAGAGTGAAAATACATCTCATTTCTAATTCTCTCTGCAACTAGGAGGTGGGACAGAGCCAGGTTGTGGAGGCCAAGGTCTTCCATTCGCCCTATGGAACTGGAGTTGCTATACTAACAGGAGCATCCCGGTTTACCCTGGCAACTAACATTGATGATTTGAAGCTAAAAAGGTTACCCGAGGTACCAGGTGAGCACCCTGTTATTCTTTTTATAATTATTTTCTTTAGCATATCTTTAATCTTGAAAATATTTCTGTTTATGGTTATACTCCAGGTCTCCAGGGGGCGCCATCTTGCTGGGCAGTGCTTACCCAAGACAGACAAAGTAAAATCCTGGTGGCAAATGGTGCTGATATTTATATTCTGGATTATGGCGCCTGCACTGCTGTGGTTAGGAGCTGCTACACACACAAACACACTTTCATATCAGTTTATAGTAAATGCAGAAGGCAATTTATAAGTGCTGACTTGTGTGTGTGTGTGTGTGTGTGTGTGTGTTTCAGAGCCCTCCAGGCCTCTCTTCTCAAGCCAACAGTATAGTACACATGTGTGTGTCATTCAGCTATAAGTACCTGGCACTGTTTACTGACTCGGGCCATGTTTGGATGGGTTCCACTAACCTGAGAGTACGTATTGAATACGACACAGAATGTACGACATGTCGCTTGTATTACAGGAAATAGTCCCCAAAAGAGTTTTTGAACCAGAGAGATCTTTTTCACACAAGCGCTATCTGCCCTCTTCCACATACCTGAGCTCACAGACACCCAGGATTGGTTTGCATCTCCGTGAATGATGGGAGAGAAGGAGTGTGCTATCTGTTAGCCTGTTACAAAGCTAGTCTACCTCACAGTCACGCCACCTAGTGAAATAACAAATATTTTAGCGATTCTTTTGAGCTCAGAAAACTCACTTAACGTTTATACCTGCAGGAAAAACTCAGTGAAGTTGAGACCAAAGTCAGAAATCCACCCAGACAGATGGCATGGTAAGTTAAAAAAAAGTTTTTTATGAAGTGTTTTGGATTTCTAACCTGTATATCTAAATATCTGTGGTGGTCTGGGAAACACTTAAGATGCCACTCTTTAATATTTCGGCAAGCAAAAAAAGTTGGTGTTTGGACAGAAACATGAAGGTTATTTTATCTACATTATTAATTTGCCCTTAACAAATCCAAAACCTTTTCATGATTTGATTTCAAATGATTTATTTCAGATGCGATTGACACCAACAGACATCAGACACCATGTGATACATTATATGTGTATAAATTATATATATTTTTGTTCTCTCTATTTTTTTCTCTGAAGGTGTCGCAGGCCTAAAAGTCAGCAGCCCTCAGTGGTGATCATGTGGGATCGGTACTTGCTAGTAGTGGGAGTGTGTAAAGACACCATCCCATACCACCTTGAAGACGACTCCATTCTCGTCCCAGAGCTCGACAGTGTTCGAATCATCAACGCTATTAATCATGAACTGTTGCAGGAAGTGCCAGGTTGGAAAAACACACACACACACACACACACACACACACACACACACACACACACCTACATGCAAATATGCACAGTTTTGGTAATTAAGGTAAAAATAATACACATAAATTTTGCCTTGTTTGGTAGCTGCCTGTGAAGAAATCTTTAAGATCGCCTCAATGGCTCCTGGAGCACTGCTGCTGGAGGCTCACAAAGAATATGAGGTGGGAGTTTGGTGAATATTATTGGTATTATTTTATTATTCATGATGGTTTTTATTTGTGTTTTTTTGATTGATGGAATTATCAGCTATCAGGTTTATCGGTCCTCTGTCATTACAAGAGCGGCCTCTAGAGGCGAATCACTGACAGCACATGATGTTTTTTTTTACGTGCTGCACAAAGAGCGCTTTATTGTAATATTTACAATTTATTAATTATAGATTTATATTTGTTAATTAATATATTTATTTTGGTTGATGAATTGGTTATTGCTAAGTACGATCCAACCTAGCTACCGGTATCGGTAAAATAAGATCGGTCGAACTCTAACTTTGTTCAGGATGGAGATGTAATATGAGAATGTGTAAATATTATGTCTATATGTGTAGAAAGAGAGCCAGAAAGCAGACGACTATCTGAGGGAGATTAAGGATAAGAATTTGTTGGGCGAGGCAGTGAAGCAGTGTGTGGAAGCAGCAGGACATGAGCATGAGGCAGAGACACAAAAAACACTTCTGAGGGTGAGTTATTTTATACTGTATTATATGTTATTCCATGTTTAACATGCATAAGCTGTTGATGTCTAGATATAATAAATATATACACACTTTTAAACATAATTTTTTCTTCACTCTGTCAACAGGCAGCCTCCTTCGGGAAATGTTTTCTGAGTAACTTTCCTCCCGAGCCGTTTGTCACCATGTGTCGAGACCTGCGAGTGTTAAACGCTGTGAGAGATTACACCGTGGGAATCCCTCTCACACACACTCAGTTCAAACAGATGACTGTTCAAGTGCTCACAGACCGGTGAGACAAAACCTGTTCATAATTGTCAGTGTATTATTATCAATATCACCATTATTATTATTATAAAAGCTTTGTTACACTAGGATTGAAAAAGTATCAAATACAATGAGAAAGTAAGCAAATAGGTTGTAAAAATATGGATGTACTAAGCTAGCAAACAGGAATGAAAACGAGACGGAAAAAGGTGAAAAAGGTCAAACCAATAGGATAAATATTGAAACAGAAATATGTTAATGATATCTAAAGTCATTATTCTAATATTTCTATTTTGATCACTTTCTTCCTCTGTCTTTCCTCCATCTTTTTTTTCTTCCTTAGATTGGTATATCGCAAGTTGTATCCTCTGGCCATCGAGATCTGTCGCTATCTGAAAACTCCTGAGTACCAGGGTGTGAGTCGTGTGCTCAAACACTGGGCCTGCTGCAAGGTACGCTGTAGACTGAACTACACTAAGGCAGGGGTGACTGTTTCTCCCCTTAACCTCCCTTGGTACCTTCTCAATTTATTTCTATTCCTTTTAACTCACTTATTAGTGTGTTTCCATCACCAGTAAATCACACCGTTAGAAAGGTTATAGAGAGATCATAAGCTGTTGTAGGAGTGGAATTGATTGAGACAGTTCATGTGTGTGTGTTTGTGTGTGTGTGTGTGTAGGTGCAGCAGAAAGAGGAGGCTGATGAGATCATTGCAAAGACCATCAGTTTAAAGCTGGGTGACGCCGCTGGAATCTCCTACTCCGAAATCGCAAATAAAGCCTACGAGTGCGGTCGCACCGAACTCGCCATAAAGGTACACGCAAACGCACACAAAGTCGTTTCACTTTGACTTTCTGCATTCGTTTTTTAGTCCTCCTGTTCTTCTTTTTTGCATTTCTCTCTTCTTCAATTTCTCAGCTGCTGGAGTTCGAGCCTCGATCTGGTGAGCAGGTTCCTCTGCTGCTCAGGATGAAGAGGAGCCAGTTAGCACTCAGCAAAGCCATCGAGAGTGGAGATACTGACCTTGGTACACACACACATACACACACACACACACACACACACACACACACACACACACACACACACATGAAAAATGTACAGTCATTTATTTGGTAAAAGAAGAGGGAAGTGAGAAGGAGTCTCCAGTGCTAATGATTTGTCAGGGCTGGTTTTCTTTGCCACTTCAAGGTCTAAAGGTAGAGGACATTGTGTTTTGTGTTTTCACAGTGTATACAGTGGTGACATACCTAAAGAATGAGATGAACAGAGGAGACTTCTTCATGACCCTTAGAAATCAGCCCGTGGCCCTCAGTCTCTATAGACAGGTACCATCCACGCTTCACCGTGCGTTCGTATTCAACATGGTGTGGATTTCTGCATTTCACTTCCTCATATGTGTTTCAGTTCTGTAAGCATCAGGAACAGGATACGCTGAAGGATCTTTTCAATCAAGACGATGATCACCAGGAATTGGGCAATTTCCACGTGAAAGCCAGTTATAAAGAAAAAGTATGATTTTTTTAAAAAAGACTATGGGATCTCTGTAAGAGATTTGGGTTCTGCGATCGAATTAATCCAGTGTCTGTGTGTAAATTTCACAGAGGCTGGAGGCTCGAATTGCTTCGTTACAAAGCGCTGTAGACGAGTACAACAAGGCCAAGAATGAATTTGCTGCCAAGGTAAGGAATACAGGATCAATACAAGGTGCTACATCAAATAAATGGTGCATCAAATACACCATTTAGTGCAAAAAAATAAATACAAAAAAATAAATAAATATATATATTAATATATATATACGTATGTGGCATAACGGGAACCTTTTTTTTTTGTTGTTGTTGTTGTTTAGGCCACAGAGGAGGAGATGCGTCTGCTGCGTTTCCAGAAGAAGCTGGAGGAGGATAAAGGCGAGTGTCTCCTGGGTTTCTCTCTGCATGACACTCTGTGCACCCTGCTATCTCTGGGTCTCCACAAGCAGGCCGAGCAGCTCTACAAAGACTTCAGAGTGCCTGATAAGAGGTACATGTCTGTTATTGGCAAATAAACATTTTAAACATTTAGGTACACAATAATTACCATGTACTTTTGCAGGATAATCGCACAGACGTTTCAATTTCACAGGTGACATATGTATAAATGTGTGTGTGTGTGTGTGTGTCTGTGTGTATATATATATATATATATATATATACGTATGTGGCATAACGGGAACCTTTTTTTTTTGTTGTTGTTGTTGTTTAGGCCACAGAGGAGGAGATGCGTCTGCTGCGTTTCCAGAAGAAGCTGGAGGAGGATAAAGGCGAGTGTCTCTTGGGTTTCTCTCTGCATGACACTCTGTGCACCCTGCTATCTCTGGGTCTCCACAAGCAGGCCGAGCAGCTCTACAAAGACTTCAGAGTGCCTGATAAGAGGTACATGTCTGTTATTGGCAAATAAACATTTAGGTAACACAATAATTACCATGTACTTTTGCAGGATAATCGCACAGACGTTTTAATTTCACAGGTGACATATGTACTTATTATACTTTACCTATAATCATATTCAAACCAAGTTTGTGGTCCAGCATTATACCAAGATATTTGTAGATTGTTACTGATTGTATTTGCTCCGTGTTGATTAACACAGGATGAGTTATATTTTGTTCCTTCTCTCTAAAATTTAACCATCACCCAACTTTATATTATAGTATAACACTGGCCCTTTATACAATGATGCCATGTCACTGATCATAAACATATTGAGATTATATCAATTTTGTGAAAGAAAGGGTCACATGGATAAGTCACATTAGTGTTGTTTCCTCACAGGTATTGGTGGCTGAAGCTGACGGCGCTTGCTGATAAAGCAGACTGGGAGGAGCTTGAGAAATTTGCCAAAAGCAAGAAATCACCCATTGGCTACATGGTAAAAAAAGAGAAACCTAGACTTTGTGTGTGTTGTTGTGAAACCGCCCTACGATGTTTGCTGAACTCTGGTCTCATTTACAGCCTTTTGTTGAAGTGTGCGTGAAACGCAACAACAGATTCGAGGCCAAGAAATACGTGTCGAAAGTCACACCGGAGCAGAAGGTCAAAGCCCATCTGGCAGTCGGGTAACGATTTTTTTTTAGCAACATCACATGCGTTATTTTTCTTTCAGATTCTCCATTTATTTTGATTGATTTATTTTTATTTCAGCGATTTGGAAGGGGCAGCAGATGCAGCTATTGAAAGGAGGAACGAGGGAGAGATCACCACCGTCCTGTCTCACTGTTCCCCCGGCACAGACCGGGCTCTGGTAGAGCGCCTCAACCGAGCCAAGACCACTGCCACTAAAAAATGAACCAGAAGATCACATGACTTTGCCCATTGCCGAATAGTGATCAGATCAGTGCTCTCCACATGTTTGCTCGCAGTATTGACCACTAAAAGGGTCTCTGAGCATGTGCGAGGAAGTTTCAGTAGAGATAAATGCACTTAATGAAGCTTCGGAACAGTGAACAAGTCCTCAAGCTGTTTTCATTCCATCTGTTATCTTTTCTTTTACTGAATCTGCAGTTACTTCATATTCGTACTTTATGCAAATACGACTTATTCCTCGGCTTTATTCGTGTTCTGAACTCGTGTTCTTTCTGCCTGTAAAAAAAAAAATAATTCATGTACTGTTTTATGTTTAGACACATAAATAAACTTAACTCGTGATTCGTTTTTTATGTTTTCCTGCTCATTATTTCAGCATGTGATCATTATAATTAATGTTATTATTTTTATTCCAAAATATTTATTGAAAGCTTATTTTTTTCACATTTTAATTTAAAATATTATCATAATAGGCTGTATGTTAACATTTTGGGAGAAAACCCGCTAGTTCTGTGTGAAAACGGCACGATCCTCATATTTAAAGCATCTTTGCAAAGATTTGACTGTGAGCTTGGTAATCAAATCAGACTTTTCCTACCAAAGCATCGAATCTTGACTATTCGGGGTCACCCCTAATAAGCAAGAAGATTCGAAATGTTGGAATAGAGGTCATTGAAACATTCAGGACGTATATCTCATTTTCAAAGTTCTAGGTCCAGATCACAAGGTGCATCTACATGATTGATGATAAAATGCATTGGATGATCTGGTGTCATGTTCTGGCTTGTTTCTAGTATGTCTATAGTATTCCTGGGATACACTCCAGACTCACAACACTCACCAGGATGGATCAAGTAAGTAACTCGGTGTGAGCGAATGCCATTTTCCTCACTGATGGCACCCATTAAGGAAGATAGACTCGCAAGCCAGTACTAATGCAAACCCGTGCTTACCAGATCTTTTTTTTTTCAAGGTTTAAGACAGATTTTTTTTTGTTTAGATAGATTTCTCTGTAAGAACTATACAGACGTTGCTGTTCTCCCATACTGCCGAAAGATGGCGCTCGTCTCACCGCCTCCGCGTCACGAGTTCAAGCGCTCAACGAACTTGTCTGGCGCAGTCATACAAACAAACAAGTAGGGAGACAGAGAGACATTTTGTCATCGACTGGGCAACAAGGTACACACTTTTCATTGTTTGATGCAAAAGTCATAAATATTAATCGAGCATAACTTTCCCGGAGTTCACGTGGTTAGAGTTTATTATGTGATCGCGGTTTGTTTTGGTATAAATGGATTTAGAAAATGAGTGAACTCTGGTGAACTCTTCTTTATTTCATTTGCTTTACCTGTTGTCTTGTTTTTCCTAAATCTTTGAACAACCAACACTTTAAACAACCAACATCGGCGACAGCACTGTAAACTTTACAGTAAATGTTTACAATTACATAATTAAAGCTACAGTAATATCTTACACATTATAAAATAACATCCGGGACATAATCGTTGCATGATGCACCTTACAACACCTGATCCAAAAATCAAGGGTCATTTTCAGGGACTCAGGGATTCGAGCACACAACCTTCAGATATGTAACTGGATTCTGCATTGTTGTCAGGGCATATGGGTGCCACTTGCCATTGGCCAATGAGCAAGACCTTTAAACTTCATCTCACTTCATCCTCATAAATTATGCATGATATGTAAATAGCATATATTAGCATATGTAAATGTATAATATTTCACAACACCATCATGTACAGTTGTTTTACTGGTGACCGTGTTCACTCACTTTTACGCACTTTCAGAAGCTATGGGGTCTGTCAAAGTCGAGTGTGTGGTGAAGGAACAGAATGAGATCGGAGAAGGTCCGGTTTGGGAGGAGAAGGACGCAACGCTTTTGTATGTCGATATCTACGGGCCGAAGATCAGCAGGTGGAACTCGCTGACGAACCAGATAGAGAGTATGCACACAGGTGGGCAGAAATCAGTTGAGTTTTACTTAAAAACATTACTGCAGTACAGTGAAAATCTAAAACATATATATAAATTCATATATGACATTAAACGGCATGAAAGCCAATTTTACAGATCTTTCAGCCTGCAGCATATCATAATTATTTCTAAGGGTTGTAAAAAGGGACCTTGTGGTTGTGACTGTAAAACAGCTCACGAGGCAGGAAGTAGGTTTGCAATACGCTTGTTCTAAAAACATAATTTTGACAAAATATTGACCTGCTTATGAAGCTGCTGCCTTATTCCTATTTTATGCAAGTTTTACGAATTGCATTATAAAACCTTGAAATCGCTTATTTTTCATTTGATATTTATTACCCCTTACAGAGACGTACGTGGGATGTGTGGTTCCACGCAAGTCAGGAGGGTACGTGATGGGAGAAGGAACACGCTTCGCCGCTGTAGACTGGCGTACAATCACGACCATCGCTAACGTGGACACGGGAAAGAGCAACACACGCTTTAACGATGGGAAGGTGGATCCGGCCGGCAGGTTTTTCGCAGGTGTCTGTATTCATTCATTCATCTCCAGTAAACACTTTTTCAGGGTCATAGTCTGCAACCTAGAGTTATCAGACATGTTTTTTGAGAGATGGGAGGAAACCAGAGAACCTGGACGAATCCTGTGCAGACACAGAAAAACAAAACAAAACAAAAATAGACATATTTAAATGCTTTTTACACAACTTTTGCTAACGAGATGTCGTGAAATAGGCCTTCACACAATTTCTTTGTAGTGAAGATTCGTGGAAAAAGGTTGCGACGTCAAAAATGTGGCTTTTCGTGCCCAATATAGTATATGTACGTGACAATCTGCTGGACGCATGAGGGCTCTGTTGAAAGAACGTTTAAGTACCGTACCCTTTTCACATACTCGAATAAGTGCACCATGTCACATTTCAGATCATACAACAAACTATTATTCTACCCTCTTAACACAAGTACACGTTGCCCCTTACTGCACTCGAAATTACCTATCACACACTTAATGTAAAGTGTACTCCAGCTTGCTGTTTGTTCAATCTCGCGCTAAATTAAGTGCACACTCCGGCGTGCCATTTCCTGTTACTCAGGCACCATGGCGGTTGAGGTGCGGCCGACTGTGCTGGAGAGGAAACAGGGCTCGCTGTACAGCCTGCACCCCGACCACTCCGTCCTCACACACTTCGATCAGGTGGACCTCTCCAATGGGTTGGACTGGTCTCCGGATCATCGCTTCTTCTACTACGTGGACAGTCTGATGTACATGGTGGAGGCTTTTGATTATGATATACACACTGGACAATTAGGTGAGTTAGAAGTGGGGACGTATAGCAAGAAATTAGGATTAGAATTGTTTGAGAATTGCTTTTTGTATACTAAAAACTGAGGACTAGAAATGTATAAGGAAAATGTATAGATATGAAGAAAAAGATCTTCAGATTGGCTGAGGTGCAACTTATCCAGGGACAAACAGTGAAAGAAAACGATTCTTTAAATGAATAATTATACAGCTGGCAAAAGGTAGTTCATATAATACACAATTAAAAGTAATTTTTTACCAAATTATGGATATATAATAATAATAATAATTATTAATATTTATTATTAATAATAATAATGATTATTATTAACAATAATTATGTTTATTATTAATAATAATATTTAATATTAATAATAATCATTATTTAAATTCATAATTATAATAATTGTTATTATTAATTATTATTATTTTAATTCATAATAATAAAAATAATAACAATTAGCATTATTATTAAAATTTAGGATGTTTACATCAGCAAATGCAAATTCCTTCATGCTGACTTTTCCAGAAATGTGTATAAAATTTGCAAAACATTCTAAAAGCTTACAGTGTGTGTGTGTGTGTGTGTGTGTGTGTGTGTTGGTCCAAAGCTAATCGCAGACCGGTGTACAGACTTGAGAAAGACGAAGGAATCCCTGACGGCTTATGCATTGACGCAGAAGGTAAAATATGGCTGGCCTGCTACAACGGAGGACGAGTGCTGCGCATCGACCCTCAGACGGGTGTGTATACATCAATAACGACCATTTCTAATATGCCACTGTTGCACTTTTGAGGTCTTCTTAAACATATTCCTGGTTGTAGGGACCAGACTGCAGACAGTGAAGCTTCCCGTGGAGAAAATCACCTCCTGCTGCTTCGGAGGGAAAGACTACACTGATCTGTACGTCACCTCTGCTTATAAAGGCATGGACGAGGAATCACTCTCCAAACAGCCACAAGCTGGGTGCATTTTTAGGGTATGGGTCATGCTTTTGTGGGAGTTGCTGTTCCTCAGAAACCTTGATATGATACATACATTTATTTAAAGACTTTAATTCCTGTTTTTTTCACTTTCTGTATAATAATGTGTCCATCATGCTTTTTAAATCCTTGCCTTGAAATAAAACCAATGCGTATAACAGTGTATAACATACATTTTAGAGTAGCGATGGAAGAATATTTGGTTATTGATCTACATATGTTATAGTTTTTAATATGTTTTCTTTTTGATGTTTTTTTTTTTCTCAGGTCACTGGTTTAGGAGTAAAGGGAATTCCTCCATATTCCTTCTCTGGCTGAAAACTCCAGAACATCTATGGATTTATACGAGGACTGTACTAATAATTACATATTGATCTACTAACGATCTGAAATCATGAGGTTTTTATTGTTCAACGAGAACGTAATATCCAACGTCGTCACATTTCTGTTGAATAAAACCTTCGTGAATGAATCGGAAAAAAAACTTACACTAATTCAGAAATTAATTTGTAAACGATAATAATATTTTTAGCGAATGTATTGATCATTCACAAGCTTTATAGTACTGTTTGTTCTCATGGCAAAAAAAAAATTGGTTATCAGAATTAATATGTGAAATTATAGATGTTTAAATGACTAATATAATATAATCACAATCACAATATAAAAAAATATAATCACAATTAATTTTCAAACATCTTTAGTAAGATGGTTTTTCTGGGTTGGGATATTGATGATGATGATGATGATGATGATGATGATAAAAGGAAGATGGAGATGGTAGGAAACCAAGGAACCCAGAGGAAATCATGAACCTTCAGAAGAACATGCCCAGAGTCTATCCCGAGTTCAGGAACAAACCTGTGAACCCTGGACCCCTCAGAACCACCATGTCTTCACATTTTGAGTGAAATAACACACGATTTCTTTTTCTTTCTGACCCTTTCTACCATCTCTGAGCTTCTTCATGCTGGAGATGTTGCAACAGGACTCAATAAAAACAAGATCCTAGTGTTTTCTTCTTTTTTTTTTTTACCTCGTGCGAGTATTTAACGCATCATTTAGGACGATTTTATCTTACTCGAAGTTGCTTTGGTTAAAATTTTGCATTAATGGAATATAAAAGCAGATGAATAAACTTTTTTTCTGAAGATCACCCAATCAAACACACGCTTTAGACTCAAACTTCTGCAGTGTGTGTTCGAGGAAGTAAAAGTTCATGTGACCGCGGCTGTTTTTGCTTCCTTCATCCGGGTATCTCACACACACACACACACACACACACACACACACACTTTCGGAAGGAACATTTCATCAAACATTTCGTCTCCTTGACAATGCAAACATCAGCCTCTGATTTATTCAAACCTTATTTGATAAGTGAATTGGTGCTTGGAGGTTCCAGATGGGTTCCAGATGTGCAGACTGGATGTCTCAACTTCCTCTTGAGCTTATCGATGTTCCTCTGTGTGATCTTGCGATACCCGGTATGGGACACATCATCATGATCCATCATAATCCTGGGAATTAATTGTTCACTGGTTTTCAACATCAACATGTTTTCTTGCAGGTAGTCACGATACCATGACCTACTGTCTGGACCAAAACAGTCCAGTCCTGCTTTCAGAACCCCGGATACTGACCTTACTGGACCAGATGGTACCCTGTATCATCCGGCCATGTATAAAGAAGTGGGCAACCACTCAGGTAACGTGTTAAGGTAATGAAAACACTGGGATTGTGTACATGTATAATTAATTACACATCACTGGACCTTAAGGACAAAGTTTGACACTAAGTGCTGATTTATTTAAAGACCATGTAAGACACACTAAATGGACAGAACTTGGTGGACACCTGTGTCATCCTTCAACAGCACAACAGTTGTATTAGGATTGAGAAGGTGCTAGACACAAGTTTTTCCACTCCAATGTTCACACACCATGACGTCATGGAGTTTGATTTGTGTGTAGAAGCATTTCCATGCTAGAACATTGAGCCACTAAATTCCAAATTAGTATATTAGATAGAAAACACACCTCCCTCATGCAATACTGTTACTTTGTGGAAACACATTGTGGAAGAACCACATGTGGGTGTTAGGATTACATGCCCACACACTTTTATCATAGCAGTTTAGTGTATATACTAAACATGCAAAAGATGGTATCACCTCAACGACAATAAAAACAAAAGAGCACTTTCTCTTCTGTTATTTTTCCAGGAGATGTCAGTTTCCAGTCAGCTGGAGTCAGGAATCCGATTTCTCGACCTTCGGATCGCTCACAAGAAAAAAGATTCAAACTGGACTTTTTATTTTGCGCATGGATTATACTCTCTACTTACTGTGAAGGTGAATCTCAGATACAGTGTATACAGTGCATGGTACTGTACCCTCAACAATGAGAACAGAGAACGATTAAATCTGATTGGCCAGAAGGTGTAGATTCATGTATTATAAAAGCCTGTAGCTCTGATTGAAAGGGAAATTGTATATTTGGATCAATCACGTTTTTTGTGAGATTCTTGGTCTCAGTGTTTTGTTTGTAAACTGTAGTGTAAAAAGCGACATTTTATACTTTTAGGATTGAGAAGTTTGTGTTTTATTACAACAAGCTTCATTATGGTGTATAGTCACTGCTTGCAGCTGTAACCTAAAGATAACATGAACCAACATGTTTAGCTGACATTCCAAAACATGAACCAGAAAAGAACGAAAAGTTGCCATTTTTCTCGTTTCATAAATTATATCATTTCTATCATTATATTATACAGTCACACAATACTTCATGCTTCATACCCAAATCCCTGACGCATTATATTTCTTTGCAGGAGGTGCTCAGTGATGTTATGGACTGGTTAGAGCTTCACGCTAACGAAGTCGTGATCATTGCTCTGTCTGCTTTCGATGATATGAACCCTGTACAGCACAGCGACCTCATTGATTTTTTGATACAACTCTTTGGCAATAAACTTTGCCCGAAATCAGTAAGCAGCTGCTTTTTCTAAAAAATAAAGTACTAAAATGTGTCAATTTTCTCTCTTAGTGGTGTGTTGTATCTTAGGAAATGCCTTCTCTGAGAACATGCTGGACTCATGGTTATCAGGTGATTCTTTCTTACGCTGATCCATCTGGGACAGCGCACAAGGAACTTTGGCCACAGTGGGATTACTGGTGGGCCAATGAGTCAGACCCGAACCTAGTCATTTCCTATCTGGAGCAAAAGAAGACGATAGGAAGACCAGGTAAGAGATTTTTTTTCATGTTTATTTGATATAAATCTGAATTAAAGCACCACAGCGGATATGCATTCGGAGAAGCAGGTAGTAACACAACGTTGATCTATATAGCTATAGCTTACATTTGTCCCAAAACTTTTGCACTTTTAATGTAAAATATGATGCAGTAACTGTTGCAATTTTTTTTAAATATAATTTTTTTGTCTATAAGCCTCGACTTTACTAAAAGTGTGCATTCTAAACATGTCTTGTCATGTTTTATGTGCAGACGGTTTCTTCATGGCTGGTCTAAACCTCACTGAGGACACCAGGTACGTCCTCACTCATCTCACACAGTCTATGAAGAGCATGACGCTCCACGCTTACACTGTGCTAATGGACTGGGTCAGAAAGCAGCACCCCGGCTCCCGGAAAACAGGCCTCAATATCATCTGCGCAGACTTTGTCGGGATTTCAAGAAACGAGTTCTGTGAGGTTGTTATCGGACTCAATACCGATCGCAGAATAGTGAAAGATGGAGAGGGAGAGAACAACGGTGTGTTTTTACATAAATATTTTGTCCTTTAGGGTTTGGTGCTTTCTGAAAATACCGGTTCGGGTTTACAGTATAGTGTTTATATACGTGGTTGACGTTGTTAAGCCTAAAAATAATAATGATCTGGACATTTTATTAGATCTCGTATAAAAGATGTCTGGATATTTCAATTCAATGCAGTGAGGGTCAAATGGTTTGACCTGGAGGTGAAATATAAATCACTTTTCCATCTGAATATATTTGACAGGTTTGGATGGTTTTATGATATAATTCACTCAAGGAACGTGTCAGTTTAAGGAAATAAAATCTGTGTTGAGTTAAATCTTTCTGTTGCTTTTGTAATAAATAAATAAATTCAGATTTTTTTGATAAACATTTCTTTCTTGATTATCCTATTTCCTTGTTTTGTTTTTTAAGAGGAGTTTATCATTCTTTTGCTTTGTTCATCCTATGGTCTAAATTTGATTTCATATACCTGTATGTGTCAAAATGTAAATGGTTGAATGTTTGCTGAAATATTAATAGTGAGTTTATATAAATGAAGAGCTCCCTTTTTAATTTAAATGTTCTCTAATAGATTTTACATGTCCAGCATTTGACCATTTGAAATCTCCAGGTCTTTTACATCTCCTGTTCCACCACTTTATGAATTTCAGGGCTCTGACCGCATCCTGACCCAAGCTACATTAGATTTTTAAAGCTGGATTCAAGACTTTCTCTCTCCCACTTTATCTCATATTCCTATCTCTTCCTAATAAATAGATGATTTAGGGATTCGTGGGCAGCCAGTTGAGCCTGCGCTGCTCCGACTGCATTAAGCTTAGAGCCACAAAGAAGACAGATGGCTGAGGAGAGCCAGGGGGGATCTCATTACACGATCTTATTAAGATGCTCCAGAGACAAGCAGGTAGAGACCAAGCCAGAGTTAGCAAGCTGGAGTTTCCCACCTCTTCCTGCTTGCACTTCTTATATCTAGAAAGCCTGGAATTTTTGAATGATCACAGAGAAGGAAATCACAGACGATGAGGATGAGGAAAAGGAGACGGAGAGAAAAAGCAAGTTGGGTCTCCCCTGGCCATGTGTTTCTCTGGCCAATCACAGAGCTTCTCTTCCATGTTCTGTTAGTAGCAATATCTCAGGTCTCCCAGAGACCTGCACATGGCCACCATGGCTCCGAGCCTAGTTGTCATGAGGAACCAGCTCTAAGGTGATACTTGGTCTCAGCACCAAGACAAGAATGAGGAGAAAGAACCTAAAAGTGTCAGCCACCCACAACTTACCTCATGCCCCAGAAACACGAGGACGCTTCAGGGGTCACAACATTTTATCGCTAGTTAGGAATCTGTGTGTATGAAACACAGGAGTTTGTTAAAGATGAATTTTTCTTGTAGCAGGTCGAAAGTATAAAAAATGATCAGTTATTGTGAGACGTGAGAATTAATCTTAATGAATCTTGCTGCTGTAAACATATTTAAAGAACAATAGATCATATGGGTATAAAAATGCAGTGCAGAGTAATGTTGTGTTGTTTATTAGAAGGTAGAATAATATATTGAGCAGTTTCACCAACAGTCAAAGAAAAACAATTAAGGTCCTAATTTAGAATTTCACTCAAGTATGTTGTTCTTATAACCGACTGGAAAAAAATATAGGAGTGTAATCTTGACCAGCTTTTGGAAGATGTATTGACTGGTGTGTGTGCGTGTGTGCGTGTGTGTGTGTGTGTGTTCGTGTGTGTGTGCGTGTGTGTGTGTGTGTGTGTGTTAGTGTCTGTTGCATAATTGATGATAAATGTGAGGTGTATTTGATTGTGTACAAGAGAGCATATAAAGATACAAATACAAATAACACAAATAATATTCAGATATAATCTGATACTGTATGTTTATAACCCTACACTACATATGCAAACGTGAAATACACATTTTGAAACTTGTTTTAGGTGAATATTCATTTTTATATTTAGAATTATAACAAATGTATGTAAGAAAGGATTCAGCTGCATTTCCACGCTTTACCACTAGAGGCAGACACACAGTTTACCAATTATGATAAATTACCTATGACATCATTAATATTTTGAACTAAAATTGATAAAAACACGGATCCTAATATTATGTTGATTAATGAATTACAATTAGAATTGTGCTGATAAATTAATTACTATTAGAATTGTGCTGAATAATGAATTTAGAACTGCGTTCTGAACATTGCAGAAAGGGGCGCGCGCGCTACGCGGGTGGTGCTTAGTGACGTCACACTGGGCGCTGCTGGGGCGACAGGCGGAAGTGCTGTCACGTTCACCTGTTGTTACTCGTGCGAACTGGAAGAAGGGAAACTCGGTCAGAGTTTTGGTTGCCTTCAGACCACAGGAGATCACATTCAAACTCCATATAAAGGGTAATTTCTTTCTGAAAGTGATGGATAAACTGAAGAAAGTTCTGAGCGGTAACGACGGAAATGACGACCTCAACGTGCTCCAGGTATCAATTCGTTTCAATTCGTTTTATTTCACACCTCGTCTCACTCACCAAGTGCTGCATGCTAGTTTGATTTGATTAGTAACTTAATGTCATTCTGAGTTTTATTTATAAAACACTTTGCTGTAAAAGTGTGTGCACAGATGACCTCTACACTATAATAATATTTATACTAGTTTATTCAATCATTCATTAATAATCATGTGTCCCTGATTAGATTACATTTGCATTTAATTTATGAATTGGTTAATTTTTTATTTAATTTTTTTATTCCTTTTGATATAATTGTATTTATTGTACCTTCATTTTTATTATTTTTTTCATATCCCAGTTATTGATGTATTTCTACTGCAAATTTTCACGAGTCATTAAAATTGTAAACGTATTAAAAGTTTAATTGCGATATGGAATGAGGCCCTGCAGTTGCTCTATAAAAATTTAATCATACTATATACATACATATATATACAAACTAAGGTTTGTAGACAACTCACTATAAGATTGGTGTGTTTTGAGCAACAGACAGACAGACAGACAGACAGACAGACAGACAGATAGATAGATAGATAGATAGATAGATAGAACTTTATTGTCATTGCATTACACAGCAACGAAATGCAGTTTGGCATCTACCAGAAGTGCAAAATGAAGCAATAGTGTAGATAAATATGTAGCATATTTACAGCATGTGATATATATATACGCAGTACAAACCAAAAGTTTGGACACACCTTCTCATTCAAAGAGTTTTCTTTATTTTCATGACTATGAAAATTGTAGATTCACACTGAAGGCATCAAAACTATGAATTAACACATGAAATTATATATGGAATTATATACATAACAAAAAAGTGTGAAACAACTGAAAAATGTCATATTGTAGGTTCTTCAAAGTCGCCACATTTTGCTTTGATTACTGCTTTGCACACTCTTGGCATTCTCTTGATGAGCTTCAAGAGGTAGTCACCTGAAATAGTCTTCCAACAGTCTTGAAGGAGTTCCCCGAGAGATGCTTGGCACTTGTTGGCCCTTTTGCCTTCACTCTGCGTTCCAGCTCACCCCTAAACCATCTCGATTGGGTTCAGGTCCGGTCACTGTGGAGACCAGGTCATCTGGTGCAGCACCACATCACTCTCCTTCTTGGTCAAATAGCCCATGATGCCTTCAGTGTGACTCTACAATTTTCATAGTCATGAAAATAAAGAAAACTCTTTGAATGAGTAGGTGTGTCCAAACTTTGTGTGTGTCAGGTACTGGTGTAGGTTCAGTTGAGAGCTCTATAGCAGGGTATCTTCCACTCTAACTCGTGTAAAGCATATCTTCATGGAGCTGGATATGTGCTGCACAGGTTTAGGTTTCCTAGCTCAAGAGAATGAAAATATTCATGCTACAACATCCAAATATCCTTTACAAATAGGATTCTACAGTTTGGGGAAGAAGCATGTATGGCTGGAAAATCTTAGTGAATATATATATATGTTCTGTATGTTTTTAAATATATCTTTATACGGTTCTTGTTGTTCTTCAGTCAGTAGATGATGCGACCACTCTGAACTGGGGAACGCGAGTCAAAGCGTTTATCGGCTGCTTTGTCTTGGGAGTCACCTTTTCAATCCTGGTAAGTTATTTTAGAGTCTAATGTTGTTTTACATGGTTTACGGCATGGGGCAGGGGCTGTCAGTTCGCAGTCCCAAGCGAAGTGTTTAATTGAGCACGTAGAAGAACAGGACTACACTACAGTGAGAGAGTTTAGAACAGGAATCTCATGTGTTCAGTAACTGTAGTGAAAAAGTGGTAGTGTGAACCAACACCAACACGACCGCTTCGATTCGAATCATTAAATGGAAAGCGAAAAAATGTGGATCAAGTTTTTGTATTTTGGACTCTGTAATAAAGAAATAATCAAATATCGAAAATTGTCCATACAGTAAACACACACACTATATGCACATATCGAGTGTATACTACATGTTACTACTTCCCTTGTGATTACTCACTGTGAATAACTTCATCTGTGAAATGAATCCGTGTCATATCCAGGGATCGTGTTTGCTCTGGGTCCCGAGAAGAGGACTGATCTTGTTCGCCGTCTTCTACACCTTCGGCAACGTCGCATCTCTTCTAAGGTGAGATCAACAGCTGCATTAGAGGATGTAAATATTAAATACCGGATGTGTTTTGAGACCCGGCTTAAGGTAAAGAAGTGGTTTTTATTTTTGCTTGTGTTTGTAGTACAATGTTCTTGATGGGTCCGCTGAAGCAGCTGAAGAGGATGTGTGACAAGACAAGAGCGCTGGCGACGGCCATCATGATCGTGAGTAAACACACACACACACACACACACACACACACACAAACACACACACACACATCCTTTGTCTGTATAAAGGCCAATTCTGCACAAAATCTTTGTCAAAGGTTTTTGCTTCTTGTAAAGTGTAAGGAAATAATTCTTTTTTTTGTTTTTTTGCAGACGTGCCTTGTGCTGACACTCTGCTCTGCCTTTTGGGTAATTATTTTTCATATATTTGATATGTTCTGTAACTCTCTCTCTATATATTTATATAAAGATTGTGAATTTTTTTTTTTTTTGTATATTGATATTTTACAATTTGGGCAAGTTCTGATATCAATTTCTTCATTAATCATGCAATAATATTATTATTTGTATGTATCACAGTCACAGGATTTCCCTAGGCCTCATTTTTGAAGCTTTGACATCACCACAATTTCAGTAAACAGATCATTATAATTTTTTATGTTATTATTAATAACAATAATATATAAGATCACATGCAATTCTTTTAGAAATCTATCCAAAACAAACAGTTTCTCTTCGAATGAGGCAGTCAGACGTGACCTCAGGAAAACAGGTGCCTCCTGAAAATCCTGCCTACGTAAACGAGTTTATTCGTGTTTGCGTCATAGTGATTATTTTTTTCACCCCCCCGATTATGAGCACATACCGAACTCTGATGATGACGATATATTAGATTTGGGAAATGAGCTAACACCCTGTGCTCTGTGTCGTCCCCCCCCTCAGTGGCATAACAAAGGCCTCGTCGTGCTCTTCTGCATCCTCCAGTTCCTGGCTTTAACTTGGTGAGTGGACCACTTACTCAATTCACAGCCGGCGCGTTGATCAAAAACGTTCAGCATAAACGTGTGACATTTTTCTGACTGTTGACTTGGACGAAGCACAGATGCTGGCGTCCTCTCTTCTGGCAGCAAAATGAAATGATTTTTTTTATGGAAAAAAAAAAAAAAGCCAATTATTTTCCCAGCACGCTGCCAGGTTCATTTGTGTGAGTGTGTTGTAGGCTTTCTGCTTCCCAACAGCTTCCTGTTCGTTTGAGGTTTTAGCACTGAAATTTGCTATATTTTACATAATGCAGTAACATAAACGGCTGTCATTCAAATCATATTATTATTATTATTATTATATTGTTTCTATTTAATGTGCTGGTTGTCTGAAGGGTCAGTGCTTCGTAATACCCGGAGATCTATACACTTTTCGTGCTTTTTAATAACATGACGAGTTGCACTTTTTGTCTTGTCAAGTTAATGATAGCAACTTTTAAGAAACCTCGAAATGGATAAAATGTAGAGGTTTTATAACTTGTGAACCTTTGGCAAATCGCTGGTCTGCAACAGAATTGAAACACTTCTGCCTATTCTGTTGTTGTTGTTTTTTTCCCCCCTTTAACAGCACACGACTAAAGGTGTAATTACCCTTACCCTTTTCTGTTACAGGTACAGCTTGTCATATATTCCATTCGCAAGGTGAGTTTCAATTATCTGTACTCATCCTTTTTTGCATTTACTATTTGAGGTCGACCCAATTGATCGGTTTTCACCCATAGTCGATTGCTGAAACAATTGCCAAAAATCCATGCGGATAGTTTTTTCGGGTTGCGTTATGCGAAAGCGGCCTCTAGTGGCAAATCACTGACACTACGTGCTGTTTATTAGAAGTGTCTTTTTTTATTTTTATTTTTTTCATTTTAAATGTGACTTTTTATATATTTAGTATTACTTTTTGTATGTGAATAATCATTATAATAATTAATATATTTATATTTATTTCATTTAGCACATGTTCATGATTCAGTGTTGTTTTATTTTAGTAATAATGTTCAGTACTGTTTTTACATGGAGTTATATAAAAAAAAAAAAAAGTATTTATTTTTTTAATCCAGTATCCGTTTTAAAAACGGTTGATTAATCAGTGATCGGTAAGTGCGATCTAATCTAGCTATCAGTATCGGTGAATTCCAAATCGGGTAAAATCGGTCGACCTCTGGATTTTACACTTCACACAGCAAATTTTCATTCACAGAGTTGTCGTGTAAATCCAATCATTTTTGATGTGTCGAGTTAAAAAGACGTCTTGTAGAAACAGAAACTCACAAGACGTCTATCTTTAACTCGGTACTCTATAGTTTTTTCCCGTTTCTAAACGACCTTCTGAACAGCGTTAAAGCTGTAAGAGCGGTTCTTCCGCCGCCACTGATTCAAATGGGCCCGGAGTCAAAGGTTCCATTGATTCGTGGCTCTCACTCAAGTGACCAAAACAGACTTTTCACACTTCTGCTTTTTTGGCTGCAGCCGACTGTTTACTGATTTGTGTTTGTTTTAATGCAGGGACGCGCTGATTAAGATGTTCTCCATGTGTTTGAAGTGATGTGTAGTGGCGTGTGGAGCTCGGACCTCTCTCGCCTCGCCGTTCCCTCTCTCTCTCTCTCTCCCCTCTCTTTTCCTCCCTTCTCTCTCTCCCTCTCTCTCTCTCTCTCAGTGCCCGATCTCGCTTCAGCTCTGCTGCACCCTGAGCACCCGCTGCTAGTGCCCACTCGAGCGCCCACTCTCCTACCTGGCACACACACACACACATTGCAGGTGTGCGTTTCCTCTCCTGATGTCTGGGTGCTCTCCAGGAATGTGTTAGAATACACATATTCTCTTTTACATGTCAGTGAAGGAATCAGACGTGAATAGCGTACGACTCAGTGATGCATTAGGAAAAGATTTATGATGATTAAAGAATAATTATTTATTATCATAATAATGAGCACTGGTTTGACATTACATGAGCTCACTCAGATATTCAAGGGCTTGAAAGCTGAAAGTTATGAAAGTTGACAAGAAGCAAAAAGTCATTCCAGACGATTTTAAAAAATATCCAATATTGACTGTTGCACCTTTAAGCAGTGATGCGTTCAGTCAAAAATTATTGCACTTCTGTAGGACAACAAGATGCCTTTAGAGTTTTACATATAATATAAGGAAACGCTGTAGTAATAATACTACTAATATTATATTTAATTTATATTGCGCCTTTGTAACCAGACACATGACTTTTAGTCTATTTTGCCTTTTTGTCATTTGGTAATTTAAATAAAAAAAAAGAAACATCAAGTTCTTTAGATTAGATTACATTAGATTACATTATTTACTATACTTAAACATCTTTAACCCTTTAGTAAATCGGATGTAAAGCTTTTTTGGCGTTTTGTGTGTAATTTATTTTGTTACGAAAGATCTTTTTGTCATTTCTGTTTACAACACAAAATTTGGCTCATTCCATTTCTTGGTCTTTTACATTTCCACAATTTCTTTCCCCCACTTAAGTCTTTCCATAGCAGAGTTTCAGACTGTTGTGAGAAGCGTCAGTCAGCGTTTCCCATCTGTGTGTGTGCTACAAATCATACAAGCAAAACCAAACCAAACGTAGGCCTGTCTTGTAAAAGATAACGCACAAAAACAGTGGTCGTTCTGATTGAAATTAATGATATGTTGCAATTTCAGAAGATGTTGCTGTCATTAAGTCAGCAAGGTCCTAGTTTTCAGAAGGATTTTTTCAGCACTATCAGCTTTGGTATATTTTTTTAATTGTTTCTAGACTTTTCAGGTTTGTTTTGTGGAAGATTTTCTGGGTTTTTCACTGGTTTCAGAAGATTATCTTGTGTAAAAGCTTGTACTTTGCATCATTTTATTTAATAATTACTGTAAATTATAGCTCTTTTTTCTGTGCTGTATGATACTATACCCTCTATAATGGTTGTATATGTGTTATAAGTCTGATGTTATCAGTTGCAGCCTTTATGAACAAATAAAACTAAATCGAATTTAAATCTTAATTTAAGTCTGAATGCATTTCTCCCACTTTTTCTCATTTTACTTGTAGAACTAAAAAAATCCTTACAGTTATCTCAAAGTCATGCATATAAAGCGCTCTGCTGGATTCTCGTCTGATCTCCATCATTACTACAAATGAAGAGCTTGTGATCATCCCCCCTGGGTTTCCAGTGTTTTCCCCCTCGGTTGTGCATTACGCACGAGGCTCTGTTTAACGAGACCTTTCGCGTGCGTGAAGTCGGTAATCCTGTAAATCTCCGCGCGACAGCTGCGGGATCAGATGTCCAGCCTCCTCCTCCTCATCCTCCACCTCCTACTCCTGGAACATCATCTGCTTTTCGGCTTTCGGGGTCTCAGGTTCGGCTGAAGACCAGAGGTGCGGTGACCATGCGTACAAAACCCCCCACGCGTCAATCAGTAACGCAGAGCGCCTTAAATCTCACGTGTACGTGTACTTTTTCCCCTATACGTTTGGGGATTCCGTGCAAGATTGTGCTGATATTTCTATTTAGTTTATATCCTGCAATTTTGTTGCTTCTGGAGATACATGACGCCATTGCGCGCGAGCCAAAAAAGATTTTCATGCTATAAAGCTCCAATCCTTTATGAAGAAAACAAAAGCATAATAACTCGATACCGATATTTTAATTAGTCTCCTGTGCACGTGCATAATTACCATTTTGATTAGGTTTTGTTCATAAAAAAATTGGGTTCTGTGGTGTTTTTTTTTATTGTCGGCTCTTTTCACATGACAGTATCATGTACCTTTTAACTATAAACTTGTGCAAAAGGAACAAAGACAAAGTGCACTTCATTTTCTCAGAATACGCACAGAAATATTTTTGTCATTGGCATTTCCTCTATTTTTCATTTAATTGTACAGATTGCATGATCATAATGTATTTTTTATAAATACAATTATAAAGATTAATATCATTTGCAGTATATTTTATATACATTAAATACTTATATATACATTTATATTCTATAATGAAAGTTTCCCTCGTCCAGGAGTTGCTTTGGTGTGCGCTTTTTGTGCACGTGAGAATGTTTTGCATCTGTGCGCATTTTACGCAAAGCGCGTGCTGTGCGTCACCGTGCAGGACTCCTGTCCACACTCACGAGCTTCTGGAAAAAAAACTAAGAACGTGTCCAAAAGTGTTTGGACTCCTTGTGCATCAGGAACACAATTCGGAATGTCTTTAAATTAAATCGTTCTAACGAAATCCTGAATCCAGAATCAGAAAGGAATCCAGAATAAATGATTTAATATTGAGTTGGATTTAAACAACAACCCATAAAAAAATCATTTATAAATCTGCGTGAACCTGAGAAGCTCGTGAGAACCACGGATCATTGTGCAATCTAATGTTTAGATGTTTATCTGATGGGAAATTGTTATGGACTTGTGCATTTCAGTAGAAACGTAAATGCAGACTGAAATACAACACAAATCAGATCGTCACAAATCGGTTCGTGTCGCAGTCTGAAGTCTGAACCTCGAAATGAAGGAGTCGCTTAATTAGTCCCGACCCACGTGACTGCGGGGGGTCTTAACTCGCGCGCTGTCCTGAGGATTCAGGTGGGTTTCGGGTGCATCAGCTCAGGTGAACAGACTGAAGCACGGACACTGGGGGGGAAAAAAGTTTGCATTCAAAAATTAATAATTATTACTTACTTTTTTTACTTAATTTCCAGCTCCTTTTTTTCTTTTTACCGTGCACTTCTTTTTTTCTTTCTCTCCTCCGCCGACAAGCAGAAGACCCCCTTGGTTCTTTTTCTTTTCTCAAAGTACAGGGAGTCTGATTCGGCTGAAGGCTCATGAAGGCTGAAAACGACGCGGGGAACAGCGGCGGCGGTGCGGGTGGCGGCGGCGGCAGCGGCAGCGGCTCGGGCGCGTGCTGCGTAAACCGGCTGCTGCGCGCGGTGGAGAGCGAGCTGCGTGCCGGACGCGAGAAGGGAGACCCCACGGAGAAGCAGCTGCGCGTGAGCCTCGAGGACGCCGAGCTGTGGCGCAAGTTCCGCGAAGTCACCAACGAGATGATCGTCACCAAGAACGGCAGGTGCGTTTTACCGACAAACAAACAAACAAACAAAACAAAACAAAATTTGACATTAAAGAAAATAGAAAAATACGTGCACAATGCATTTTTTTTAATGAATTCAATAATTAATAATTAATAATTTTAATACAATTGAATAGAATAGAATTAAAAATGAATGCACACATTTTTTTGCACAAGATTTGAACTAAAATCCAATCAACTGCATTGATTTAGAATAAATACAGGTATTTGTTTATAACGTAAAAAAAGTGTTTATATCTATCTATCTATCTATCTATATATATATATATATATATATTTTTGATATTGATTTTCAAAACAAAAAAAAAATATATTTTTTCTTTTTCTTTATAATAATAATAATAATAATAATAATAATAATAATAATAATAATAATATTAACAATAATAATAATAAAAATAAACACATAATTAGTTTAGAAATCTAAATGTTAAGCTTTACACAATATTTCATACATGATTCATAATTATCCACTAATAATTAGACAATCACAAATAACACGGAAAATTGATTTTCAAAAATTATAAACACTTTATGCACTCATCCTTGCGTCTCTCTCTCTCTCTCTCTCTCTCTCTCTCTCTCTCTCTCTCTCTTTCCCTCTGTCTCTCTGGATCTAAATCAATTAAGCTATTTGTTATTGCAGTTATTGGCCCGCTTTATTGGAACGGCCAGTTTAATTTATTTGGATGGGTTTGTTGTTGTATTGTGGAGCTGAAGGGTGTCTTGACCATCTCACTCTGTAGTTACAGGTCACCACTGCAGGTGGGTGTCTTTCCATTTACATGTTTCCCAATAGCCCCACTTAAAGGCATTTTTGTCCAAAAAACAATCATGAAAAAAAGAAAAAAAAAAAGTGGGCAAAATGACCAGTTTGCAAAGCTCTCATGAAGTTTATGCATATTACTGTGATTGCCGTTTTGTGGATCAGGTGCTGAATAGATGAGATGATGTTTTGTTTGAGTTTTTGGCAAGTGTGTATGTTTGTGTATGTACGTGACAATAGTTGGGCCACATACATTCCCACACCCACTCTAAATGTCCTCTGGACTTTCCACAGGAGGATGTTCCCGGTCCTGAAGGTGAGCGTGTCTGGTTTGGATCCCAACGCCATGTACTCTTTCCTCCTGGACTTCAGTCCGGCTGACGGTCATCGCTGGAAGTACGTGAATGGCGAGTGGGTGCCTGCTGGCAAACCGGAACCCCACAGTCACAGCTGTGTGTACATCCACCCCGACTCTCCAAACTTTGGTGCGCACTGGATGAAGGCCCCAGTGTCATTCAGCAAAGTCAAACTGACCAACAAGCTCAACGGAGGTGGACAGGTTCTGTAAATACACGTTCCTTCCTGATTTATCTAATGGTCCAGCTCTGTAAAGTTCATCCAGCAGTAGCATCAGTTCTATATAGGAAAGTCACACAAACCTCATGGAAATCTTGGGTTGTTATTAATCCACATACAGAGCACATGCTTTCATTATTCCATTGTTTTTTTATTTATTTAAATGTTTCCCCATTTTTAACTTTTTCTCACTTTAATATCTTTTTTTTTACACGTGATCTTGTTTCCCTTCATTATTTATTAATTTATATGCATTTCCACATTTGATTTTCTCATATGATTAAATTATTTTGTACAAATTTACACCTGACCCCCAAATCTATTATCAAGTCTTTGTCTATTTCTTGTCAATTATTGATCTTAAGTGGTGCAGGAAGATCTTTTCAGTTGACAACATGCTGAATGTGCAGTGAAGTGTTTATTTTATGCCATTAGATGTTTCCTTAGTTTTAGGATACTTGTCCTGTTTTGGGCATTTTGCATTATTTGAGACTTGGAGACGTCCTTGTTTACGTGACATCCCTTTTTTCTTTTTTTACAAACAAGCATCTTCATGAAGAAGTCGGTACACACTATGTACAGATCCCTGATTTCACGTTGTCTGCCTCGTTCTGTAATCTTAGCCAGACTCTCAGTCATCATTCTGCTCTTATGTCCATGCAGGAGCTTAGGAGCTTTTAGGAGCCTTGAGCTGCCTCTAATCATCCCGCCTGCTGCTGCGGGGAAATATCAAGTGTGCATTTATACAATTAGTGCTCTCCTCAGCGTCCACTTCACCTATGGAGCCCCTTTGTTCGGCAGGGACTGCATGTAAACAGGAATAAACAGCTCTTAATTGCCACTTTTCCCGTTTAATGCACTTCCTGCGGTTCAGACGGAGCGCGCTCTACTTCAGCCAGTCGTCGGAGGGCTTTCATTCGAGGTGCTCCAGCACGCTCCATTCGAGGATGACTCCTCTGCAAAATTATCAGCAGTATTAACATCATCTCCCCACCACCACCACCAGACCACCACCTCCTCCCAATATCAACCCCAACACCACCACCACCACCACCACCACCCCATTCTCTCCTCTCATCTCCTCTCCTCTCCTCTCCTCCGCTCCACTCCCTTTTCTCCGGCGTTTTTAAATGCAGTGTTGGCAGAGGAGAGGCCGCTGAGAGAGAGAGAGAGAGAGAGAGAGAGAGGGGAAGAGAGAGAGAGAGAGAACCGACTCTAAATGAAATAATTGCTGTGGTTAGTTGTACATTATGGTAATTACGTGTGTTTTTTCTATGCAAAATAAATTTAGCCATCAGTCCTTAGATGTGAGGCAAAAAAAAAGAGAGAAAAAAAAAGCACATCATCAGGTGTAGTGGAGAGAAAAACACACACAAAGCCCTGTCGCTGCCCTGCGGCCGTCCCAGTGAGTACGTGGCCCTCATGTGAAAGGTGAAGCAAAGCTGTCAATTACAATGAAAAACAGTTTGTGCACCATGTCCCTAGATATTTCATGGATATATCCCAGAATATGTTGTGGTGTTGTGCCCCAGGGTTCATCACGAGGCACAACGAAATCACACTACACATATCCATGGTAATGACAGTCATGAAATGCACATGTTTGTATAACAGTTCTGGATTTTGATTCTGGACAGAAGGGTGTTGATTTATTTGATATATAAGAGCAGCTCTGAGAGTGGAGCAGCTGCAAGGGGAAACAGATCACATTTAAAATGGGTTTATTGCATTCTGACTTCACATATATTCCAGTTTCAGCTCATTCTCACACTTAGATGATTGCCATTTTAAATATTCGAAAAAGAATAAAATAATGCATTAAAAAAAAGCAAAGAAAAATCACTGATATGGTGCTTTTCCTATAAGATGTTTGATAAACATTTATCCAGTATCCAACGCTTCATCTTTTCAATGCTCAACAAATTTTATTTCGAACTGCTGTTAATTGCTACTATAATATAACACCAGACAGGAATTGCAGATGTTCTACAATGTTAAGAGCAACTAAACTATAAACAATTTTAAATGCAAACATCATTCATACATGTAAAATGATCTTTTGCAGCAATTTTCTATGCTATAAAAAAGTACACAAAATATTTCAGAATGTGGGAAGAAAAAAACCCAGAAATCTATTCTATATCTGGTTGCATCACACACGTCTCCACACCATGGATTATTTTCCTATATAACAGCACATCTAAGTGTTTTATTCCCTACTTAATTGTCCAATTATCTCATTATCTGTCTCTCTCTCTCTCTCTGTCTTTCTCTCTGTGCTATAGATCATGCTGAACTCTCTCCATAAGTACAAGCCACAGATCCACATTGTCCGTGTGGGAGGAAGCCATAGGATGGTGACCAACATCTCCTTCACTGACACTCAGTTCATTGCTGTTACAGCCTACCAGAATGAAGAAGTCAGTCTATCTATCTATCTATCTATCTATCTATCTATCTATCTATCTATCTATCTATCTAAGATTTATAGATTTATAAATGATTTATTTTGCATTTTTTAATGTATAGATTTACCTTATTTATGAATTTACTATATAATTTATTGTCATACATTTTAATAATTTATAATTCATTTTAAATATATTTTATTTATTTATTTTTGTTTCCAAAAAAGTGAAAAATAAATGCTGTTTAATTCATTAACAGGACGACCATTAAAAATTCAAGGCAAAAAAAATGCATCTTTAGAAAAAAACAAACCAAAAAGGCCCATAATTATGGGCTTAGGTAGTAGGGTATACAAAGTTTTGCACTCGTGTTTTTCTTTTAATTTAGTAACTATCTACAGCCGGGCACAAAAGTATAGTTCATGTACGATGTTATTAGATTATAGAGAATATATATATTTACATTTTAGAATTTGTCATTTTATTTTTGCAAATTTTGTGCGTAGGGTGTAAAAACTTTTGCACTCAATTGTTATCTTGCGATCCAGAGTATTTTCATATGTAGCATTTTTACTGTTTATTACAGATAACCGCTCTGAAGATAAAATATAACCCCTTCGCTAAGGCCTTCCTGGATGCAAAGGAAAGGTAATTTCCCTCCCCCTTTTGATTCCCATTTTATTCAACGATTAATCACCAATTTCATTCGATTGGATCCTTCTTTCCCGTCGTTCATTCCTCAATCAGTGCACCAAAACGTTGCAATCGTATCATAGCCGGCATTAGCACTAGTCAAGCTAGCAGAACTGTGCGAAATCAGCAGTGATTAGCGAGTAATTATTAATCGTTTACGCTGGGAATCGAGTGAGGGTATGAGTAAGGAGCTTGTTGGAGAGGCAGTGTGAAGTGAGGGTGAGACATTTGGAGCATGTATGATGAAGAATGTGTGAGTTGTAACACCCTGCTGATCATCAAAATTCCCCGGCTCTGATTAACTGCGTGCTAAACTCTCCGAGCGTCATCTCTAAATGAAGACAGTACCGATGAAGATGGTGGATAAATCACCAGTTGGTCCAGGAGATGGTATAGAAGATAGTATACGAATAGATTTAATATTTTATTTATTTAAAAAAAAAAAAAGACAAATTCATCATTTTGTCTGTTTACAAGTACATTTAACACGTTCGCTTTCGTTTCTGGTTTAATGTTTAAAGTCTACTCACTTTGCAGGAACCATCCCAAGAACTTTCTAGAACCTCCTCCTGAGAATCAGCATGTCAGCATACCACATTGTAAGTATCTTCAAACCCCAATGCACTCACTGTAGCAGCTTGAATTAATTTGTAGTCCAGGAAGTTTATTTGACTTTTTTTTTTTTGGTTTCTAGGTGGCTGGTACATTTCGAACCCAGACTCCTTTTGTTCCTCAGGGAGCAGCAATTTCCCCTACACAGGTAGTTTGCCGCTGACCCCACACCATGGCTACAAACACTACTCCGGTCTGCATGGACATCGAGCCACTCCGTACCCACCTCCATATCTGCACCACCATCACCATCACCACCACCGTGGACACAATTCAGGTAGCACACAGCTTCACACGTGCAGACAAGTTGAACATTTTTCATGAAAATTCTATCTTACTATCAGTATATCTTACAGAGATACACTATATGGACAAAGGTTTATAGACACCTGACCACAATATTCATACTTTTTGAACATTCAGTCCCCATTTGCTTTTATAATGATCTCCACTCTTCTGGGAAGATGTACCAATACATTTGGAGTGTGTTTATGGAGATTTGTTTTTAAACAAACTCAAGGCTTATAGTAAAGTCAGGTCCTGATGCAGGTGAGTTGAAGAGTTCTGGGGTGCAATTAGCATTTCAATTCATCCCAAAGCTGTTCAACATGGTTAATGAGATGTATCTTCATGGAGCTGGCTTTGTGTGCAGGGGTATTGTCATGTTGGAGCAGGTTTGGGTCTCCTAGTTCAAGTGAAGGGAAAATCCAGTGCATCCAAAGACGTTCTATACTATTGTGTGCCTACAGCTTTGTGGAAACGGTTTGGGAAAGAACCACATATGGGTGGAATAGTCAGGTGTCCCAATACTTTTGTTCATATAGTGTAGTACAAGGATGCTAAATGAAAATAACGTTCCCCAATAAATGTGTTTTGGGGCAAAAAAAACTTGGGCAACCCCCTTGCTAGGATGGCCCTTTTTTCTCTTTTAATTTTTCCTTCATGTTTTCTATTGTTGTTTTTTTCTTTCCTGTTCTCGCTGTTTTATTCACCCTCTCTTCAGTTCTTTAACTTTTTCCTGTCCAAAATCTCTTCTTCTTCCTTATATTCTTTCACTCTTTCATTTTTGTCCTGATCTTTTCCAGATTCAACTTATTCATCTTTGTATCTTTCCTCCTTCTTTCATTTATTAATTATTTTCCCTCACTAGTTTGCAAGGTGTCCTTGTTAACGTATGGTATCGGTTTCATATCCGGTTTATTCATGGTAACAGGTAGAAATATATTTCATGTAACTGTTGCAAGTCCAACCCTCTTTCTCCTCCTCCTGTACTGCAACATAATTTAATTTTCCGGCTCTTTCCGTAGTCTCTCTGTCCGATGGTCTGAGTCCAGGTGCTCTGCAGGTGTTCTCAGGCCACGAGACCTGGACAGGTGTTTCTCCTCCTGGTCCTGCAGCGATGCTGTCAGTTCCGTCTGGTACAAACTCACCTGGAGTCAGCAGGTCAGAACCGGTGCTGCAATTAATGACCTTCCACCCTGAGCTTCAGCATTAATTACATGTTTACCACCATGCTGTATCCTGACCTCAGTGCTCTTGCTGCATATAATTAATCTGTCGCATTTGTGTGTCGTTTTTCTGTAAAATAATGTAGCTGTTTTCCCCGTTCTCTCAGCCAGTACCCCTGCCTGTGGACAGTGAGTGGCTGCGGTGTGTCCTCCACCCCTCCAGGAGGTGCTCTGAGCTCCGCCCAGTGTCAGGAGGAGCGGCCTGATGCAGGCTCCACCTCCGCTTCACCATGCTCGCTCCTGCAAGGTCAAGGACCCACGAGGGCGGATGTAGTGTCAGAGCAAGCCAATCATAACAGGGTGGGCGGGGCTAGCTGGTCAGCAGGCTCCAACCATTCTTTTTAATTAGTGTAAAGGTTCGTGCAAACCAGCACGTGAGCTCTCAGCAGTTCAGAGTTCCTAATTGCCAAAAGATTGTGTGTATTTGAAGCATGTCGTTTAATTTCCTGTATGCTTGCTTTTCTGATGCACAGGTGCAGGAGCTCGGCTTTACAGCTCTAAGTGTTAACTAAATCAACTCTCAATGCAAGTCAGTGCAACTGGTCTAGTCAAGTCTGAGCATAAAAGCCCAATGACGCTACAAAAAAACAGATCAAGAGCCTGCACACTAAAAGACATAAACAATTAAAATAATGCATCCTCAGCAGGAAAAAAAAAAAAAAGTTGTCCGCACACAAACAGTGAAAACGGTTTGGTTTTAGGCACAAAAAAACCCAACGCTTTTGTCTAATGAAGACTACAAAGCAGAAAAAAGATTTATGTCTGCCGTGGTTATGACTCCTGGATTTTGTTAATTCCAGCCAAAATCAAAAGTGGCTTCATTGGAAAACATCGTGAGGAATCTTGGAATTGAAATGAAGAAAAGGAATACGAACTACGAAACCACTACGGAGATCAAAAACAAAACCCTATCCTTAATCCTAAAATACTTAAAATCCTTTTACACGATATTTTCATATGAAATACGGATTCGCAAGTGAGACCGTTTCCTGTTCTTGCATTTTGATTTGTCGAACCACAGAGATTATGGTATGAAATAGTGGCAGTCGTTTTATATGTATTCAAAATTCTTGTGCTTACACTCGCTTCATGCTTGTACATACAGCAGTGACTTGAACTAGGCGTTTTCCCCTCTAGCACCAGACTAAACCAACAAACTCAAGTTGTAGCTGCAAAAAGTCTGGACTTTTAAATCAGGGTTGCCATGTCTGCATAACATCAGCAGTCAATGGGTCAATAAAATCAATCAAAAACTGAAAGCATTTGATAAACCCTAAGCTATTTCGATAGTAATCTCTATTTAACATAGCAAGACACACTAAAGTTTGCAAAGTGAACGCATTGTGGATCTGGCAACCCTGGCTTCCCTTTAATGCTGTTTTGTAGAACGTTGGAGCATTTTACTTATCGCGCATTTAGGTGTGAAATGCATGTGTGGTCTGTGGCTTATTACTGTACTATTGTAAAGCAGCATAATTCTGTTTTTAGACTACAACACATTCAGCTGGGATGCTCTTTGCTCTTTACTTTCCTCTATTCTAATCAGCGTATGTAACTATGTAACTACTGAATAATAAAATCACGGCTAACTGCGAATGAGTTTTGGCGCAATTCCCTTTTTTTCCCCCCCTTCTTTTACGCAAGTTCGGGGGACACTGCAAAGATCACGCACGTCCTCCCGAACCACAATTTCCGTGCGCCATTATGAAGGAATGGAGACGCGGACAATAAGGGAAGTATTCATGCATGATAAAATGAAACTTAGTCAGCGATTAGGACCCGGTGTAATTGCTATTTGGAGTAGTTATCAAATTAAGGCCCGTTCTGAGGTCTCTCTAGCGTGGCAGATCTTTAGAAGGCGTCGCGTACGCTAATTTATCTCGTACTTTAACCCTTCACACACACACACACACACACACACACACACAGCAGTCACATTTCGTCCAAAAAGCAGGTCTTATTTATGCGCTGCTGTAAAACAGTGCATAAAGAGATAATTATACCTCCATCATATTTTTCCTCTCTTGAAAATGTTATTTTAATCACGCGAGTGGAGTGGACCACTCTGTTGTTTTCACATGTGTGTAATGAAATAATGACAGGAACCCTGTGAATGGGGCCTTGGCATGCGTCTGAAGCACTGTGGACATCGCTGACTCTCTCTCTCTCACACACGCACACACACACACACACACACACTCTTAAGCTTTGGAGAGGTTTGGAGCCAAGGTCCAGGATTCAATTATACACCTGAGATGGAGTGAGAGATGTGGGAATAACGGCAGGAAATGAATGTGATATCCTCTCTCTCTCTCCTCACAGGCTGCCATTAACTTTACTGAAAAATATTTAAATCTGTTTGTGCAAAATATATATATATATTTAAATCAAATAAATAAATACAGGCTGCAAAACATTACTGAATTACTGAAAGCCTGCATATTCAAAGCCTTGATAATTATCCATTTAGAGAGACATTTAATGGTGTGGAACAACTCACCAGTCCATCTCCTGAAGTTAATAAGAATGAACAGTGAAAAGTCACTGTGGTGGACGACTCGTCCTGGAGACTCCTTTTTAAAAACAGTATTGAATTTTAGCCTCAGATTCTGTTCAATATTCAGCAGAAAAGCCCCTGTGGGTTAGTGTTTAATATTGAAACGGCAGAAACAAACCATCAATGAAATAAAAAAACTCTACTGTGGTCTACAAAACTATAAATCACTTGGGATTATTAATCCACAGATTGTTTTGGAGTCTTTGGGATAAATGCTTTATAAAGTTCTGTATAAAAAGTTGTGTCATTCAGGTACTTCTTATAAATAATTATCACCTGCCACCCAGATACAAAGTATCAAACTCCATGTCGTAGTCATTCTCAGGAAGTGTCTCTGGACTGGAGAACTCATCTCCCAACCTTCTCCACCATGGCAGGTGCATGCTCCTAAGCAGGGTGTTGTGAGCCTGCCGGGCACGCGTGGCAACCGGACCCGAGCGGCTGAGGAAGAGGCAGGAGTCTTCGTCACGCGAATCTTTTAACGACGGAGCGTCTGAGAGACGAGAGAAGAAAAAAAAAGGTAAAAAGTATGGAAGTCTTAAGAAACCGTGCGGTATAATATTTTCTCATGATCTTGACAAAACAGATGTTATGGTCAGCTACAAACCATTCAAACGACATTTGTTAAAAGACATTTGTTTCAGCAGTACATTCTACATTTATTCTTCCACACCCACAGACACTGTTTGGGGACTCTGCCTGAGGAACCCCTCAGAGAACATCTCACGACCAGACAGGGCAACATCGTCGGATAATTCATGTTCATAGTTTCTGCAGGTCTATGTGTTTATAATTACAGACAATTATAGTCTCAATAACGTCATGAATTATTGTTGCAGTCAATCATCCTCCAATTAACCACCATAAATGAGTCCATTTCTGGATTCAGACTCCGACTCGAGTATGTCTGGCCAAATGTGCTTCAAAATGGCTTTAAAACCAGACTGCTGTTTTGAGGTGGATGGAAATAAAAACATCCTGATACCAAACAAATGGACTAATATTACAGTTAATGTATTTTTTTTAATGCTAGTAGGAATGTCTGAGAAATGTTATATTCAATCGTATAATACGTTGTAGGTTAAACTAAGGATTTTCTCATTAGCACGACCAATAGTTAACAAAGTCCATACTTAGGAGAAGCTCCATGTCCGTGTTGATCTGCGCCACCAAGGCCTGCCGGTGCTGCTCCTGAGCACGATCCGACCCTCTCGTCATCAGGTGCTGCTGCAGCATGCTCTGAGCATGCTCATGGAGCGCTAGAGTGCCCTCTGCTGACACCACGGAGGACTGCAACACACAAGGGACTTGAAGCGTTTGCACAAAACAACGACCGTGACTATAGAGAATGTTCAACACAAGAGAACACACTGATCACGTGACAAAACAACGAACTATAAAGGAGGAAATGTGGACTGTATTTATGGTACAGTTTAATTCCCATGACAAATTATTCAGCCATGTATGTAGTAGTGAATGCAGTGTGGCAGAAAAGCAGTGCAGGAACATTTTCAGGAAGCCTGAGTCCTCAAACCTGACTAAAACAACCCCCCCCACTGTGATTGAACAGCTTTATTTTGGAAGAAAACCATATGTAGATAAAAAATACGGACTGCGAAAACAAATGCAACGGAGAGGCAGACATTTGTGTTGCCAGGTAATAAAATTCAGCGGTCTGACTCACAGGGTGAAGAGAGATGTGCTCTTCTATCCGCCTCTTCAGTTCTGCCCTCCTGCTCTCGGTCAGGCCTTTGGGGCTTTTCCACGATGCTGCAAAGTTCCTCTGAGATCTCCGGCGCTTTAGAAACGCCAAAACCTAAACAATCACACACACAAGTGAAATGCAAATGCAAACAGGGAAAAATGAGTCATATTCCAATTGGATTCATTTTATATCAAACTACATTATTACATAGTTACAAATTTGTACACCTGAAAGTTCCTCTATATTATAGCAGGTACAAAAATGCCCTGCCTTTTAATTATTATGTGCACGTGTTGTAATATTGTGTTTTTGTATTGTATTGTATTGATGGCTTCTATAATTGCGAATTGATAGTGGTGGTATTAAGAGGTGGATTAAGTCGGGTAAATCCCCAATGAAGGCCCAGGCACCAAATGCACCCCCTTATACAGCACCCCTAGAGCACAGGGGGTTAAGGGCCTTGCTCAAGGGCCCCAAGAGTGGCAGCTTGGTGATACTGGGGCTTGAACCCCTAACCTTCCGATCAGCAATCCAAAACCACTTACCTACCACATTCACACCTCATCTCTGTGAGTATGCATTGAAAATAATGTGTTATCTACATTTTTTAAATAAAATCTGTGTGCACAAAATCTGATTTTAGGCTTAGAGCCCTTCTTGTCTTAACTGTAGGCTAAGACTGTGTTTAATCTGTGTATTAAATTGTTTAGTGTGTTGCTCACTGCTCTCTGCAGAGTCACTGCAGCTTTGTGCTGCCTGAGATGATATCTGTTCTGCTTAAACTGCCGCCTCTCTCTGTGTCCCCTCCACACTCTCTGGATCAGCAGAGCTGCTCTGTTCTCCAGCTCGCCCAGGAACCGTGCCAGGTGCTCTTTAACACACACACACACACACACACACACACACACACACACACAAAGCTGTGAGGTTGTTGTGTCTCCAATAGCACATTAGATAATGTTAATGTGTGTGTATTTTATTACAATCAACTGCTATTTAATGCAAATCTTTGAATCTTGAATTGTACCTGCAGGCAGAATCTCCATCAGATGAAGCTGCCGCTGCCGGAACTGCCGGATGGCTCTCTGTCTGCGCAGACGCACTTGATGGCGCAGTTCTTCCTCCGCGAGACGTGTCTCCGTCTCTGCCTGCCTTTGGCGTCTCCTCTCTCTGCGCACACACACGAATATAAAAACCGGTGTGCATAGAACTTACAGCTGAATCTCTCATATAAATCGCATTTAAATCGAACACACTAAAATCTGACAACCGAAACAAGTCATACAAAAGTAGTCATGTGGGAGGTGGAAGCTTAGTGGTTAAAGCATTAAACTTTGGATCTATAGGTTGTGAGTTCAAATCCCGGGCTGCCACTCCTGGGACCCTTCGCAAGGCCCTTAACCCCATAGCTGCTCAATTGAATGAATGAGTCGCGATGGATATGGGCGTCTGCCAAATGCCATAAGTCACCTGAAGCTCCTCTGTAACATGCTCACAGCTCTGGGGAGTTTCTTCAGCCTGCATCGGGTCTGATGAGCTCTCCATGCAGCCTGGATTACGCAAGCAGCTCGAACCCTTTTCTCGGATGAGTCCTGAGCCTGATGACATCATCGACAATAAAAATTATATTCATTATAGCTTCGACAATGAGAATTGGAGTCCTGTAGAACTAAAGAGCCTTATGGAGCATTTTCCACATACCAGTGTGCGATTTTCAAAATCTTCAGACTGCAGATGATGGATAAGCTGCATCAGTGCTGCATCGAAGCCTTTACCTCGCCAGTCCTTCAGCACCATATCATCCAGCCCTGTAGCACCACACTATCTGCTAGCCTTACTCATATTTTTTAATTAAAATCCATTTTATTTAAAACCGTGTCAAGAAATTATTTGATCGGAGGCTACCTTTGTAGCGTTCGTGAAGCTGCAGAGACTCGGAGCAACTCTTCTGCTCCGTGATCAACAGCAAGATCTTCACGGCCGTGCTCCCGATCACAGGGTTGGAGCTGCTCGACATTTTATACACGATGTCATCTGTGATACTGTGCAGCGCTTTGCTTTCCATCTCCGATACGACAGCACTACAGATCAAAAGATCAAGTAGTAAGGAATAAAACACTTCAGGATGCGGCGTTATAAAAAAAATAATCAAAGACAGGGCGGTGTGATGAAGTGGAGCTCTCGATACCTGTTCGTCCTGAACAGATTGTACCACATCGTTAGTATTACTGCCGAGACCTCGTCGTCATCGCTCATCTGCACACTCTCATAATGTTTGGAATGGAGAACTGAGGATCAAAGAGATGAGAGAAGAAACGAGATGAGAAGAAAAGAAAGCATGTGTGTATTCTGAAAAACGTTAGATCCATCTTGGCATACCACAGGGAATCAGATGAGTGTGAGCCCGAAGAAGCCAACTGAGAGAATTATAGACGTTCCGGAAGAGACGAATCATCTCCGATTGTCCTTTATCCTGTTGGAAAAAATAAAAATAAAAAACAAGTTTGAATTTTTACGCAAGCCAGAGGAGTCCAATCTTTTCCCACAAAGGCTCAATGTGGGAACACCAAATTCCACCTGCTTAAATCTAACGATTTTCACCTTCAATAACTATCAGGTTGCTTGTGTGGTTGGAATGAAAACCTGCACCCACACTGGCCCTTTGTGGAAAAGATCGGACACCCCTGTCTTAAGCCAATCTAAAAACTCTCTGAATGTATGTCTGGGTTTTTTCTGGCTTATCTGGTTTACTTTCACATCCCAAAAACACGTTAGTAATTAAAGATAGAGAACGTGGGGAGGTGGTAGCTCTATGGACAAAATGTAATTCTGATTGGAAGGTCATGGGGTCAAATCCCAGCACCACAAAGCTGTGCAAAGACCTTAATCCTCAAGTTGCTCAGGTAGCTGTCAAGTGGCAAAAATGTGAATGCCATAAATGTCAATGTAAATAAGCGTGTATTTGCACATGATGCCCTGTGATACAAGAAGAATAAATGTATGAAAATACAAACGCTTCTGACCGGCACAGCTCGGTTCATGATGCGGTGCGCGAGAAACAGGATGTTGTCAGTTACAGATGGAAGAAACTGACGACGAAACACGTCTTGTTCTCCCACAGAGCCGATGCCTACACAGCAGGTGCTGATGAAACGTTGGATTACAAACAGATTCTTCAGTTGTGAAAATATTGCAGAAAGCAAGTCAAGAAAGCTCTTCCTACCTGAGGAGGTCTGCCATTTGTGTGATGGATGCATAACTCCCTAGAACCTTGGCAGGATTGAATTTGAGGGCAGCAGAGCAATATCTCAGGACTCCGAGGTTGTAAAGGTTTTTCTTGCATTCCTCCAAATCCTTCTGGTCTCCTACAGACTTTCTGCCTAATATGTCTTACAAAAATAGGTGGACAAGTGCACAACAAACACACATATATAAAGTTTATTAATTTTATCCTGTATGTAAGGAGTACAAAATATTTGATATTTTATTGACAACACAAAGTTCACTTACCTTTCAGCCTTGACAAGACTTCCAGAAACGTCTCTTCTGTGTTAGTAGAGATCAGACTCTTCAGCTCGTCCTCCTCTGACATGCCCATGTTTGTTAGCTCGCGTTGCTAATTAAATAGTTTCCGCGTTTAAATAACTATGAATTATTTAGGAAAATACGAACTAGCTACGACTTAGACTCCGTGCAGTCTTTATGGTTTTGAAATAATATAACTCAGGAGGGTTAAACGGATTTTTAGGGTCCACAGCGTGCACAAGAAGCATAATTCGTTGCTGAAGCAACGCCTACGTCATCAACCCGCGACGGCGGCGAAACGCCATTCAATCTACAGTATTGCTTGTTTATGCAAAACAAAGAACAAACAAAGTGTCTCATTGTTTTGTAAACACGATTTTAACATTTTAATTCCAATCGATGATACAATTAAAAATGACTACTATCTTAAAACTTTCTAAACGTTTGACCCCCCCCCACCGGAAGTGTAATTTAATTAGTTTTATAATTAGTTTTTTTTATGTTTTGGTAATATTTAAACTATTATTTATTTTTCTTTTGTTATTGTTTTTACGTAAATGGTATGCTGCTTGGAAATATTGTCGAATATGTTTAACATTGGAACGATTTTGCCTGTGAAAAAAGGATTTAATGTATAGGCTTCTATCTATCTATCTATCTATCTATCTATCATCTTTCTATCTATCTATCTATCTATCTATCTATCTATCTATCTATCTATCTATCTATCTATCCTTTAAAAATTTAAATAATTGTTACATAAACTGGTGCTTTTCTTAGATTATAGATCTTAGATATACTTAAGTATCCACAGTACTATGATTTATTATGGCTATAATGTTCCTATTTTCATTTTTTTTTAACAAAACTCTCGCCTTAATCAACTCACTTTCTGTGAAAAGACTCGGATTTGACTCCTAACACAATAATCTATTAATAAAATGATAATGTGTCAAACACTGATATCTATTCAAATAATCACAAGTCCAAAGTCTTCTTTTCAACTATTAAAAAAAATAAAAACACACAAAAAAGGCCATGGGTGTTTTGGCAAGTTCGAGTGAAGTTCAACACACGTTACACCCGGATAAGGTGGCATTTTTTTTAATAAAATAATTTATTACCATGATCAAATCACATAAAACACAGATAAAACTAGATCAGTAAAAGTTTTGCAAATCATCTCTTAAGGTCAGCTTTCAGAGTTCTCTGCAGGCTGGCAATACTGGCGTCCAAAGCTGCTAACCCGTTGCGGAAGTCTCGCTCGTCACGCGTGTTAAACGTAGAATAGGAGTTAACGCTCCAGTCGGAAGTTAAGGATTTTATATCACAGGATGTAAAGGAGTTCTCATATGCGGATGGCCTTCCTGTGTATTCTGACACTTCACCCATATCTAGCCACCGCCGTGCTTGCTGGGATTGGGTTTGGTTTGCAGGATTTACAACACCCTTACTGGGCTGGTTTAGCTGTGAGGTCAGTCCATCAGGATGTAGGGGGTGATCTGTAGAACACTCATCATCCAAAACTGGGGGGCCATTAGAGATACCAAGTTTATTAAAAGCAAGTCCGAGGTACTTCAGCCCAGTGTGATCATTTCCTTGAACTGGAGTGCTTTTCTGGGGAACTGGTACAGGCTGCGGCCATGCTGTCTCTTGTAGGGGAACAAAAGCTGTTTCACTTTGCTCGACTTCCTGACTATAACCCACAACTTTTGTGTTCCTAAGTGATGTGTGTAAATTTGAACTTTTCGGAGAGCTGTCCTTTCCATGTTTCCACTGGCCAGGGGAAGACTGAGGAAGGTTATGTGGTTGAGACTGAGCTGGATGAGGTGGCGAGCTGTGTCCTGAGTCCTCCATAGTCTGAAGGTAGGCCTTAACAGAGTCTGTGATTCGGTTTGAAACGGACGGCTCACGATTTTCATATTGATCTAGCGCACTCCTAGTGAGCTGAGTCACAGGAGGTCTGGAAACCTCTTTCTGAACGGGATGACTTGGCATAAAACTTTTCTGAAGATCTCTGTTTGGAGACAAAATGAAAAAACAATTTAATCCTTCTAAAATTTCAGGTATAGTGATTAGAGGACTTTATTCTATCAAAACTTCCTGATTAAAAAAGTGTAAAATTTTCTGTACTCCACCATACCGGATGATCTCCTGTAGTTTTGTGATCTCTGCCTCCTTCTGCTGGAGGCTGTGTGTCAGTGCAGTATTCTCCTTCTCGGAGTCTTCCAGCTTAGTCTGACAGCTTCGCATTTCCTCTAATGCCTCACTCACGTCTAAATAATGTGAAAAAAAAAATAAAGTTCTTTTAATGATCTAAATGCATTCACACACCAAAATGCACACAATGTATCTATATCTTTAGATAAAAATCTGTAGACTATAGCATTTATATAAAAATCACAATAATCATACATATTTATACCACAGTAATGCTGAATTCAAAAACAAAGAAATTATGGTTATTACCCATGTGTATACGGTTCGTCTCTGACTCGCACTGCTCTTTGATCTGTTGCAGGTCGTTCTCTCGGTCCTCTACAGCCTGACGTAGAGTCTGGTTCTCCTGCTGAAGGTTCTCCAGCTCTCTTTGGCGATCATTTAACTGAGTCTGAAGTGTGAGGTTTAGCGACTGCAGTGAGACCACTAACACACACACACACACACACACACACACACACACACACACACACACACACACACACACACAAAAAGTTTAATAATTTAATGCTGCTGCATCATCTTAAAAGTTGGATGTAAAGCTTTAGAAGGTTTTCTAACGTTCTAGATTGCAGTCCAGTGGTCTCCCCTGCCTTTCGGCTCTCTCCCGTTCCTGTAACTGCTGATTCAGTATTCTCAGACGCCTACAGTATGACAGACACACACACTAGAATTGAGGTATTTCAAGAAACAACACAATTAAAGGTGCAGTTTATAATGTCAAAGTGTTTTAGGACACTTTAAAACATTAACCTGAATACCCTGAAAAACTGCCATGCAATGTTTTTTTTTCCATTTCAGACTCATTTACGTTTACTTTTATGGAATTTGGCAGATGCCCTTCCCCATAGCGACTTACAATGATCTCATTTATACAAGTGAACAGTATGGTATGGTAAATAAACATGGTTAGAAAAGTTATTCCTGGGGTTTATGGTGCAGAGTAAATTGAGTGCTACTGACCTGCGAAGCTGCACGTTCTCGCTTCTTAGCGGTTGCAGTGCGAGGGCAAGTTCAGCCTGAATGTTGGTGCTGCCCACCATAGCAGGAAGCAGGGAGATGCTCTGCTCTACCTCGGAGATAAGACGAACCGCCTCACTGTCTACAGGTGAAGAAGAGGAAGAACCAGAGTGCACCCAGAGATCATAAACAGCTCCATTAAAACAAATCAGTCATTCAGTGGGTCAACAAATCAGCCAGGAATCAGGTAGGAATTGCTTGAGGTAGGAATTTAATGAGTCATTTGGTGATGTAGGGATCAGTGAGATAGATACTGAGTCAGGCAGTAAAGAGTCAGTGAGTAAATTAGGGATTTAGTAATTACTGAGTCAGGCAGTAAAGAGTCAGTGAGTAAATTAGGGATTTAGTAATTCAGTACATAAAGTGAAGAGTCAGTGAGGTAGATAGCGAGTAAATCAGTCAGTGAATTGGGGATTCAGTACATCAGTATATGAAGTAGAGTCACTGAGTTAGACAGTGATGTAATAGTGAGTGAGGCAGACAGCGAGTCATTGAGTGAACTAGTGATTCAGTACATCAGCGAATAAAGTAGCGAGTCAGTGAACTACCTCACGACTACTAAATCTACTGATATACTGGATCCCTAAAACACTGTAAATAATGAAGAAAACTGGTGAGGTAGACAGTGAGTGAGGCAGACAGTCAATAAGTCAGTTAATCATTCCTTGAGTCACAGTTAAAATTGAGGCAGGGAGTCCATGAGGCAGGAGGGGTTAGTCAGTCAGTTAGTCAGGTAATTGTTAAGGTAGAGATTCAAGAGTCAGCTGGTGATGTCGGTGTCAGTAAGGCAGACAAGAGTTAGTCAGTGAATTGGGGATTCAGTAAGTCAGTAAATGAAGTAGAGAGTCAGTGAGTCAGACAGTGAGGTAGATACTGAGTGAGGCACAGTGAGTTAGTCAGCTAAGTAGGGACTGTGAGAGAGTTTACAGTAGGTGTAGCAGTGTGTAGACAGTGAGGAAGGAAGTCAGTGAGTCACTCACTGAGGAAGTAAAGTCATTTAGCGAGTCTGTTTGGCAACCTGCAGTAGTGTAATAGCTGAGGGTGCTTTAATCACACCACCCACCTTGATTAGCTACCAGGGCCTTCAGCTCTCCTAACAGGTATTTGACAGTTATCACCTTCCTTGACGTCTTTTCAGGGCTCTGCGACTTGCTTTTGTGTTTTAGAATCGCTGCATGTTTGTCCATGCCACTCCGAAAGCTTGTGTCTCTGACCGGCATGGTGTCCACTCGGTTCAGCTCGTCCTCTTCACTCATGCAGTCTCCACTCTCCTCTGATGAAGATGACACACACTCTCCAGATGAGAGCGGTTGATCCTGTGAACTGTCACACACTGGGATGTGGGTGGGGAGGGCTACTGGTGTGGGAATCCGTGCTGCCACTGGAGGAGAAGGGCAGATCTGAGGTCCGCAGCTTGACAGGAGGGCGCTATTCTGTCCACCTGAGCCTGCATGAGGTGCATGTATAACAGGACTGGAGGATTTGAGCTGCCCTGGATGGACTGCTGATCTGGCTGTGGGGACTGCAGGATGCACCTGGACAGCTGGAGCTACAGAAAAAGACGTTGTGTATTGGGTGGGTGAAATCGTAGCACTCAAAGCTCCATGCTGAGTCGATGGGACCGCAGAGGCTGCAGCCCACTGCTGAGTGAACTGATGCGTCTCTTCATCTGCTCCTCCGTGAGGCTACACAGATGTAAGAGACACGGCGTCAGAAAACAGAATTGAAACCGACATTGAGTGACAAATGAGGACCGAGAAACTGACAGCACAGATTGAACATCCGAGACTCTTTTTGGCGTTTGATTAATCGTGTTTGACGTTTGGGATGGTGGCGTGCAGAAAAATCTTACCCCTTGACTAGGAGCTGATGTGGGTCTTTGAGGACTGAGTGCTGGAGTGGAGGTGGTCAGACGCCGGTTAAACACAGTGGAGGGCTGCGGTCCTGCAAAACCGGAATGCACACGTTCATGTGTTTTGATATATAATAAATCAGCTTGAGCTTGAATAATGATTCAAGTTATTTATATCCTAGTGTAACCCAAAAACGCATAACTTTATGACCACCTGCTTAATATTGTGTTGGTCCCCCTTTTGCTGTTAAAACAGTCCTCCAACATTAACATCATGAACTTCTTCAGCAGTTTGAGCTACAGGAGCTCGTCTGTTGGATCGGACCACACGGACCAGCCTTCGCTCACAATGTTATGGGTGACTGGTGTAGATTTAAAAATAACCAACTCAAATCTGAGACATTTCCTGCCTCCTCAGTGTGTGTGTGTGTGTGTGTGTGTGTGTGTGTACCTGCGTCTGGAAGACTGCTACCTAGAGGAAAGCTGTGTGGCTGAACACACTCCACTTGCGTCACCGAGGTCGCTCCTCGCTTCACTTCTGACTTGATGATGACATCATCAGCAGAGGGCTGCTTAACCCCACGAACACATGGCTTCCCTCGTGAGCCTGGGTATGTGTGTGAAGACAAAATGGTCTTCTGTACTGGAGCTACAAAGAACATAATTGGAAATGATTTTCATCTCAAACATCAAAAATATGTAATATAATAATTTAGTTAAACAGTCAAATGTGTGCAACATCACCTGGTCTCTTGTTTATATGTGCACCTGCGCTCGCCTTCTTCCCAACCCTTTTTCTGTCTGCGTCATTCTTTCCAAGTGTTTTCTTTTTAGCAGGGGCCCCCTTTAAGATATGCGACTTTATCTTGGGATCTGTTTGAAGGACAAGAAATACACGTCGAAGATGTACGAAGACAAATGCGTGAACACACGGATCAATCGGTAGGTACCTGCTTGTTCAGCTTGAAGTATATCACTGAGCAAAGCTGCACATCGATCCAGGCCTTTGTTGATGGTCGTGACCTAATCAGAACATTTCAAAAATTAATAAAGTTACACGACGTCCATTCGGGTGTTTATTTTTTTATTACTGTTCAAGCTACAAGTCCTATTAAAACAACAAAAATGTACCTGATCTTCTGAATCTGTGGAGTAAAGAGAATATGAAGGGTCAAGATGTTGAGGTCGTCCAGCAACCCTGCAATACAGGTGAGGAAATTCCAATTAGTGTGCATCACATATATACATGTAAAGACTGGGGTTACTGAAATCAGGGAATGAAGGAGGATGAGGGAGTTTACTTTTTCCTCGTCATCTGTCCTCGGCCTGATCCCGTCAACCTGCCTGAAGACACCACCTGCCAGCGACAAGACACACATAAGGATTTAAACATAACAGTGACCAGTTTTGTGATAAAAATCTCGTTAAAGATCGCACTTTTTTAAACAATATTTATTGGTTTTTTTTTTTTTTACTTGGTTTGATCACCCACAGCGCCTTTTTTTTTCTTTTTTTGTCATTTGGTTTATTTTCTTCCTTGGATCCAAAATGTTAAATCAATAAGCAAGATGTCTACATACACAAACATTGACTATAGTTCCACCTCTCATATCCTCTGGTCCATGTCGTTAGTTATTTTGTCACGTGACTCCAATAATTACTGTAACAATAATGTCAAGATTCGGACCAAAAAAAGAAAAAAACCTAAACTATTGAATTGTGTCAAGTTAAGTTTATTTCTATTGCGCTTTTCACAACAGACATTGTCTCAAAGCAGGTGAATGGTTTGCATTTATCCCTGATGAGCAGCCATGGCGACTGTGGCAAGGAAAAACTCTCTTAGATGTTATGAGGAAGAAACCTTAAGAGGAACCGGACATTGTGTGGCGTCTATGGAAGTCAAAAGAACAAAAAAACGAATTGCTTGAAAAAGAGAACTCATTAGATGAATCACTCCATTCTGTATCCTGGACATAACCTACAAAGATTTGCTCATGTGCCTCCAGTACAAAATAAATGAATCCTTTTAAAGATTCGACAAATCACTGCTAAACAGGTCAATGCGGCAGCACTTTAGTATTTTAGCACCAGTGTCCATTATGGATGGACATATTACAACATGGATAGTAAATGGTGAGCAGAAAAAGTTGATTCTTATCCCTTATATTTAAGAGTGCTGATATACTGCTCTTCATTTATAGGCCATTATATCTGTCCTATCAATAACAGTGTCGCCATGTGACGTCATTACGGGACACATCCACCACCTTCTTACAGGACGGAAAATACAGCAACCAACCACATCATAAGTATTTAATGTAAACACACTGTAGTGTATTCCAGGATGGAGATCAGTATTACCTTGTGTCTGGGAGTCACGTGTCTAGCCATGTACCCTGCTAATCTACAGCCCAGCTAGCAAAAAAAGCGCACTCGGTTATGTTTCTCAATAATTGTAAGTTTAATAAATCAAATATACTAATAAAATAAACACTAAATAGCTAGTAAATCATAAAGTGTGTCACTTTTGAAAGACCCGACAACCGCCACACAGTAATCAGCTGCTAGGAGAAGTTTGTTGTTTAAACGGAAGACGCCGACGCGCTCGACCAATTAAAATGCGGCACACCTTTCTCCTTTGTGATTATTGGTGCACTCTGTGGGGCGTCATCCAAATGTCTTCGCTGATTGGGCAAGATGCTTGTCAATCATAATACCGGCACCCAATAGCGAATGGTTGTACTGATTCGAGCTTTAGACCGTTGTTGCGTGGAAAGTTTAACTATGGTAACGCGATTTTTTTTTAACGCACAGCTTTTATTTTAACTCTAATTATTAATCATTAAAAATTTATACTATTATTATTGGATATTATAACCATATTGTTTGAATGTATACAATAATAATGATTTGTTATTATATAATTATTATAATATAAAATGGTCAAAATCATAATTGTTAATATTTTAACTATTATTATAATCAATTTTAATACGAATTTATTAGAATTACTCACAATTTGTATTAGAATTATTACTAAACATATAGATTTATTCTATTTATTGAGAATAATAATGAATACAGCACATTTAATAGTGGTCAGTTATACTATTAGTATCTTCTGCACTCAAGGGGTGTAGAAACTTTTGCACTGTACACATCAGTCTCTATTACTTTTATAGTGTAGCTATATATATTTTTTGTAGACTATGGTAAACCTGTTTTGTAGACCTTTGTTTGTAATAAATGCAACTATAAACATTAATATGTATTTGTAGACTAGCGCTAATAAGCTATTGCAGTCACACACTGGAGCTAAACAGCTTTATAAAATATATTTATAACAAATGTCTGAAAAATTCTTAGCATTTCTGAGGTTCTGTTGTTTTAGTGCTTGACTGAGACTTGCATACAGACAGAGTGCAGTCTTTGGTCATCCCATGAGATCTCAGTGACACCTTCAAGCACCTTCACCAATCCAGTGTATTGATAAACTACACTATCTATCTATCTATCTATCTATCTATCTATCTATCTATCTATCTATCTATCTATCTATCTGTCTGTCTGTCTGTCTGTCTGTCTGTCTGTCTGTCTGTCTGTCTGTCAAGTCAAGTTTATTTGTATAGCCCTTTTCACAAGAGACATTGTCTCAAAGCAGCTTTACAGAAATCAACAGTTAAGGTGAATGGTGTGCATTTATCCCTGATGAGCAGCCGTGGTGACTGTGGCAAGGAAAAACTCCCTTAAATGTTCTGAGGAAGAAACTTTGAGAGGAAGCCGACTCAAAAGGAGAACCCATCCTCATTGGGGTGACATCAAGAGTTTGATCATAAATCTTTCAACAATACAGAACAGAGAGTGAAAACTAACATGAGCACAGGAGTGTAAGATTATAAGTAAATGTTTGCCTGTATGCCTGTCTGCCTGCCTGTCTCTGTCTGTCTGTCTGCCCGTCTGTCTCTGTCTGTCTGTCTGCCTGCCTGTCTGTCTGCCTGCCTGCCTGCCTGTCTGTCTGTCTGTCTGCCTGCCTGCCTGCTGCCTGCCTGTCTGTCTGTCTCTGTCTGCCTGCCTGTCTGTCTGTCTGCCTGCCTGCCTGCATGTCTGTCTGTCTGTCTGTCTAGCAATACTAAGAATTCCTGTTGTTCCCTGGTTTTATTGCTTGACTGAACCCTTGTGTACAGCCCATGTACACTCTTTTATTCATCTCTTGTGCTGTTGAGAGCTCTCAGTATTACTTCTAAACACCTTTACCAATCCACTCTCTCATTCCTAAGGAGAGAAAAATCACACAGAAGATCTGACCTAAAATCATTTCCCATCGAAGGACTGACTCATGGATGATTCATCAATGAAACAAATAATTTTTCTTCCTCCGCCTTTTGTTCCTTGTTTGTTCTCCAGTTCTTTTGTTCATTTGTGTTTAAGCCATCACCACACCAATAAAACAAAAGGCAAAATGCTGTTTCCTAATATGTGAACAGTCATAATTGATAGAAAATGTAAAAAATAAAAATAAAAATAAAAAAAATAATAAACTCTCTCAGAAATCATTACAAGCTAGTTTACAGTACCAGCCAAAAGTTTGGATACACCTTCGTATTCAGGGTTTTTTCTTTATTTTTATTGTTCAACATTGTATATTAATACAGAACATGTTAAAAGCTGGCTTTCAAACTGCACAATACAAAAGTATAGTATATAATTTTCCTTTTATATTTGAATCCCATACGTTCCTGCATATGTGCTTAAAGACACGCCCACTCAAACATGCACTCATTCTATATATCAAGTTTATTGAACATGGAGACCCTGAAAAAATGCATGCATTTAGTTTTTGTCCACTAGGGGGCGATATTTTACTGTCTTCTCTTTTTATTACAATAGAACGTTTTGAATGTTGGTATAAAAGTATAAATGTTCTAATGTATATGTGTATATATGTGTGTGTGTATATATATTGACTTTTATTTAGACTAGATTAGTTTGAAGTCTGATCTTGCTTCCGGTAAAAAAAAAAAGAGAAGGTGACCATGAATGACAGGAAGCAGGGATTTCCTGGTGAGCTTCGCCTTGCAAGATTGAACTTCTAGGAACAACAAAACAAAACAAAGCATGTTCACAAGCATGCCACAGATCTCCAGAAACCAGGTTTCGATGAAGAATCGTGTGGGCGGGGAAATCGGTGGGAGGAGCGTTAAGGGATCAGGACACGCCCACTAAGAGTAATACATATAAATAAAAAGTCTACTAAAATGTACTTCATGTAAAGTAGATTGAAAAGACATCTTTATCACTTTTGCCATATAGAATACAGTTTATATCTTTCAGCTGGTGCTTTGCTCATTGGAATGTGGAGTTTACAGGATCCCAGATGACGAATAAGTATATTAAATATTCTTCATTTAAAAAAATAATAAATAATTATAATACTTTATACATTTTTTAAACACTTATTTGTAAAAAAAACAGCTTCTTTCTATTTGTTAAATTTTATTTTAGCTTATTAAACTAGAAACTCAAGAACATCAATTTGGAAATACTGGATATCGATTTTTTTTTTCTTCTTTTTTTTTCCTTCTTCTTTTTCTTCGTTTTATCATTATTATAATTATAAATTATTTCTTTGAGAAATCTGTAATTCTTTCCTACAGATTTTTGTTATAAATCTTTTTTTATTTTAAATACATATCGAAACCATATTTTGTGTGTGCTTGCAGATGCTCACCATCCTGGTCCAAAGAACCTCTGATGCTCTGTGAAGCATTAAACAAGTCAGAAGGGAGCGTATTGATGCTGAGTGGGGGGAGTCGGCCTCTCTTTGTACACACACACACACACACACACACACACTTAAGCACACCCCATTATTAGGAGCCGTTTGAGCGTGCATCCCTGGACGCACGCTTTTTTTTTTGCATTGTAACGTGTTATTATTTATTGATTTATTTAAATATACAATCATTATTATAAGCTTGTTATTATTATAATTATTATCATTTGCACTGTGGGGGGAAAAGCGGCCGTCCGCGCGCTCTTCCCCTCGTCTACCCCGAACGTTGGAGCGCGAGCGCGCGCGCGCGCACGGTGCCATTGTAAGACCGTCGGTAACGGGGAAGCACCGCCAGTGCACGCGCTGGTACATAAAGGATGTGTGGCACGAGGAACCAGAGCGACCAGAGCTGATCTGCGTCGTTCTAAACGGTTTGGGATTGTGTGCGAGTGGATCATCATCATCATCATCATCATCATCATCAACAACCACCATCATCACCATTATCAACAGCAGCAGCAGCAGCAGCAGCCGCCTGTCACACGAACAATAGCGCCGGTGAGGAACCGCTTTCTGTAGTAAAGAAGGAAGAAGAAGAAGAAGGAGAAGAAGAAGGCAGGAGGAAACTGCGGCCACCGAGAGCTTCCAGATGGGCTGCACAACATCAGAGTGTGTGTAGAAATCCGCTCTGCCATTTAGAACCTGTACAGGAGAATAATACGACCATGAATTCTGCCGAGGCAGCTGAAGAAGGACCGAATGAAGCGGATACGGACCCGTTTTTTAAGACAGGTGGGCTGGGTGGATGTGTGTGTGTGTGTGTGGAGTGTGTGGAGGCTCTTTTGTTTAATTGAACCCAAAATGCTTTTGTTGAAATGACATTAAGTGTGGTGGTTGTGGGTTTCTCATTACCTTGTGTGTGTGTGTGTGTGTGTGTGTGTGTATGTGTGTGTGTGTGTGTTAATAATCCTCATTTGATATGTATAAGATTTCATGGCACACCCTGTGCTGTAAATTTCTCCACTCTACCATCCTCCTACATTGCTTCAGTAGAAGCACCAGCCATGTTCCTCCCACATGCTCTCTTCCTGATGATGCTGGATGGAGACTTTAGATGCTCTGGAATTCTGTCTGTCTGTCCAACTGTCCGTGCATCTTCACTGCATGCAAAACATGAAGAAAGCTCTACAGGCCACCGGTCTCGCCCTGGCGTGGGTTGTTGGTTGTCCGTGCACCTGCTACTTCACTGTCGATGTTGCTCTCCTGCACGCCGGGAGTGGCTGCCTTTTGTCGGCCATGACATTGATGCATCTTTCCGAAGCCTGTTGATTCACACCGAACGGCGACCACCTCCTCGATCATCGTGACGCCTAGAATTGTAGTATTTGAAGCGATCTGGGCTTGGTGTTGAGCTACACGATAGGATACCGAACCTCTGATAATACTGGTTCGTGGTAAATCATGTGACTGAACATCACAAACCTTCTCATCATAGCTTAACGTGCATCCATAGAAAAATCATTGCGTGATACGATTACGGCATTTCCATCAATCTGTATATGTGAGAAAACGAAGCCAAGCCTAGTTTGCTTTATTCCAACTCTAGTTTCTCAGATTCTGTGGCTCTTGACTGTACTGTAATCCTTAACCCTGACCCAGTTCTCTACATCCTACCCAGCAGATGCTTGGGTGCATTTGACATCTCATCTTAGTCAAACCCTCTAAGCTCCCGGATAAGACATTTGTCCGTCTGCAAATGTGTGTGTGGAGGTTTGCATTCGAGTATGAATATTAGTGTGGTAAATACATAGCTTGTGCCTGTATCTAATATAAATGTGTAAACTATGTCTTATGGCACACAGCTGTAGATATGCTTTAGTACTCGTACCGGTATATGGAGCGTTTGCGATTCCACACTCGTACTGCCACTTGTGCCATAATGCATTCGATACCACACACTACTACGCCAACTAAGTGTACATTGTGCTAATAAACCCAAAATGACAGCGATTGGGATTTTTATTTCGAGACCGAATCATAGCATCTTCCTACAATACAAGTAGTATATACGAGAATAACTGTGAGTCCTACAGTAAAGTTGTCACTGTGTGTAAATGAAGAGTGTGAAGGTGAATTCGAATGAACAGAACAGTTTTGCGTGGTAATTAAGAGCTGTGAATTGCGCACACACAAAGGTATCTGCAAGTCAGGAACAGTGAAGCAGAGAAACTGTCATTCAGGAGCATTTCACTACAGCGAGCACTGAGCACCAGACAGGCACGCTTCAGGTTGACCTTCATCATGCTACTTTCTAAATGACATAACATCTCAAATAACTCTTGAAATTAAATCAAATTTGTTCATATCCCTGGTAGGTTTTTTTAAATAAACATTTTTTCTTCATATTCAGTAAAAAAAAGGTGTGGATGCATGCGTATTAATGTAACTTTTTTATGTGTACAAATACATTCCTGTCAGTGGGTTTCCTTTGTCCAGAAACAAATGAATTAATGTATTTATTTATTTTGCTATTTAAAGCTGTTTTTCTTCCCCTGTTAAAGATGTGGTTTTCTTAAAAATCTAGCTAAAACATTTATATCCGTATGACCATATTCGTTATTGAATTTGTAAACTGACCCACTAATGTGAATTTCTATAAGATTTGTATAGAATAGTGTAGTTACTGCAATCTTATATATTCCGTATATATATTATACAGTTTGTATTTGGATGTCAAGTTTGTATTGCGTATTTAGGTTTTTTTAATTATGAAAACGTTTTGTGAAAATACTTTGCTTGAAATGTTCGAAGCCAAAATTTAGCCAAAATTTTTATCAGTTTTCATTTTACAACAATTATTTATTTTATTGTCAACTGCGGTGGCTCAGCTGCATTACTGGGAAACGAAAGGCAGAAACACATATAGCCATCATTTTGTTTTCAGCTCGCTGTGAGCGTTGCCTTTTATGGATTGCATGGGTGGGGCTAAATGTAAACCAGGTGTGCCATGAACATGCTTGGTAATTTATGGCATTGTGGTAAGAGGCGTTTGCGAACACAAAGAAAATGAGGCAGTGCTAATAATTAAAATAGAATAAATAGAATAATAATCGATTTTTTTGGAAATTTATTGGGAATTTATAGATTGGTTTGGATCCAAAAACCTATGCACACAACTTGTGCGTTGAGGAAAATGTGTAGTTAATGCACTTTGTGGTTGTACATATACTGTATTTGTGTGTGTGTGTTTGGGTTGTGTGTTTTTGTGTACACACTTACTAGCATTGCTTGTTTCTGCATTCTCATATCTGCTCATGCTGCTGTCCTGGAAAAGCTCCTACACCCACCTGTGAGGCTGAACGTTGCAGAAATCAGGGGGCCTATAATACACAGTGTGTGTTCATCAGATGAGCTTGTTCACAGCACGAAGCATAAGCAGGCGCTTCAGGGTTGGGCTTGCATTCACCGCACGTCCAGGATCAGTCGTTTGTTCATGTTTAGTGATCGCAGTTAATCCTGATGCAGTGGCAGTAAGAGAGAGAGAAATATTTAAAGCTTTATGTGTAAGTGTTGTTATGTGTAAATTGCAGTGATTCACATTATCGGAGAACGGACGCGTCGATGCAGAATCGGGTCAAACATCTAAACAAGTCAGGTGTCCTTTATAATTGTTTTTTTCCTCCTCCTGAAAAGCAGCTCAGAGGCTGCTGAGCGTGCTTTTCTGGATCAGTAGATCAGAGTGTGTCAGAGTGTGAGGTTGGATGGATACTCAATCACATCAGACAGTACAGACAGATGTGGACAGACATTTTATTCTTTACACATTGTTTTCTGTGCTCTTGGCTCCATAAACACAAACCCATACTGTACCTATGTGTACTTCCTGTTTTTCACTGTATTCGTAACTTGGGGGAAATTAGACCAGTGGAAGGCTGATCTGGGGAAGTGGAGATTCCTACACGAATTTCACTTTGCCCACATAAACAGAATAATCAGAACGGTGGAACATGGTGAGCATTAACTCCATTTTGTGTCTATTTTTAATGTATAAAGTATGAAATACAGTGTATTTATAGCTGATCTCAATACATATTAAATTATTATTTATTAATATTTATCATTGTGCTAATACCCTGTTATCATATTTTTAAAAAACGTACACAGGGACTTGCGTAATTGTGGATTTGTTGACGTTATCCCTGAGGAGATGTATATTTAGCATTTTTTTTATAAGGAGTCTCCAGTGTCAGTGTAGCATTCTGACTGTAGGTTTTTCAACACATGAAAGATACATTTAATTTTTTGTATTAAGGTCAAGGGCGAGAAACAGGTAAAAAGCTGCTCTAATGGAATGATACTGGTTTCATGGATGGTTTACGACGGAATCATAAACGAATAAAAGAGTCATTGAAAAAATGCTACTACACATTATATTACATTCCACGTTATATAATTAGGGTGGAATTATTGTGCTATGCTGCTATATTGTGTATATCATATACAATATTATATGATATCACTTTCCTGTATAATAGCAGCCACTTGATGGTCTAGGCAGAAAAATAAATGTTTAACATGATAAAATTTTTAATTTTTATACCATATGCAGTCAATTTTTCCCCTGATTTTGCACATCCATTGAAAGTCATTCCGATTGGAAATTAGATGTAATTTAATCTGGAGTATCGAATATGAAGTATGGGGTTTACAAGGACATTGGGTGCAGCATGAGTATTGTTATTGAACTTAAAAATTGGGTCTGTTTACTCCAAAAATGTAGCCCTGTGTTTTTTTATCCATGATATCAGCATTTATCTTTTGTAGTTCAGTGATCTTAGTTTTAATCAGATCCTATAATTGAATTAGTCAATTAATTAATACAATTAATCTGATCAGTAGCTGAGGAATGATACCAGGATGCTCTGATTGAAAAAAAATTAACTTATTATTAAATTTGTGCAATGTATTGAGTCATATTGAAAACTCTAGTGTTGTATATGTATGTATATATGTAAAATATGTACTGCATAATATGGAAATTAGTTTTCGCAATGTGTGAATCTAGTTAGTGTTTTGTCATTTTGTGTGCCTTACTTTAATATTCATGTCACTAATATGCAAATTGTGATCGATTCCCTCTCCGCTCTCATGAGGTGCTGCTCTCGGGAGTACAGAGATTACACCATTAATGCCTTCATGCATTTTGAGTTCATATTTATCCATCACCTTCGGCTCGGATTGCTGTTTTTGCCAATTGCGCAACAGGGGGAAATACGTTTATTTTACAAGTAATTGAATTTGGGTATCGCTCAGCGTTCGCTGGAGTTGCCAGATATGTGGCCTGGAAACCCCAAAGGTTAAGCTGCTTATATTTATACGGGGTTTTTCCATGGATTACCTACTACACAGAGTAAATGTGTCACAGACAGTAATCTGTTTCCTGGTGCTGTAATGGCTGCAAAATGCAAAAATTACACTGCTTCTGAAGATCAAGTCAGCCAGATAATATTGTACATGGCCCATTTTTGTACTTTTGTTTGCCCGAGGCTTTGTGGTCCAGTGTGAAAAATCTCATTATCTTTCACTCACATGTTTATGTTTTTTCCTAAAGTGTCTCTAATTCCAAGAGAATGAAAGAGACAATGCTCGATTAAATATGCAGCCTACGTCCCCGAAGGAAGCCACAGTTTCCTTACAATGGATCATGTAAACACGAGAATCAGTCAGGACCTGAATAGGACTGACGTTAGCATTTGGTCCGTTCTGTTGTAATAAAGGGCAACAGATCCAGATTTCACTGCAGATAGACTGGAATGAACTCTCAGACAGTTTTTTTTAAGATAAGGCGGTGTGTTTTTTTTTCCTGATTACTATCATGGATGCAGATAGGAATATGGAAACAGTTCGATTTGGAAATACAAAGATATCTTGATGGTCAGCTGGAGACAATTCTGGAACATTTTTCTTCATAATGTTATTTAATTTATAGAAAACATACTTCCTTGTATTTTTTATAGGGAAAATTTGAGTAGGGAGGAGTAGGAACATGCAATTGTTCAACCATGATTTCCGGTTCCACAGGGGTAAAAATAAGATAATGGGCAAAATCAAACTCTATAGGTCAAAAGAAGCCATATCTAAACATGATCCAGAAGTGCAGGCGTATTCTCTGGGACAAGGCTGATTTAAATGGACTGTGGCAAAGTGAAAAACTATGTTTCTTAGCCTTGATGTGCAGCAAAAAGTTGTTAAATTGGCAATTGGCTATAGGAAAATAGCAAAATATTTATAGAAAATGCAATCAAAAGATTAAACAAGAAAGACAATATTGACAACCTCCTTTGCTCATATTTACTAAGGGCACTAGATTTAAACTCTTACATCCGATTGGTCAGATAATGGTTTAAATTCAAGCGCTATAGAAATTGTCCTAATACATTGTCGCTTCCATAGTAACAGTTAATTCACATAGACTAGCACGATGTGATTGATGTAGTAATACATGGATTCATATTAATTATGTGTTGTAATGTAACAAGTGTAAAAATATACATGTATAAATATTCAAATATCAATTTAATGTAGGTAAAAATAAAACAAAAAATATACAGCCATTAAAAAAATTGAAAATTTGTAATCTTGCGTACCAGTGTAGATTTATTCATTGCTAGAGACTGAAAGCACTTTTGTACGTCGCTCTGGATAAGGGCGTCTGCTAAATGCCGAAACTGTAAATGTAAATGTAATATTTGAAAGCTCTCTGTAATTAAATTGAACTTTTATGGAAGGAGTCTCCAGTGCCAGGGTTTTTATTCCAAATGAACAAGATGAGTGTGTTTTCAGTTTTTTTTTTGGTTTGCTGCATTTATTTTCATCTTGAAAATTAGGAATGTCAGAACAATCCAGAACATGATCTAGAATCTTGTTTTAAATTTTTTTGGGTTTTTTTTTGGGGGGGGGGGGGTTTACTTCCTGCTCTCTCTCTAATTGGATTGTAACGTCCCAGAGGAGTTGTACAGTATCTACCTTACAGTCTCTTGTTTCATTTCATTCATCATGTTCTCAGCATCTAGACTACAAAGCAGAGCAATTTGCTAAAGCAGCATTTTTACCGCATCCGTAGTGAACACACGGCTTAACGGTGGGACACGAGGAAAGCCACCAGCATGCATTGTTACACATCAGAGTAGATGATGGCTCCTGAATTGCAGTCTGGAGGGGCGGAGAAACACACATATTCTAAAACGCAGACAGGATTTCTCTCAGCCCCGTGGCTCAGGGTCAGAAGTGTTGCTGTAGCAACTGTTGCCAAGATCTTCATTCTGTGAGATGGTGAAATCAATTTCCGAAGTATTTATGGACTCCGAAAATATGATTGATGTCATTATTTCAGGACTTTTCTGATGCTCTGCGGTCATGGTCAGTGGGTGGATGATGAAGCGCTGATCACCAGACCTTTCTGGGTTTGACATAATGAGCAGGATTTTTATCAATAATTTTGATGAATAAGGAACAAAATACTCATGTGCTGTCGTTGGTAAAATAATCAACAACCGTGGTTCGTCTAGACGCAAGGTTGATTTTTTTTTACCTGAAACAGCGAGTGTTTATCTCTTATACCACAGAAAACCAGAGGTGTAAAGAGCAGCTGAAAATCATACTTGAGCAGAAGTGTAAAAGTCACCAATTCCAATATGAGTAAAAGACTGATTGAATAAGGCAATATTATAAAAGGAATCTTCAATTAAGAAATAAATTGACAGTATCATGTCACAAAGTAGAATTATTAGTAATTAATGGACAAATAAAATGAAAGTAAATATTGCCTTTTCTGCTAAATAAATCAGTCACAACAGATAAAGCTGTCGTGCAATAGGGAATTACTAACACTCATTCTTAATTTAAAAATAGAGGAGTTAAAAGTCCATATATTTAATCATAAGTGTAGTTGTGTAGAGAGGTAAAGTTGCTTATATCTTTGATACATAGTAAAACTAAAAAGTAGGCAAAAATGTCTACTGAAATACTTTTACATATACTCAAATACTTTGCAGCAAATTGCCAACAAGTACAATTTAGTGTTTAATAAAGTATGACACGTCCTTTTTACCCATTGGTGGTTACATTTATTATTTTAAAACCTCAGCAAAAAAAGATTTATTCCTGTTACCACTTATGTTATAGCAACTGTAAATAGACAAAACGAAACCCCATTCTAAAGACTTTCCTGTGTAAAAAAATTTTAAATAAATGATTTTTTTTAGAATTTTTTTTTTTTTTCAACTAAGAATTAATTTAGAAATGACTTATGATATACATGTGCTAAACCATGTGCTCATGAACCTTTAAATGACTTCATCAACATCCTTTCTACTAATATCATCTAATTCAGCTCATTTCTGGCTTTTTGTCAAGTTCTGATCTCATGTTCCATATGCCATACCCTCCCTCCCTCTCACTCTCTCTCTCTCTCTCTCTCTTACACACACCCACACACACACACCCACACACACACACACACACACACACACACACACACACACACACAAAAAAAAAAGCACAACGCCGTACACTAACACAAGGCCAGTGCCAGCTATTGTTCTCAGAGTTTGAATAGAGGAGGGTGTAGTGCACCTGTGGGTCAGAGGTTTATTCCGGCGGTCCTTGACTAGAGTCGGATTCGCACAGCCATTTGGCAGCGCCTTGCCCTGATTGGTTTCATTTTGGTGATTACGGAGAGCAGCCCATTTCTCAGGCCTCCTGGGAGTTTTTTTGTTGTTCTTCTGGTGCACTGTGATCCTGTAACATGGGAAGTTTTTCCTCTCTCTCTAAGAGCTTTTCCTGTCCATTGATCATGTTTTTCATCATGAAAGGCTCCATGTGCTCCATGTATGCGTATGGGTTTATTGCAGCTCACACCACTGTACATTGATCGTTTCCTCTCCTACAACATGATGACGTATTCATAAAATGTGATTCATGCCATTATTATGAATTATTGATACAGCACTTTGTATTCACTGGTCAATGTATCAGTGAGTTGCTAACTGTTGGGGCTCTCCGGGGTTGCCAGATCTACTTTTTTGCTGATGGATGAATTTTTTTGCTGTTTTTATTACTTGTCAGGATATGTTGTATTAACTTATTTTATTCAAAGCGTAAGTATATAATTTAGTATGCACACGCGTGACAATTTAGATCAACAACGCTAAGAGCGTGCTAACAAGTACATCACATCACAAGTACATCAGGTACATTGGTTGGCATTTTGTGGTTAGTAGGTGAAAGAAATTATTTTTATACTAAATGCAATACCAGATGCTTCCAAATATGTTTTTCTTCCTGTTATACCACATTCATTTTCTAGACATTGTCCCTTTTTTGTCAAAGGATACTTTTATCCACTTATAGTTATATTTATTTATTTGGAATGTCTGTGAAACATTAGTGTGTATTTGCAGTATATTAAACAGAATATATAGTAAAGTATGTATATAAAGTAAAAAGTATTTTGGAGTCAGTGTACGTACATTTTTCTTTTACTGGTCACTAAGCTGATTTTATCAAAGATTTCCAATTTATGGGAAGACATAAGCACTATAATGCATAACCACTACTTCTCGACCTGTATATGTGTGTTGTGTGCTAGCAGAAGTGGAGGATGGGAATGGGAGCGCCGGGTATGTGTAATTGAATAATTTTCCTCACCTTGTTCTTTCTGTTAGACCCATTAGCGCATGTGCTAGCCCTCCAGGCGTTGCAGAGAAGTAGGTGTGAATTTCCTGACATAACTCCTGTCTAACACGATTTAAATGGTAAGCGGCAAAAATATTCCTTTATTAAGTCACGGGAATAAGTGCTGTTGGTAAATCGGAAGAGAAAATAAGTGAAAGGCAAATGAAAGCTGGTTGAAATTTCTTGGCTAATGCTCCACCAAGCCGAGTGCCTCACTAGTGCAACGTTTCAGGTTTTTTTCCACTTCTCATTTATTGTAATATTATAAGATATAGATTTCCTTCACTTCCCCTCCCACCACCAACATTTAAACCTCGTTAAAATTACGTTAAAAACAGCAATAACTATATGAAAAGAGTAGAAGGGATCTCGGCACTCCTTCAGTATGTCATGTGAGCTTTTTTGGCAGCCGGCTGCTACTCGGTTTCTCTGACACAGAGCCAGTGACCCAATGAAAATGCAGTTGTTGGATGTGCTCCCATTCCTACAAAAGGTCCTGATAAAGTTGCTGGCTGTTAACACTCAGAGGGTCAGACCGTCTACAGATGTTACGGTCGAAAGAATCCAGTGAGTGTTCTATGGGGTTAAAGCCCAGGGGTTGTATTTGCAAGGCTAGCAGTAGTTGGCTTAGGGTCTGATTTTGAAGACACTTGGAGACACAGAGGATTCAAGTGGTAAAAGTCCTGTGACCTCTAAAAGCCTGAAAATGGTCCAGAGCAGTGACTCTCAAAGTGTGGACCAACATTTAAACCTTATGTTTTTGAGTTTAGTTTAACAATGCAATCAAAGTAATGTGTTAGACCTATTTAAGAGCTTTGAAAAGGTAGTGTATTAATTAATTCTAATTAAATATATATATTTTTTAATATTACTTTGTGGATTGGGATTTCATTTATAAGATCATTCCACAGCCTGGATTGCATCAGCCGGTAATTTCAATTATGTCATGTAAATTTACATTGATTAGTTGGCCACTTTAATAGAAACTCTTGAACTTCTGTCTTTTCATGTAATAGTCTCTGAAACTTTGCACAACTTTTTTTTGTTTTAAGGTGTACAGAGTTGGTGCTTTATGTTTTTTTCTCAGGTTCTGGTTTTTGGCTAACATTGTGTAGAACCTGACATGGTCTTCTGCCTGTTTTAGCCCAGTCAGGTCCTGGTTAGATTTGTTGTGTTTGTCTGAGATGCTTTTCTGCTTACCAAGAGACCTGCAGTTTCTAAAATAGTCAAACCAATTTGTTTGTCAATGACATAGTTGACATTACTGAAGTCTCATTTTCCCACCCAGTCTGATGTTTGATGAGAACATAACAGACTCTTGACCCCCATCTGCTTGATGTTATGAGTTCTATTTCTGCCACATCAAGTGTTTTTAGTAAAGTGGCCAAGTGGAGGTTAATGGACTGGTTTTATGAATGAAACTCATAGCTAGGAACTTCTATGCTTGTGGAAATATTCCTTCTGAATATAGCATTGGATTCTTCATGCCTCAAATTACAAATCCATGGTTGCTCTACGGTACAGACTGCCACATAAGCATGGTGTAAATCGATAAGTCTGGACGTAGTGGAGAAACTCTGGCACACGATATGCCTGCTCTATATTTCTGTCAAGTAATTTAAGTCATTCCCCAAAAAGGTCACCTCATCCAGTGAAAATGTGTCTTGTGAGCTGTCATATGATCATCCAAAGAGGTATAAACTATAGAAAATTGTGAAACTTCAATGTGTTTGTGTGTCTGCATATCACATTAGACTGTACTAATCTTTTGTGTTCACTTCCTTTGGCGTTTTACATTTAGGCTCACTTTAGAGATTGATTTTAGGTTTGAAAACTCAATAATTAAAAAATGTGCTGTTTTTCGAAATGTTTTTTTCTTGCAAAATAACAGAATTAGCCTAACAAACATTTACTCAACGTTAGTAAATGCTACATTGGATGTAGCGTATACACTATGTATTGGCCCCCTGATAAAAAAGTGTAATGTTTAGAGTTAAGTTTACATCAGTATTTAGTCATCAGATGTAACAGACTATTTAGTAATTGTGCAGTGCAACATCAGCTCGAATTAGGAACCTGTGTCAGATTAATGTAATGACAAATTCATAATTTTTTTCAAGCAAAAATGTGCGCTGGATCAAGTGCTATTTTGTAACCGTGGAAGTCATATTGTGTCAGGGATCCACACCTTCACAGAACCCACCTATCACTCCAAGCAGCTCTCCTACATACTAATCATCTGCACCTGGAGCTCATCAGCCTATATAACCTCCAAGCTACCTTCACTACGTGTAGAAGCTTGGTTTCATAGTTACGGGACTCTGTTTAGCTCTTTGAGCAGCTGTCTGCTCCTTGACTTTATCAGGAATCACTAAAACTGGACCTTTACTCTGTTTTGCCATTTTATGCTTTTGCCCTGTGTTACTTCATTAAACATCGTTCGTTGACTGCACTTCGGTTTCCGCCTGACATATTGTTACCAGGATTGTGGTCAGTAATTTGATGATTACAGGCTTCCTCGGCTCAGATTCATCTTCTTATTTAAATATATTTTATTGTGTTAATCTTTTAGTGAAGTTTAACATTTTTTTGTTTAGTCAACATTCTTCTGCAATAATCACCATCTGATCACTCTGTTCATTTTATATCATTCTGTATATATTATTCTATTTAATCATTCTATTCAATTATCCTGAATATAATTAAGTGTATATGCTAGATAATCCTCATTTCAAGATAACGTCTGTATATACAATATTTTTAACTTTTGTACAATGAATATATACAATATACATATCCCATATTGTACATTTTTATATCCCACATTTTCTTCTACACATTTTTACTCTGCCCAGAGCCTTTATATTTATTTATTGTACATACTCAACAGCTCATACGAATTTTCAGTGCCTTTATATTGATTTGCTTCACATATATGCACTTATATATTACATGCTTTACGTATATTTGCATATTTATCTGCACTTCTGCAAAATTGCTACTATTTGCACTTCTGGTAGATACTAAACTGCATTTCGTTTCTGTGTATCTGTACTGAACATGGACATGGACATACGATATTATAAAACCAGATCTCATACATATATTTCTACAGGATATTCTGGGAATTTCTGGGACTCTCGGTACCATAAACCACAGGCAGATCATTTGCATAATCAGCATAATCCTCAAAAATTAGCTGATTATTACATTACAGGGAAACTCTTTTATAAATGTTTGAGTAAATCCTTATTCATAAATGCTATGAATTATATGAAGTATTTTTTTTTTTACTATGAACAAACTTTGTTCATAAGGTATAAATATAGTTTGTGGAGAAATTCTTGTGGACATGTGAATATAAGATTTATATGTGCTTTTTCCACATAATAACCTTCTGGGAAGATGTTCCACAAAATTTTGGAATGTGCTTCTAGAGAGTCATTCTGCCACAAAGGTGTTCGTAAAGTCAGGTACTAATGTAAGTGAGATGATGAGGTCTGGGGTGCAGTCAGCGTTCACATTCATCCCAAAAGTGTTTAATAGGGTTGAGATCAGAACTTTATAGCAGGAGATCTACCTTTACAACCCATGCAAAGCATTTCTTTATGGAGTTGGCTTTGTGCACATGGGCATTGACATGCTGGAACAGGTTTATGTCTCCAAGTTCAACAGAATTCTATATAATCGTGTGCCTCTAAATTTTTGGCAACAGTTTGAGGAAGAAGCACATATGGCTGGAAACTCAGGTGTCCCAATACTTTTGTTCATGTAGTGTATGTGCAGTTACATGATTAGAGTTTCCATTGCAGCTTTATATAGTCACTACTTTGTGCTGATTCTTTAGGGTTCCTGATTAGTTCATCTCCACGTCTACCTTTGTAATTAACTGTGAATGCACGTCTTCTTTCGATATCTCGGAACGATTTAAAGTGGAGGTGAGCATCAGAGGAGAAGCAGAGGCAGGTGCAAGCCCAGGCGCACAGAGAGGACGTGTTTGCGTGTAGAGATATTGCGGGTGACACGGTGGTAAATCACAGTGCGTGTGTGTGCGTGTGTGTGTGTGTGTGTAAAATGCTCTGTGGTGTCCCACAGGATCAGCTGAAAGCATCTGTTTCTCAGTAGATTTAACATGTCATGTTCAGGAACAGCCTTCCTCTTCAAGTTAAATAGTTTATGTAATCTGCAATGGAGAAATCAAGGGGAGCTAAGTAGATGAGGAGAGCGAGAGAAAGAGATTAATAGAGAGATGGAGGTGTTTTAGGTGTTTGTGGGTGTAGGTGTGTCAGCGTAAGTGGGTTTATTCACTCTACATGACTGTTTGTGTGGCAGGCTGGCTTTAGCCAAGTGTAGATTCATACACGTCAGCAGTATGCATGTGTGAGTATGTGTGTGTGTGTGTGTGTGTGTGTGTGTGTGTGTGTGTGTGAGACTAAATGTGACTGGTCAGGATTATACCCACTAAACTACAGGCACAGGATTGAGTTTAAGAGGGAAAACAGTGTTTACAGCAAATGTCCATAAATTACTCATATTTTCACAATATAGGATTATGGCAGCCAGGGTTGCCAGATTGGTATGATCGTTTCCACACTATCTTCTTCTTCCTTTTTGGGTTTCTCCCTTCAGGGGTTGCCACAGCGGATCATCCGTCTCCATAACCTCCTGTCCTCTACATCTGCCTCTTTTAAACCAACTACCTGCAGGTCTTCTCTCACTATATACATAAACCTCCTCCTTGGCCTTCCTCTTTTCCTCCTTACTAGTGGCTCCATTCTCAACATTACCCTACCCATATATTCCATGTCCCTCCTCTGCACATGTCCAAACCATCTCAATTAAGCTTCTCTCACTTTATCTCCAAAACGTCCTACATGCGCTTTCCCTCTAATAAACTCATTTCTAATCTTGTCCATCGTCGTCACTCCTAATGAAAACTTCAACATCTTCAGCTCTGCTACCTCCAGCTCCACCTCCTGTCTTTTATCTAAATGCCACTGTCTCTAAATAATACAACATTGCAGGTCTCACCACAGTCCTTTAAACCTTCCTTAGATACTCTTCTATCACAAATCACTCCTGCTATCACCATTCTCCACCCACTCCACCCTGCCTGCACTCTTTTCTTCACTTCTCTAACACACAATACATTGTCCAAAAAATGGCTTGAAAGAAATATTCAATATTATATATCAGGAAATAACTATAGGTAAAGTGTAATGCTTTGATTCATTGTATTTCTTTAATGATTCCTTAAAGCATCACTGAACTAGGCTTTATGTAAGATATGTGAAACTTAAAATGGCACTAATAATTAATAATAATAATAATAAAAAAAAAATAGCACTATAGGACAGTGCTTCCAAACCTTCAGGAACTCCAGCGTAGGACCCGTGTGTCCTGTCAGACACTGCACATCACATGAACATGAAAACTGCCTGCTTTGTACCTGTTTCACATTAATTTATTTTTAAGTCATGTCTTGTTTGTCACATTTGTGACTAGCTTTTTTCTTCTGTGATTTGTACGTGATTTTTTCTTGGTCTGCTTTCATGAATTTGACCTCGCTTTGCTGTTCTTGTTTTGTCTTTTGTTCATATTTATGCTTGTTTAAAAAAAATAATAATTTAGAAAAAATAAAAAATTCCTTTTAACAGGAAACAGTCAAATCACCATTTTTGTTTATTCATTAATGAGGTAGATATGCTACAGAGATATTGCAGTGAAATTACATTATAGGAATACATAAATAATATACAAACCCAGATGAAAGCCTGATAGTATCAATCTTTTCTTCTGACTACATTGATGCACTATATGGACAAAAAGTATTGGGGCACGGACTCAAAATGTTACCCCAAAGTAGGAGACCCAAACCACAAAAATCTCCACAAACACACTTCAAAAACCCGTGCTTTTTTTATATTTCTTGGCAACAGCGTTACGGGTTAGTCAAAGAAACTTAGAAATGAGCATCAGAAAATAATCAGGACGTATTCCTCGGTCTTGCACACATGCAGTAATAACGGAAAAAATTTGGCGGCAGGCTATTCCCAAAATGCCTCTCTGCTCTTAAAGGAGCCACAACATATTTCACCGGTTACACCGTGTAACAGACACTGTCTTTCGTTAAAGCCTGTATAAAGTTCATTATTTTCATTGTAGACACCTGCGGTTATTTATGTTCACAATAAAAATCTTTGTAAAATTCAGTGGGTGCGGCTTATATTTCGGTGCGCTTAATAGTCCAGAAATTACGGTAATATCATTAATATACACTGACACGAGCATTTTTTATAAAAAATATGGCCTTTTAGATTGACTTTTAATATTTTAGGTGAAAATTAATAAAGCGTTGTTGAATTACACGTCTCAGTCTAACTCTTCTACTGGTTTTCTTTTCCTTCTCTTCTTTTTCCTCTTACATCTTAGTTCCTTCTCTCTCGGCCGGGTCTTTGAGAAACGACGGCGTAAAAGCTGCTGATGTTCTGACAGTTCTGAGGGAAAAAGTCGCCTTTGTCTCAGGTCAGCACCGGAGCGCAATTCTATTTATTTTATGCAAACTATTTTATGAAACTATTAAGTCTATTAATTAATGCAAAATAATTGATCTCTGAGATGTGAGATGTTTCTGAGCAAATAATGAGCTGAGGGGTTTAACCTCAGGAAATCCTTCGTTTCTTAAATCTCGTGTTTTTCTTTCAGGAGGCAGAGATAAGCGAGGAGGACCCATCCTGACCTTCCCGGCTCGCAGCAACCACGACCGAATAAAGCAAGAGGACCTGCGCAGGCTCGTCACTTACCTCTCCACCGTGCCCAGGTGCTCCGAACCGTGTCCAGATTTATCTCTGCAGTGCATGTGTTCGGCTTACGTGAACTGCTGTGGAAACAGTGTGAACCGTCAGGTGTCCTAGTGGGATGGTGCGAAGTGGTTAGGAAAATGAATAAATGCATGTTTGAGGATGTGGAGATCAGACACTTGATGTGAGCAGATGGACTGCCACTGCAGCTGTCGTGGATGATATTTATTTCCGTGTCGAGAGGGCGAAAGAAAAAATATAAAGAACTTCAGGTAGCACGCTAAACCCGATTTTTAATGACATTCAAATTTATTTTGCAATGAAATTCCAAGTATAAAACCATTATGTCTATCAAAGAGCAGCACTTTAGTCTTTTACTTTGTCCTATTGCCTCAACTTCTCGTCTGCTTAAACAAAACAGCTTCCGAACCATCACTTTTGATAATTATATCTCCTCATAGATTGATAACTAGCTCTGCTAATTAGCACCAAACACATTATAAGCATGTTATATTCTTTCTTTAAGCACTTTAAAAATGACGTCAGTGAAATTCTAGCTAAGTATTATTAGCTACTAGAAGCTAATATTACATCTCGTAGCTAAGACAATTTTAGCTGCGTTATATGACTAGCAGCGAAACAATTTTGAATTTAGCTAGCATAAATGAAGACATTAAGATAAAAAGCTAGTTTTCTCCTTTTGAGAAGTGAGGAAAGACTACTGTCCATTGTTCGGGTGGTAAATAGTGTATTTTTTATTATTTTATAACTAGGGAAATATATTTTTATATATATTTAAATATATTTATAGTTTTTCTCTAAAAAAAAACACAGCAACATAAAAAAACTTTGCTCCTGCATGGTAACGGTACACAATTTATTTTGCCGCCTTTTATAAACTTAATATTCAGGGTGTTTCATCATTATTTGTCACTGCACTGACACAAAGCAGTTTTATTGTGATCTAGAAAATCACAGTGAATCTACATTAGCAGCTCGCAGAAGTAGAAAACATAAAGCCTGTGATTGTTTTATTGAAATGTGATTCGCTGCAATTAAACCCTCAACAGTGCACATTTACATTCTCACTCTGTGTGTCGGTGGAGATTGAGTTTTATTGGTTTTATTTGTGCAAGCTTCATGAAAGTTTTGTGGTATTTAACTACACTCTGTTTGCCTGCCTGTCTGTCTCTGCAGTGAGGATGTTAGTAAGCGCGGCTTCACGGTAATCATCGATATGCGTGGCTCTAAGTGGGACCTGATTAAGCCGCTGCTGAAGACGTTGCAGGAAGCGTTCCCAGCCGAGATCTGCGTGGCACTAATCATCAAACCAGACAACTTCTGGCAGAAGCAAAAGACTAACTTCGGCAGTGCTAAATTCACATTTGAGGTCTCTAAGTGCAAAATCTAATTAAGTGCTCATCTCTAATATACAGTGTGACATTAGTACAGGTGTTTCCCGAATGGTTTGACTTTTTTAATCTTACGATGATCATAGCGATAAGACAAAATACAATTTTTTGTTTATTTTTGGGCAGGAGGCAAAAATACCAGCGTATAAGCGATACAATACATTGGAACGCTGCCAGGATGTACACCTTGTGAGATGCTTTATTTCCTCCAATGGTCATCAGAGTTCAGTTGTCTCGGTTTAGAGTGTGTATTTTTCAAAGTATATTTAAGACTCATGGGTAGGCAAGGCCATATCTCAATTTGCGATTTTCTAAAGTTATGATGGTCTCATTATAACGTATCTGCATTATTTAAGGTCGATAAAGAGTTTTAAACTTTTGTGCAAAATATCTTTACAGAATTTGATAAACATCTCAGGAATAAATCATGGCTGGCAGTATAACTGCTCAATCATTGAAGATACAGACGGTAGTAATGTAGCGCCTGTTAGATGAGGGTTGAGTTAACTCTCAGATGTAGGTTTGACAAAAGCATTCACAAAGAATCTTTGAAATACTATCAAAACAGTTCCTACAGAAAGACCTAGACATAAATATGATTATCACAGTTGAACTGGTTAGATGTGGTCGATTGTCTTTAACTCCATGTTTATCACAGACGAGCATGGTGTCCGTGGAGGGCCTCACCAAACTGGTGGACCCGTCCCAGCTGACGGCCGACCTGGACGGCACACTAGAGTACGACCATGTGGAATGGACGGAGCTGCGTGTCTCGCTGGAGGAGTTCACATGTGGAGCGCTGCACCTCCTCTCACGCCTGGAGGAGATTCAGGAGACTCTTTCACGCCAGGAGATGGCTGCAGACACCGAGGAGGCACGCAGACTGCTAGAGGAACACGCACGCCTGAGAAAGAGCGCCACCAAGGCACCTGTGGATGAGCTGGAGCACGAAGGGCAACGTCTACTGCAGAAAATCCGGGACGGTGGGGACGGACGACTGTCTGGAGGACCTGACTTTCAGAGCCTAGTTCCAAGAGTCGCCGCCCTGCTGGACAAACTGCAGTCTGCGCGCCAGCACTTGTTACAGGCTTGGCACAAGCGCAAACAGCAGTTGGATCAGTGCTTTCAGCTTCGGCTGTACGAGCAGGACGCTGAAAAGGTGAGGGAAAGAAGAATGATTTCATTTAAAATTTATTTGCAAACTTTTTTGGATGGCTAATTGAGGTTGTACGGTACTTGGATCACATTTATAAGTAAATTTTTAGCACCCTTGTTTTATAATATGACTCAATTATATATTATATGTATAATATAACTATAATTAGGACATGTAAATAGTAGTTTATTGTGCATAATTGTTTGTGTTTTAAAGGGTTATGTCAAGACTGTATAAGTATGTCATGAAAATGGTATGAAAGGCATTTATATTAATAAGTTTAACAATTTAATTAAAGGCCTCCACAATCGAGCAATATTTTAACACAGTATCATGCTAAATTTCATGGTACATTTTTGTAAAAACCTTCGAGATTGTTGCGTGACAGGAAAGTGTGATTTCCACCTTTTTATTTTACCCAAAACATGTATGAATTAAATGTTTTTAAATAGTATAGCACAGTGAACTCTAGTTAGCATGCAATACTAAGTGTATGGAGTTATTACTTAGTAACTTCCCAACACGTCTCAGGGAAATGTTAACATTCTCTGAGTTTTTGTTCTGTTTCTCTTTGTTGTCTTGCCTTTGCAAAATTTGTAGGGTAGATTTAAACTTCTGAATGCTAGCTAGCCTTAGTCACATTGACGAGCAATATTGTTTTACATTTACATTTACATTTATGGCATTTGGCAGACGCCCTTATCCAGAGCAACTATTAGCTGAGCAATTGTCCGATCAAAAGTCCAACATCTTATGCGCTAAGCTACTGATCCTTCCTACAGATATAAACTAGCAGAATATTTAGCCCTATCAGTAAGCTTGTGTTTATTATAAAACATGTGAGCGAGTTACGTGTTTACAGTCTCACAGATCAAGAATGAGAAAACCTGGGTGATGTAATTGTATCTTACAACTCTGTGTCTGTGTATTAGGGTAATAAAGGCCTAATGTAATGATGCATATTATAACACAACCTGTGGCACAGTAATTGGGCGAATATGAAATTTAAATAGAATGATGATTCTCTGCTCAGAAACACTGTAGTGTTTAGTTAAGGATTTCATGCTGGAGTAATTTTCAAATACTAGAGCAGGAAGGTAATGTGGTAAAGAATGTCAAGGTTTGTTTGGATTTTAAATGACGCTGATGTTTCTCCACTTCGCTCTTCCAAGACGCTGGTTCATGTACGTTAGCTTGTACTTCGTTTAAACCCAAACTGAGCAGTAGTTTCACACGAGCTTGGTCCTGCCGGCACGGTCCATCTGTGCTCCAGTATTGCCAGAACACCACTGACATCCAGCCTGAGAAAATTGATGAGAAACGAAACAGTGTGAGAGAGGAATAGACACAATGACGTGAGAATGGAGTGAGAAAACCTGTGGTGAGTTTGGGGCATAGAAAAGGAATAGGACAATAAGGATCTAGTTGGCTTCAAAATTATTGGCGGCCTTCAAAAGAATAAGCAAATATTGTTTTATAAAATAGACATAAGAGGTGGTATGAAAATGTTTGGAGACTTTATTTATCTACGTTTTCACACCATCACCTTCAAAATAGTCCCCTTGCGCAGCAATACAGCGCCCCCATTATTCCTGCCACTTGTCCTGAAACGCTTTTTATCGAAGCGCGTCAACCACCTTCTGCGATTCGTGCCGGATCTCCACAATGGTGTCAAAACGGCGACCTTTGAGCTGCATCTTCATCTTTAGGGAAGACGGAAGTGAGATCATGTGGCTTGTTCTCCGACGATCATCATGCACAAGTGGCCGAATGATTTTGACATTTTTTGGGAGTTGAGCTCGTTGAAGGTCTTTCTGATCTCTCGTCGACTTTGAGTCATGTTCTTCCGTTACTTAAAGTGTGTGTGCCGCTCGAAACACCTCAAAATTCTCATTGCGGCATTGCCGTATGTCAAACGTATGTCATGTCAAACGTCTCTTATGGCGGATTTGCCCAGTTTCACACAGAATTTTACATTTGCTCTTGCTGGCTATGAGGAAATCGCAGACGTGGTAACGCACATGGTCAGGATAGCAGCACCGTTAGTCTCGAAACTTTCTGATACCACATCGTATTCTGTGTTTCAAATAAAGCACTCAGGGTTACAATGATGTGTCTGAAAACTGGACAGAAAGTAAAAACGAACACATCGGTCTAAGCAAGGTCTACCAGCAACACCATTTTCCTGTAAGCATCCGCTGTTGAATAAATATGTCTGTCCTGTAGTAAATATTTATGCACAAGCGCTTGTCCCGATTGGTTCAACTTGCTAATCTATGCTCTGTGAGGCTCGTTTATCACCATATGGCCTCATAACAGGAAGCACTTCAGAGTCCGCTTAGCGAGTGTGCTGTCCTTTTTTTCACCTTTCTATCGCTCTTCTCCTCCTTCCCTCTCTCTTTCTCTCTCTAGATGTTTGAGTGGATTGGGCACAACAAGGAGCTGTTCTTGCAGACGCACACAGAGATCGGGGTGAGCTTCCAGCACGCCACCGACCTTCAGACGCAGCATGACCACTTCGCCATGAACTCCATGGTAGGATTCTTATCTCATGTGCATGTGATCTCATTGTTTGCAAAACATCATCTATAATACACTGATATGTGCACAGTGGAATCTCAACAATAATCAGTTGATGAATTGCTTGTGAATGGAAAGTTTTTGCTGTTATCAATCACATTTTTAAATCCTAAGCCAATAGTGGTTTTTTTTTAAGAGATAGCTGAAATATTTGAAATTTGCCTGTAATAAGATGAGTTATGTAATAAATAGAAGTGTATCCGAGTTTCAGTTAGTTTGATTTGTATAATTTTCTTGGGTGGATAATATACTGTATATATATTATAAGATAATATGAATGAACTTTGTAATTAATAAGTTTGAAATTCAGTATTTGCATAAAAAATTAGTTATGTAGATTATTTGATGGACTGGAATTTGCCGGATGAATTGGCCAGTTTAAATAATCTGATAATTTGTGTTATCTTGATTATGTTATTTAATTTTAAAAACAGTACGTTAAGGTTATTTAATGGTTTGCTGAATAATCTGATCAGTCTGAAATTGTTCTAGTTCGCTAAATCATTGAAACATTACTAATTAGCATAATTGTAACTTCAATTAGTATGAATTAGCTGGATCATGAGTTTAAATAAACTGGATTTTTTTTTACATTTTTTAGTTAGCTGGACGAGTTTTTGTTGGTTGATAATTGGATAATTTAGTCATAGTAAGATGATTTGATTGGTTTTGTTCTACTCAGTTCCAACAAGCTTGAAAGAGTTGATGAGTACTGGGACACAGAATTAGTCAGTATTTGTTAGTAGGTTGCAAATTTTTTACTAAAAGATTTATTGAGAACGTCATATGGGGAATTTTGGAAATATTCCAAGTTGGAAATGGAATTTTTGGGAATTAATTAGAACTTTGGGGAAATGTATAAAACCTGTATCATGTACAAACATAGATATAAACATTTTGTATGGTTATAAGCTGACATGCTTGCAAACTAATACCGATTAAAAAATACTTATATATATATATATATATAAAGATTTTAAAAATACTTTGTTGACTTTGATTTAATCGTATACAACAATTATAATAATAATAACAGTAACATATATACAATACCAATTGTATTTGTCCCTAATATATATCTCACAATATTACAGTTTTGTTCTCTATTTTCAATTTAATAAATGCAGACTTAAAAAATATAATAATTTAAATAGTAATGTGTAATCCAAAATTTTGACCAGTACTGTACTTCTGTATGATAACATAAAACTGGCAAGCGACTGGTAAAAAATTTCAAGCAACTGGTAGAAATTCAATTTAAATTGCAATACATCTGATTGTTTGAACCAATTGTTTAACCTGCGACTTTGTAAATTCACAGTTTATTCTTATTAATGCCTGTTGGTTCCTATAAATTCCCACTAATTTACATATTTTGCCATTAATTCGTGTGTGTTTCCTCTTCATATTTGTTCAGAACGCTTACGTGAACATCACGCGGATCGCCTCGGTGGCAACGCGGTTGTGTGAGGCAGGCCACTACGCCACCGATCAGATCCAACAGGTCTCGGCACAGCTGGATCAGGACTGGAAGAGCTTTGCCTCGTCCTTGGAGGAGCGCAGCGCCATCCTGGCCATGTCTTCTGTTTTCCAGCAGAAAGCTGAGCAGGTCAGCTGTGGTTTTAATATGTTTACTTTAAGGGGACGGACCTAATGATTTTCTGAGTGTCTCGCAATCAAATTTTGGCTCAGAAATAAAATTGAGCCCTGAAATTGTTTATCTGAAAGCTTGCGTGTTTCTTTCGTTTTCGCAATGTGATCCAATTCTGGAGCCAAAATCTAAGATGATAAAATCAAAAAATAATGTTGCCCTCATGCCCGGGTGACTTTGTCATGTGTTTGGTGCACTTATTGTTTGCTTGCATCTGCGAATTTGGATTTGTTTTTAATTTGCTGTGACTGTAAAAATAATTCCCACTTTGTGTCACCGTACAAATTTTGCCCTTTTCTCCCAGCAGCTAAATGTGCTAACGCGGCTAATTCGGATCATTTGTTTTATATTCCTCTGACCTCTGACATCGGCGTCTGTTTAACAAGAACATTGGATTCCTCTCAGAATTTTTCACATGCTACTCATAAATACTCTGCTAGTTTTCTGCCTGGAAATTTCCATTACTTCCTGCAAAGTCCATTTTTGATATCTAGAGACCACCACATTTTAATCTTGTATTTAGAGTTGTTGTTATTTTTTTTACCATTTGCAAATTGGTAAGAGCCAAAGGATTTGGCATAAATTGTGTTACTTCTCTAATGATTTCTGCTGTGGTTTTGTCAGTTTCTCTCTGGAGTGGAGGGTTGGGTTAAGGCATGCAGTGAAGGAGGATTGCCCACGGCGATGCAGGAGCTGGAGTTGTTCATCCACAGCCATCAGACCTTGTACGAGCAGGTGACCACTGCATACACAGAGGTACGTGTTCATGCCGCTCAGAATGTTTCATGCAGACGTCATTCATTCAGCACAGTTTGTAATAATACACTGATGTCAAAATAAAGACAAAACTATATAAGATTTAATAATTGAGGTGTACGGAGGGAAATGAAAGATAAGGCTACTGATCCTGATCATTATTAAAGGTATTTGAATATATTTTATATTATATACATTTCTAACTAATTGAATATTGGAATATTCCATGTCCACAGGAATTTTCTGAAGATCAAGTGAAAACGAATGTGTCATCCCATTCTCATTTCTTTATTTTGAGAAAATGCTGTGAATGTTACTACACTATGAAAATGCAATCCAAAATATTAGCTTTAATCTTCATTTAAAAAGATCTTGTAAATCATTAGAAGGTCTTGAATGTTCTACTGAACTATATCTAGTGCATTTGCTACTTCTGTGCTACAAAAGTCTACTCCAAATACTAATTTTTCTAAGAGAACCAAACCTGTTTCAGCATGACAATGCCCCTGTGCACAAAGCCAGCTCCATAAAGATATGCTTTACACAGGTTGATTTGGAAGATCTGCTTTTAAACTCTGAACTCAACCCTATTGAACATAAATAAATGTGAACGCTGGCTGACTGCACCCCAGGCCTCCTCACCTCGCCTACATAACACCTTTATGGCTGAATGAACCTCACACAAATCTCCACAAGCACATTTCAGAATCAAGCATAACATCTTCCCAGAAGAGTGGACAGGAATGGGGACTGTGTGGAATGAGATGTTCAATGTAGACATCCTGCCAGAATTCAGCAGAGCTGGACGAAGTACACAAACAATGTATTTGAGTTAAAGAATAGATAAAATGTGACTCCAGTACATAAAAAACTCCAAGTTAAAGTCAAAATCTTCCCAAAATGAAATACTTTATTAAAGTACAGATACTTACCAATTGCATTTACTTAATTACTGTGTGTTCAATGCAATCTAAAATAGTATTTGTTTGTCTCTCGCATGATAACATAAGGACGTGTCTCTGTGTCTCTCTTGTAGGTGAGTCAGAAAGGGAAGACACTGCTGGATGTCCTGCAGAGGCCGCAGCCTCAGGCTGAGTCCGGCATGGTGACGACTGGGGCAGACTACAGCCAGGCGGTGCGCGCCGTTCTGGACGTGATGCACGAGGTGGTGCATGAACACCGCAGACTAGACGGTCTGCTGCAGCACCGCAAACTGCGTCTGCACCAGAGACTGCAGCTCTGTGTGTTCCAGCAAGACGTACAGCAGGTGCGCCGTCGCATATGACACGTGTGCACGTGTTCTCACACGCTCTCACACACTCACACACACTCGTCTACGCAGTTATGCACAAATTAAAAGGAAAAAAATTACAAAGTGCGTAGAGGAAAGACAGTCAGGAGTTCTTCAGATGTTCTTATGTGGAAAGTCTTCCCTTTTGGTGGGATTTTGATATCTGATGCTCCAAAATTCCAAAATTCCCCAGAACTTATTGTTTATTTGTGGTTAAAATCTGAGTTTGAATGGATTAAAAGTTTTTTCCCTGTGCACTGAGGATGGGGGCGGAGACCTCCTGGAAGAGACCACACCCATCATAGGATGAGCTCTTTGAATTGATTTACATTCCGCTAAGTGGATGACTGGATACAAACCATGGCAGAAGAATAAATCCCCCCCCACCCATTGCATAACTAGGAACCTTTTTTAAATGTTTAATCTTGTCTGTAGCTGCTTTTGCAATTGTTGCATATACACAGACTGTGTGTGTGTATACAGTGCTTGAGAATGTGTGTATGTAAGTCAGAGAGAGCGAGAGAGAAAAGAGAAAGGAACTGAGCCACAGTACTGAGTGAAATTTGCACTGCGTCCTCTCTGGAGGTTTGGTGTATTATGTTTGGAGCGAGGTCAATACACTCCTGACAATACAGAGAGCTTCCTGTGAACTCGAGGTCTGTTATTGCGCTGTGAGCGTTTCCCTTTCAAACGGTTGTTCCGGGTCTCAGGAAGGTAGACGTCCACCATCAGAGTAGTCTGAGGATAGGTTTTGCCAGACTAGGTTTGCTAAATAATAAAAAATAATTAAATAATAAATTATAGAATAGCAAAAGAGGGATATAAATACAATTTAAATAAAATTACTTGTTACTTGTATTTAATTTGATTTAAAAAATGCAAATCTGGCAACACTGTAAAAGCTAAGTTGTTTTCCATAGACTTTTTTTTTTCTGAGAATAATAAAAAAAGATAATGTTTTTTATATAATATTAGATTAGATATTGTAATTTTTATTAATGTATATAATTACATATTTAATTATATAATAAAAATTATTATAAAATCAAATAAAAAAAATTATAATAAAATAGTCATTTAATAAATAAAAATATATGATCAAATATGTTATAATATTGTTATAAATACTGTAAAGGATTGATACTGTATATTATTAATAAATAATATTTTATTGGTCATAATGAAACCATCTGCATGTAATCAGAAAAATTGTTACTTAATAGATTTACATCTCTCATGATGATAATGATATTTGATAATGATCATGTGTGTGTGTGTGTGTGTGTGTGTGTGTGTGTATACAGGTCCTGGACTGGATCCAGAACCATGGAGAGGCGTTTCTGAGTAAACACACTGGAGTAGGGAAGTCTGTACATCGGGCACGAGCTCTACAGAAGCGACATGATGACTTCCAGGAAGTGGCACAGGTATGGTGTGTGTGTGTGTGTGTGTGTGTGTGTGTGTGTGTGTGTGTGTGTGTGTGTGTGTGTGTGTGTGTGTTCCTGTTGTTAGTTACAATATATCACCACGTTCCGTCCAAGTAGCATTGAGAATTAAAGAGCACTGTATAATAGGGATGGTAAAAGTTACCGATTTGATGAATCGATTTAAAAAAATGTGCTTTGGATAAAAGTTGGCATTTGTATCACGATGCATCGTTTTAAACGTATTTGCGTCTGAAAAAAATATTTATATCTATTTAATGATTAGTAGATGTGCTATACTTTTATTATTTAGAAAGTGGCCAACAATTTGTGACCAATATTTGATATGTAGATCGATTTCTATTCGTGAATATGATGAATCACAACACTACGGAGGCCGAGGCGTGTCCTGAGAGTCACATAGAATACAGATTTACATGGCAGAGGTAGAGCTGTAACTTCCTGGATACTGAACAGGAAAAAAACATCTTTTAAATTTACGATTTGTTGTCTGTCTAAACCAAAGAAATAGAAGCAAATTCTTATTCATATTGCAGAGCATCATATTTTTTACACTGCCTTGTATTGCACTGAATCGCATTGCGTTTAATCAAATTGGAATCAGATCACACTACATCATAAAAGTGGTGAATCGCATCACATCTCATCAGTAGCATGTATTGCATTGTTGACTATGCATCAAGATGCCAATCACATCAGCCTCAGTTATGGAGATGCACATCCCCGCCGTACATCCTGTAAAATATGGTGAAGCATTTCTCAATTATACACCTCTCTCTCCTTCTATGTGTTTCTTAAGAACACGTACACTAATGCTGATAAGCTGTTAGAGGCAGCGGAGCAGTTGGCTCAGACAGGAGAGTGTGACCCGGAGGAAATCTACGCCGCCGCCCATCACCTGGAGGTCAGAGTTCAGGAGTTTGTGCGCAGAGTGGAGCAAAGGAAATTGCTGCTGGATCTCTCTGTGTCCTTTCACACACACACCAAAGAGGTAAATGCCACTTACACATGGAGTTGCATAATGCCAGGATTTTTTTAAACTGGTAATTTTCCACAGGAATTAACAGAAGTTATTTCGTTTTAGCCTATAACAAGCTTCCTTGTGCTGTGTGTGAGGCACAAGGTGCAACAAAATGATACTAACAATTAAATCCATGTCACACTGTCAAAATGTTCTATTAATTTCCATAAATTACCAAAAATTATCTTAAACTTCTGGTAAGTTTCCAACTAGGAATATTTCTCAAATTCGAAGTTCAGATAGAAGTCTTCTGGAAATTGACCTGGAAATAAATGCATCTAGGAAATAAGGATCTTCTGTGTGTGCATTTTCTGTGTATCCAGCTGTGGTCATGGATGGAGGAGCTGCAGAAGGGTCTGGTGGAACCCGTGTGCTCGGAGTCGGTGGACTCGGTGCAGGAGCTGATCAGGCAGTTTCAGCAGCAGCAGAGCAGCACGCTGGACGCTACGCTCAACGTCATTAAAGAGGGCGAGGAGCTCATCCAGCACTTACGGTGAGATCCACAAGAGAACAACGCTGCAAAACCGTCAGCCACAAAGAGCAATAGCTGTAGCAGACACGGTGACATCACCTTTTAGATGAGTCAGATCAGTGCCAGATGTGTTCATCACTGAGTACTCAGACCTTTATTGCACTAAGGATGTTAGATAGAACAGCTGGCCGGTGCGTCTGTCCTCCGGAGCTTCATCACCTGTTCACTGCTCGGTCTATGTGTGTGTGTGTGTGTGTGTGTGTACAGGGACTCAGCATTGGCGAGTAACCGGCTGCCTCACGCCAGCTCCGTGGCTCATATCGAGGGTGTCCTGCAGCAGCTAGATGAAGCTCAGGCCCACATGGAGGAACTGTTTCACGAGCGCCGGATCAAACTCGACATCTTCCTGCAGCTTCGCATCTTCGAGCAGTACGCCTTGGAGGTCTGTCTCGTGCGTCACGTGTGTCAAATAGTCGTGCATGTTTGTGATTGCATTGAGCTCTCACATTTTGGACGATTCGAACCCAAAGCGCTTATCGAGCGACCCTGTGTTTGAACAGATGGATTTATCTCGTTCTGTACGAGGCCCCTTGTTTGTTTGGTTTTTGTGTTTGTGTAATGTTTGTGTGCATGTTTTGCGATACACCAGGTCAATAGTTGCAAAGTTGGCTCCTCGCTGTGGGTGTTTGTTGCTAGGGAATGCACGTCTCATTTCTAGCGAGTGAGCACACTGTGAGTCAGAGATGTTTTAAAGGTGCAATAGGCGAGTTTAAAAAAACAAACAAACTCGTGCTAGCATTAAGAACCAGCAGTGCAACTGTAAGCGTTGGATATGCAAGATCACAGTTGCCCCCCTCCATCCTCCCCCTTTTAAAAAAGAGGGGTGAATACACAAACTAGGCATAACATTATGACATTATAACCTTATAAGCTGTGATTGAAGAACACTGAATATCTCTTCATCATGGCACCTGTTAGTGGTTGGATTTATTTATTAGGCAGCAAGTAAACATTTTGTCCTCAAAGTTGATGTTAGAAGCAGGAAAAATGATCTAACATAAGGAGTTGTGATGTCTAGACGGTCGGAGCGTCTCCAAAAACTGCAGCTTTTGTGAGATGTTCCTAGTCTGCAGTGGTGAGTATCTATCAAAAGTGCTCCAAGGAAGGAACAGTGGTAACCCGGCGACAGGGTCACGAGCTGCCAAGAGTCATCGAAGCACGTGAGGAGCGAAGGCTGGTGGTCCGCGTGGTCCGATCCAACAGACGAGCTCCTGTAGCTCAAATTGCTGAAGAAGTTCATGCTGTTAATGCTCGACAGGACCAACACAATATTAGGCAGGTGGTCATAATGTTATGCCTGATTGGTGTATACTATAGGCAATGCTTCCCTGGGTAATGTATTAAACATGATCAAAAATGTACAATTGTACAAACCACAGGCTTTAGCAAAATCCATTTTCTCTTGGGCCTCTTTTTATAGACACACTCTGCCACCTCTTCACTCCACCCCCATCTCAGAAGATCGTGTCTGATAGTTTTACAATAAACAAAACAGCCATGCTGAAAAGGGAAAAAGTGAACTTTTAAAGTTCTTTAAATTCTTATCGTATTCATTTATGCTGTCAGGTAACTGGTGAGCTGGACGCTTGGAGACAGGACCTGTTGTGCCAGGCGTCTGAATTTAACACCGAGGAGCTCACGCTGGCTGAGCAAAGACTGCACCGTCACACCGAGCGCAAACTCGCCATGAACAACATGACCTACGAGGTCATCCAGCAGGGACAGGACCTGCACCAGTACATCATGGAGGTCCAGGCATCAGGTGAGTTTTTCTGTTTAATCTGCAAAAATAAAGGGATTTATAGTGTGTGTGTGTGTGTTTGCCAGTGTTTGGCCACATTAGAGGTTACAGTGATTTCACTGATTAAGCATTAACTTCTATCAGCCCGGACTTTAATGAATTGAATCATGTGAATTCATCAATGAGTGATTCAAGCTGTAGCTTAAAGCAACACTAAAATAAAAAAACAGCAAAAAATGAATCTCAGGAAGGGGAAGTTAAAGTTCTCAGATTTTTTTTTTAATGCTGAAAGGGTCGTTCTTGTGTAATAGCCTTTGCATGGATGTTGCATTGGATTGCTTATTTGTGGTAAAGCCTGGCTGCTTAGTCATTAATGGTTCTGAGATAGAGCTGAGCTACAGGGATGGAAAAATGAGTGAGTGCTTTCGAGAGGACGAGCAACATGCTGTACAGTACGAGTGTGTGGTGCGGTTTCAGCGGCTCTTGTGGGTTTCTCCTACACGGACACACAACGCACCACCTCCAAGGCTCTCTGAGCCCACTGGCTGTTCGAGAAGTTCAGCAAAAGAATCACGAGATTCAGAGGCCCTCAGGGGCGGAGAGTAGAGAAAACGAGAGAAATCAGAAAAGAAAAAAAAAAAGTCCTGACAGGTAGGCGTGAGGACAAAGAGGGTCGTGTACTGGTGAGAGGAAAACGGAGAGAAAAAAGAAATGGGGCGGAAGATCTTTTCCATATAATTTCACATATACCGTGCATGCAGGGGTGTGGTTGCTATGGAAACACCCCCCTTTTTACATTCCCTATACCAAGGTTGCCATGACAACAAACCCCCCCCACCCCCCCTCGCTTGCGGGTTGCCGGCGGACACGGTCCATCGTTCACGTCCAGGGTTTCACGGTGTGTGCAGAGCAAGCTCCTGTACACGGCACCCCGTCACGCACTTATTACGTTCCCATGGGAACCGCCTCCTGCTGCCCGTTGTGGAGTTGCCATGGAGACTGCATCACGCTGCCCGCAGGGAGTAACTGTGGGGGTGAAACGAGAGTGAAAGAGGGGTAAAATACCCTTTGCTGCTCCAGCAGACTGAAGCACTGAGACACTCGTGCCGTCATGCATATGGCATGTGTGTGTGTGTGTGTGTGTCTGTGTGTGTGTGTGTGTGTGTGTGTGCATACAAATATCCGTCCATAAAAAGGGTGAAAGAGAAGAAAACGGTGTGTCCTGCATCACTGGGTAGCTGGGTCACCAAGTGGTTCTGCACAAGCGCTCACCTGGATGCCTGTCCTCCCTCTCTTTCTCTCTCTCTCTCTCTCTCTCTCTCTTGATCTCTCTCTTTCTCGCATGCTTCTCACACACTTTTTTAACAATTACACACTGAATTGAGCCCGGCTAACCCAGACGTCACTGTATGCTCATCTTATCTCACCAGTGCCTCCTGCTGGATGCCTCTTTACCCGTATCCAAGATCCCATTCATCCACTCCAATTCCAATATTTCAAAAGGCTGCTAATTATCACAGGAGCTAATTATCACATGACAATCCACTGTAAGGCCAAAGCTTGAAATTTCAGGTTTATTATTTATCTCCATACGTACAGCTGACTACTATATTTTGCTTTTTCTGTTTTTTTTGTCTTCTCAAATTGTTCCTGAGTTAATAGTTCTTGACGTTTCTTTCCTGTACTCTGACTGTATTATGACACAATGGAAATTAGATTGGAAAGAGACTCTTAAGATTAACTTGCACTTATACTATGAAATGAAGAGAATTGACTACTGGGAATTGAATACAGATTAATGGGACAAAAATATATTAAAATGTAAGGCAATGATTCTGATAGATTGTAGACCAGCAGAGAAGGCTTTGCTGTTCCTGACGCTCCATTATGACTACAGTTCTGCTTTTACCAAATCCTTTTTTAATTGCATTCCCAAGCAGTCCTTATTATAAAGACTCCTTTCAAAATGATCAGGCGTCCCACACTAATATTTACAGAAGCCTCTCCTAAAGAGAAAAGCAACACCAAGCTTCTTCCTGTAATGTCTAACGAGGTGGGAGACACTTTTGTAACCCGAGAATAGCTCCCTGAGAGCAAGATTGATGGCACTGTGAATTTCGCTAAGTACCGGGATATTTTATCTCAAAAGCCACTTGCTATTGCTACAAAGATAAGACTTGGCAGTAGGTCTATGGAAACCTGTAATGTGAATTGAAGAGGGGAAAACCGCATACACTAAACCATGAAGGTAAAAACTGTCCAGTGTTCCGCATCCAGAATGTTCCAGGGTTTTCCACCTTCTAGTACATCTAGTCTAAAAGTGTTGATTGTAGTATTCATTTCTATGGAGGGTGCCAATACTTAAGATCAATAAACAAGTTTATTATTTCTCTCACCCTGTTTGACACTTTCTTTTTTGTACATATATATATGTGTGTGTGTGTGTGGTGCAGGTATGGAGCTCAGTGGAGAGAAGGATGTGGATCTTGCAGCTCAGGTCCAGGAGCTGCTGGAGTTTCTCCATGAGAAACAACACGAGTTGGAGCTGAGCGCCGAACACACACACAAGCGCCTCGAGCAGTGTTTACAGCTTCGCCACCTACAGGCTGAAGTCAAACAGGTCCGTGCACATGTGTTTTTGTGTGTGTGTGTGTGTGTGTCTGTGTTTGTGTGTACATGCACACACCTGGTATTTTTCTGCTGATATTTCAATTTCCATTGTCATGTCAGCAGAACTGAAAAAACAACCCAGAGTGCACTGACGCTCGATGTTGTCTGAGTCTTTAAGTGATACCATTAACTCTAAGTGTGAACCAAGCTGAATTGTGTAGCTCTCTCTTTCTCTCTCCATCTCTCCTTATCTCTTCTTCTCTCTGACCAGCATGTAGTGCGTGGGTTGCACTTCCTGTCCAGCAGAGAAGTGGATCAGTTCAAAAGCATGATTCTTTCTGTGGCCATGAGCAGCAGACAGGAAGACTAGCTCAAGATGGAGCGATAATTCAACAGTCATGACACCACAATGCTGTCGAGTTCCCTGTTCTGATTGTTCGAAATGTGTTGATTCATTTTCTCTAACAGCTGCTCTAAAAGCAGATCAAGCTACAAATCACAGGTTTATCATAATGCACTCTGCTAATGCATTACACAGGCACTCGTTTGGCTGTGGCTCTGATGAACAGTTGAAACACTAAATGTGTATATGAAATGAATGTGTGTTCTTGTGCCCAGGTTCTCGGCTGGATCCGTAATGGCGAGTCAATGCTCACGGCGAACACGGTGAACGCCGGGTCTCTATCCGAAGCCGAGCAGCTACAGAGAGAGCACGAGCAGTTCCAGCTCGCCATTGAGGTAATCACATCATCAGCTTATACTGAAGTGTACCTTTTTTTAATCCTTTCACTCTATAATTGGCTTTGTGTATTCTTCATGCCAAGTCCTGGAATCACATTTGCAGTTCTGCTCTGAGCTTCTTTTGTTAATGCATAGAATGAAACTGCGACGGAAACAAGTGCAGGAAATTGTCACAGGCGGAAGTGTTCTTTTTTTATTTAACAGAGACTCTGCAGACTGCAAAATCCATCAAATTGAAATAAAAAAATTTGTAAAAAGTATTTTTGTGGTACCAAATAATCCATGGCCCGGTACGGTCCGTATTTGATTGCATCTAAATGGTTAAAGCAGCTGTTTGTAATTTCTAGAGCCCCCTGCTGCCTGTAATTGTAATTACAACTGTTTACATTTTTGCTTACCTCACAAAATGTAAAATATTTCTATTTGGACCATCTGTACTGAAACTGTGGAATCTAATGAACTAAGAATGAACAATAATAATAATAGTGACACTACGAGTTGCCTTTTAGAGTTAGAGAAAAGGGCCATATGTGTAACATGACAAAAAAAGCTAAGCTTGAGATAAAAAAAACTTCATCCCTTGTGGCATACATAAATATGTAACACTTTTTAAAATGACACACTGCAACTTTAAGTTACAAATTGTGCAGAACAAACCAGCAGTACTAAAAGTGTGCGAAATCAGAGCATTGACATAAATTACACGTTGGAATTGGGGTTTCTTCTTGTTCCTTCGTTTATGTGAAATTCTCGGCGAGGTGTTTGTTCCCTAAAGTGCCATCTGTAAGCGCTGCATCTGCAGGAGAACTTTAAAGTGCCCTCTTAACTTTTTACAGCTTCAACACTCAGTAAATATGGGCGATGAGTTTAATTCAGCAAATTGCCTTCAATAATTCACAACTAATGACAACCGGTTTAAACCGGATCTCGTGAACGGCCCTGATTGCACGCCAGCGCGTTTCCTGTGCCAGACGCTCCAGAAGCAATCAAGGTTAAAACACTGCAATGCAGCAGGGTCCATTTTTTTAAATGAAAATAAATTTCTTCTTACGTTTGTCCGCGTCAACAAACGGCGGGTTTGAACGCAGCGATTCATTTCCACGCTAATAAAAGCGGACAGATGGTTTAAATGATCTGGTGCCAGGGAAGGAATCGGAAAGTATAGATCAAGGAGGCTGTTAGAGTGAATGCCTTTAAATGCAACGTCTCAATTTAAAATGGATCAAAGGTTCGTGGACACCTGGCCAGAAGATTGGTGTGTGCTTTTTTTTAAACAGCCCATTCCACATTTAGTCCCCATTTACTGTTATCGTATCCTTCACTCTTGATGTTCCACTACATTTTGTGGAGATTTGTGCTACTCAGGTGTTAATAAAGTCAGGAACTTATGTAGGTGAGGTGAAGAGGCCTGGGGTGCAGCCAGCATGAAAACAATTATCCCACAAATGTTCAATAGGGTTGAGGTCAGAGGTCTATCACAAGAAATCTTCCACTTTAACCCTTGTGATGCAGATCTTCATGGAACTGCCATGTGCACAGGGACATTGTCATGCTGGAACAGGTCTCCTAATTTAAGTGAAGTAAAATCCTGTGTTTCTCCAATTTATTTATGGCAACTTTTTGATGAAGAACCACATATGGCTAAAAAAACTCAGGTGTTCCAATACTTTTGTCTATATTGTGTACATTAGTCCTGTACATACAGCGGTGGAAAATAGCTAATGAGCAAATATTTTAATATGAAAATCATATTATTTTTAGGGGTTCTATAAAGTTGTGCTATTTAAAAAAATAATAATTTCTAAAAGTGTTTTTTTAGAAAAAAAAAGTCATTCATTTTGAGCTATTTTAATTAACCTTACATAATCTCAAAAAATCTGATGTCAGAGTTAAATTATTAACCGAATGAAAAATCGATTACCCCATAAAACTCAACCGAGCCCGTAAAGTTCCCTGAATTTTAAACACTATTATACTTTTATTATGATTTATTTTATGAGTGTATATTTTTTGAGAAATAATTAGAAGTAGTGATTTACAGTAATTAATCACAGAAATAAATCAAGCCTATAAAAATGCAGGCATCAGAAACTGAGTTAATAATATTATATTATACACATAACATATTATAAAATTAAAATTTTATTATTATATATATGAGTTCATGTATAAGTCATTATAGACTAAGCTTATCTCTTTGTGCCTCCAGTCTCTCCTCCATGCAGATTCGCTCCAGAGGACACATCAGAGCGCTCTGCAGCTGCAGCAGAGAGCCGAGATGATGCTGCAGGCCGGACACTACGATCCCGACGCCGTCCGAGCCTGTGCTGAGACTGTGGCACTGCACTGGCAGACCCTCATGCTGAAAATGGAGGACCGGCTCAAGCTGGTCAATGCCTCAGTGGCCTTCTATAAGACCTCCGAGCAGGTGCGGTGTGGAGGAGTGTGTAGGAGAATAGAGGATTGTGAAGGAGACTGGAGGAGTGTTGTGGAGATTGGAGAAGTGTGGAGGAGATTAGTGGATTATAAAGGAGATTGTATGAGTGTAAAGGAGATTGTATGAGTGTGAAGGAGATTTGAGAAGTGTGGAGAAGATTAGAGGAGTGGGAAGGAGATTGGAGGAGTATGGAGGAAATTAGTGGATTATAAAGGAGATTGTATGAGTGCGAAGGAGATTGGAGGAGTGTAGAGAAGGTTAGAGGAGTGGGAAGGAGATTGGAGGAGTATGGAGGAAATTAGTGGATTATAAAGGAGATTGTATGAGTGTGGAGGAGATTGGAGGAGATTACATGAATGTGGAGGAGTGTGGGGTGTTTGGGGGAGACTGGAGGTGTATGAAGGAGAGTGGAGGAGTGTGGAGGAGTATGGACAAGTAAAGAGGACTGTGGAGTGAGAATGTGGAGGAGATTGATGAAGTGTGGAGAAGATTGGAGGAGTGTGGAGGAGATTGGAGAAATGTGGAGGAGATTAGATAAGTGTGGAGGAGATTGGAGAATTATAAAGAAGAAGTGTGGAGGAGATTGGAGAAATGTGGAGGAGATTGGAGGAGTGGGATGGAGATTGGAGGAGATTAGAGGAGTGTGGAGGAGTTTGAAGGAGTGTGGAAGAAAAGTTTGAGGAAAGATTAGACAATTAGAAAATAATTAATTACAGAGTGAAAATGTTTATCAGCTACTTGAATACTATTAATGTTAGATTTAGAAACATGGTTGAAGGTTCTTCTTAATTAATTTTTTTGTGTTCGTGATAACCTCAGGTGTGTAACGTGCTGGAGAGTCTGGAGCAGGAGTACAGGAGGGAGGAGGACTGGTGCGGGGCGCACGACAAATTCGGCTCGACATCAGACACAGATCACGTGACTCCTCTCATCAGCAAACACCTGGAACAAAAAGAGGCCTTTCTCAAGGTTACACACATACGCATTACTCACGTGTTTACTCACTTTCTCACACACTCACATGCACTGCATCTGTCCCCGTACACCTGTCTCTGTTTGGCAAATATTTTTACAATCCCAACAACCTGCAAGTGCTTCTGTTAGCACATTTCACTAAGTTTATCAACCTGCTGCTGGAGTGTTACTCCTGTGTGTCTTGATGGAGGAATGTGGTTACACCACGCTAGCTGTTTAAAGTTTGCTAGGTGTTGGGAATTGGCAAGACCAATTTTGGGTGAAAATGCAGAACCATTGTTTATTGACTAAACATTTCAATAAAGCCATGTGGGAAAGAGTAGCACTCCAGGAAAGTAGACCTCCAACAGACCCGTTGTGTGTTGGTTTTGCGCACAGGCCTGCACTTTAGCTCGCCGGAACGCTGAGGTCTTTCTGAAGTACATCCACCGCAATAACGTGAGCATGTCAGGGGTCACCAGCCACAACCGAGCACCTGAGACACAGGTCAAAGGTTGGTCACCATTTTAAGCATGCCAGAAAAATCTTACAGCTTGCCTGCATCTTTGAAATAAGCACGATTTCATACAACACCAGCATGAGTATCAGTGTATTATAATGTGTCTAAGTGTGTCTATGTGCGTGTGATAGCCATTCTGAGCGAGCTGCTCCAGAGAGAGAACCGTGTCCTACATTTCTGGACGCAGAAGAAGAAGCGTTTGGACCAGTGTCAGCAGTATGTGCTGTTTGAACGCCATGTCAAGCAGGTGAAGAGATTTTCTCTGTAAATCTTATAAACCCATATTGTATTCACAATAAACATATCAAATGTACCATTTTGAGGAAAAAATATCGTAATTTTGAATTGATTGTGATCTACGGGCCCTCAGGTGCACTGCATTTAAAACTGCATTGGCTCATTATCACCTCCAGAAATCACCGTCTGTGAACACAGCTTGCCATGTCAGCCACAAATGCTGGTTAAATCTCTGTGATACAAACAAGGAGGCATGTGTGAAAAAGATCCAGAAATCCATCCTCTCTTATCCAAAGCTGATTTAAAATGTACCCGATGTGGTGCTGGGATTTTAACCCATAACCTTCTAAGCAAAAGTCCAGCATCTTAACCGCTTCTCTATCACTTCTGAGGAGAGAAACTGCAAAATTATGGTTTATAGTTGATATGTTATGACAGGAGCT
>MU562415.1:5777017-5785851 GCA_024362625.1 Silurus asotus
AGTGACTCACAAAAAGAAACAAGAGTTTGGGGAACGGGAACAACCGTTCAGTGTAACAATAACTGGATAAAAAGTATGATGTCATGGTTTATAAGTAAATATAGCTCCCATTTGCAAATCACCATTATTTGGTTTGTGAAATAAAGCACTTCTCAAGTGTCACTGGAAAAAGAATTGTACTGTTCTACAAACACCAAGCAAAGCACTTCTAATTTAACTAATCATCTTTATGATAAAGCTGTCCTAGCATTAATGCTGTTTTATGAAATGATAATTGCTGGTAGTTAGCTTTTTTTATTTTCTTTTTTCAGGCTGATAAGTTCCACATGTATGTCACCTACTGCAAAAACAAGCCAGACTCCAGTCAGCTGATTCAGGGTCAAGCTGGACGCTTCTTCGATGTGAGTATATGTTTTTTTTTGTTTTGTTTTTTTCTTGAAGGAAAGACTCAGTTATCTGTTAGACAGTTAGATGGCAGCAGTGAGCTGCTTCCTGTGATCCTCTCTGTTCATCTCTCATACATTAACTTTGATCTTAGACCAAGATGTAATACACTATATGGACAAAAGTATTGGGACACCTGAGTTCTGTGGTACTTTTCCAAACTGTTACCACAATGTTGGAGACACAATTGTATAGCACATTCTTTGGATGCTGTAGGATGAAAATTTTCCTTTTACTAGCAGTAGGAGACCCGAACCTGTTCCAGCATGACAAAGCTAGCGCCCCGAAAAAATGCTTTGAGCTCTGACCTCAACACTATTGAACACCTTTGGGATCAATGTAAAAGCTGAATGCACCCCTGAGCTCCTCAACCTCACCTACCTGACTTTACTAACACCCTTGTGGATGAATTTCACACACATTTCCACAAGCACACTCCAAAATCTAGTGGATCATCTTCCCAGAAAAATGGAGGTTATTATAAGAGCAAATGTGGACTGGGATGTTGAAGAAGAAGCACATATTAATCTCATTGTCTGGTGTCCACAAACTTTTCTATATAGTGCATAATCACTTGTACAAACAATTCAATGTGTAATTAGAGTAACCTCAAAAAAAAATAATTGCCTTGTCCTGATTCTTTTTAATGAATTATTGCTTAAAACATCTAGTTACAAGAATGCAGAATTTTCCTTACACATATATTTTTCTTTTTAAAACAATTACCTGTATTTGAACAAATAGTTTGAAACGTAGCTATATATTATTCTCTTTGATTTAATAAATTCTTTAATTTCAATGCCAACAAGGGCCACCACAAACCAAAGACCATTAAGTTTCTTAGAGCCGGAGAGAAGGCCCACCCACAACCCAGAGTAAAGTCTGGTCTCCTCACTACCGCTTCAGACTGGCAATCCAGGTGGATCTTGATAAACGGCTGAAGATCCCTACCAGAATAACATGCACACAGATTCGTCCAGACATGATCATTGTCTCAGATTCCACCAAGCAATTAATTTTATTGTCTTAAAAAAGCGCATGGACGAGTCCGACGAGAGGAAGCTGGCTAAGTACCAAGAGCTAGTTGAAGAGTGTAGAAAGCAGGGCTGGAAAACTGGTTGTGATCCTTTGGAGGTGGGAGAGGTTTTTTCAGGGCGTTCACTTTGCAAAGTACTTATGCTGTTAGGCATCATGGGGGAGACAAAGAGGAAGGCGATTAGAACTGTAACTGAAGAGAAAGCCACTAGATGGCTTTGAAATAAGAGGGCAGAACCGTGGGCAATCGCTACTGGGACACAGGCCGGGGTCTGATCAACCCCGGCTGGGTCGCCTGGACGAGGGTGTCTGATGTTGAAAGACCCGAAACACCCAATGACCCCAGGATACATCACTGATGATGATGTGTCCCAGTGCATCTGTATGATGTATCTTTTTAGTAAGTAATTATTCAATATTAGAATATTGTTTTACGTATTTTTATTTATTATTTTATTTAATATATGTGAAGTTTTTACCTCATTCTTTTCCTCTAGAGGATTGCATGAGACATTGTTACCTGAAAAAAATATTTTGTCCATTTTCAGTTCTTTTCAATTACGTGTTTCCTAATTAAGGGTGAAACTGATGCTTGGTGTCTCCAATTTCCAATGTTGGTTTTGGCACTGATGTGTGTGTGTGTGTGTGTGTTTTCTTGTTTTGTTTGTAGGAGATCCAGAAAAGACACGGGCTGGCCAACTCCATCTCCTCCTACCTCATCAAACCAGTGCAGAGAATTACCAAGTACCAGCTGCTGCTTAAGGTAGAGCGTGGCACTTTGATAATACTGTTAATTACACAGGTATGCCCCTTATAATGTTTTAAATGTCTGTTTGTGTGTGTGTGTGTGTGTGTGTGTGTGTGTGTGTGTTATTAGGAGTTGCTGACTTGTTGTGAAGAGGGTAAAGGGGAGATTAAGGAAGGGTTGGAGGTGATGTTAAGCGTGCCTAAACGAGCCAACGACGCTATGCACGTGAGCATGCTGGAGGGTAAGAGCTTCCGTTTACTTGAATATGTGGACAAAAGTATTGGGACACCTGATGTTTCCAGCCATATGTGGTTCTTCCCCAAACAGTTTTATAGAATGTCTTGTGATGCAGTATCATAACATTTTCCATTCACTTGGACTAGGAGACCCAAACTTTTTCCAAAATGACAAAGCCCCTGTGCACAAAGCCAGCTCCATGAAAATCTGCTTTACATGCTTTGGAGTGGAAGATCTCATGATATATAACCCCAACCCTATTGAAGACCTTTGGGATGAACTGGAACGCTGACTGCACGCCAGGCCTCCTCACCTTACCTACATCAGTACCTGCTTTTACTTACACCCTTGTGGCTGAATCTCACACAAATCTCCACAAGCACAAACCAAAATCTAGTAGAGCGTTTTCTTTAAAAAGTGGAAAGAAAAACCACAAAACGTTTCATATGACTTTTATTACACTTTAATTGATTCAAAACGTCTTTTTTTTGGTTTGTAGGTTTTGATGAGAACCTGGCTGTTCAGGGAGAGCTGATACTACAGGACACGTTCCAGGTTTGGGATCCTAAATCATTGATCCGAAAAGGCAGAGATCGTCACCTTTTCCTTTTCGAGATTTCTTTGGTGTTCAGTAAAGAGATGAAAGATTCGTCCGGACACACGAAATATGTCTATAAGAGCAAACTGTTGGTAGGTTTTGCAGGAAATCAAATCTATGACATTATATGTACAATATATGCTCAATATAATATGTACAAAACTGTTTTTTTTATTGTTGCATAACCAGATTTTTGTTCATTCGATAAACTGCATTATTATATGTTTAAAGTCACTTTCTTGTCACTATCGGTAATCCTTTTACAGACGTCCGAGTTGGGGGTGACGGAACACATTGAGGGAGACCCGTGTAAATTCGCTCTGTGGGCCGGACGCACTCCGACATCGGACAGCAAAACCATCCTAAAGGTAAACTTTTAATTCTAAATGTAAACCTGTATTGCATTTCTCTGCCTAATCTCTTCTACCTCTGTTGGATTTCCTCGTGTGCTCTTTTCCTGCAGGCGTCTAGCATGGAGGTGAAGCAGGAATGGATACGGAATATCAGAGAGGTGATCCAGGAGAGGACAGTGCACCTTAAGGGGGCGCTAAAGGAACCCATCCACCTTCCCAAAACTCCATCCAGACAACGCAGCATCAGCAAGAGGTCCTTTAAACAATCGGTCCCTTTCTGTTTCTTTTCACTCCTAAATTTTTATTTTATATCTTATTCTTGAACAAAGTCACAGAAATAAATTAATTCAGTTAATAGATGTAGTTATGGGGAAAAATTGTGGAATTGTCACGTGTGATTTTGGAACTTTTTGCCTCATAAAATAGCTAATAGGAGTTTTTCGTATTCTGTAAATAGTGATGTGTTCATCATGATTGTATTTTACGTATCATTTTTTAGGGAAAACACAGAAGATGCAGATAGCCAGGGTGATGCCAGCAGCCAGCCGGACACCATCTCCATCGCGTCCCGCACCTCGCAGAACACCGTGGACAGTGACAAGGTAGGATTAACTCTCTTACAAAGCACCGCATTGATAAAAGATCTTCGTGGGAATATGCTAAAAAAAGAAGCTCTGTATGATATATCCAAGATAAATCAGATTAAAGCTCAGAAGATCCAACACCTTTATATGATTTCACTAGTGTGTTTACTGAGAACTAACATATCTGCAACAAAAATGTTTTCAATTAGATAGTAATAAAAAATAAATAAGTAGACGAGTGATTGCATAATTCTTCACCCGTGTTGCTGCAAAACCTTTAAATTAGTGTTTCAATTAGAAAGAGACGTGGTAACGGAGTCAAACTGGATTTTGTTTTGCTAGCGTGGAATTACACATCATTAGCATCTTTTGTCAGAAGCTGAGTTTATGACCCCGAGTTTATTGCTCTATTCCTCTTTAATAGAATAACAGAGCCTTTTTGTTCAACACAGACTGAAACCTCATTCAGTGATTCGAACCACAGGCCATATTCAAATTGTTAGTTGGCGTGTTAATGCGTGTGATTCCTTTTATTATGATTTGTCCAATAATGTAAGTATAGTTGATTGATAAAACATAGTCTTGCTCCAGAAATGAGTTGATGACAATTTAATTTGCTTTATGTGTTTAAAATAAATGCTAAAATATTTCCATAGTATTCCCACTTCTGAATCTGACCTGAACCTCCTACATAAATCAAGCATGACTTCTTGTAGTAGAATGAAGGCTGCACCATCACCACCACCTAACAACCAATCCCTGACCACTATTGTTTCTAACAACCAATCCCTGACCACTATTGTTTTTAACAACCAATCCCTGACCACTATTGTTTCTAACAACCAATCCCTGACAACTATTGTTTCTAACAACCAATCCCTGACCACTATTGTTTCTAACAACCAATCCCTAAACACTCAGATTTATAATATCCATTGTCCTAAACAACCAATCTCTGATAACCATTTTTTTCTACCAACCAATTATTGATCAGAATTTTTTTAACAACAACCAATCACTGATTACTATTTCTCTAACAACCAATCATTAGTCACCATTTCTATAACAACTAATCACTGATCACAAAAATGTATAATATCTGCTGTCCTTGACAACCAATCCATGATCACCATTTTCTAACAACCAATCACAGATCACCAGTTCTCATAAAAACCGGTCACCACTGTAACATAATGGGTTGAATACAAACTCTGATTGCATGAAATATTCTGTAGCCCTGGACTTTCCAAATGCATAAAAACACAGAATACAAAATTAATTTCTCAGCTCAAATATGTCTACAGATTATTATCATTTAGATTGATTGTTACTTAGGGATTTCTGATGAATTTTGGGAAAAGGGCTCAGGTGTCTGAGGAGCATGGGTGGAGAAATGGATCATAGGGGATGTATGTAGAACAGGACATGAAGTGTGTGCATGTGACTGTGTGCTTCTGTGTGGCTTGTTTTTTTTTACGGTGGAAAAAAATTACTTTCTGCCATTATGGTACAGTGTTTTCATTATTTTTGTGTGTGTGTGTGTGTGTGTGTGTGTGTGTGTGTGTGTGTGTGTGTGTGTGTGTGTGGTTTGGAAGCTTGTTAGGGTGTGTCTAAAATCCACACTTTCAAATCATACCAATTTTTTCAACTGAATTATGAAATGTCTTGCTTTTCACTTATTGGCCTTGTAGCATTAAAATAGCACACAAACAGATCTCTTCTTATGATCATACATATTTAGTGGTTTGTGTTCTTGGGATTTTGTCCAGCATCCTTGACAACTTTTGTGTGTTTGTCCCCAGCAGTGTAAAAATATAAACTCTTATTTTTACATGCACCATGAATCAGAGTTTGACTTTTGACTTCCCTCATGTCTTATTTTTTTTGTCTCTCTTTCACTGCTTCATCCCACTTAATCTCAGTGACTCAGCCCTGTTTCTTCTCCTGTGGAAAAGCTCTGTCTGATCTACACTGTGGTGTCGTTTCACTTTGCCAGGAGTATCACCCACAAAAACTGTAGTTTTATATTACAGTTTTAGTCTTGCTAGCAAGATAGATGGATTTATGTAAAAAAAATATTCAATTGCTAAAATTCCAAGGTTGTCATATATAAATGAAAATATTAATGGGTTTATTTGAGGAAGATTACTGAAACTTGATGTCTTACTTTAACTGTTCCTGTATGTAGTTGAGAACAGAAGCAGCTTGCATTCACTAAACAACAACATATTCTCTATAAGCAAGGACTGGAAAGACAGGCATGTAAAGAGTAAAAGCAGACAGTGTTGCACCTTTTTAGAGCTATTTAGTAACTTAATATAAAAAAAGACCCTAGTCATATTTTGAGTAGATGTTAGCGACATCATGTTAGCAACAACAACCAATCATTGATCACAATTGTTCCTAACAATTAATCCCTTATCACTTCCATTTCTAAACCAATCTATGATCATTGTCATTAACAACCTATCACTAACTACAAATGTTAATAGCAACCAATACCTAATCACCATTAATCCTAATAACCAACTCCTAATTGCCATTATTTCTAACAACCAATCACTGAACATCATTTTCCATAACAACAAATCCCTAATCCCCACTTTTTTCAACAACAAATTACTGAATATCATTGTCACTAACAATCAATCTCTGTTCATCATTGTTCCTAACAACCAATCACTGACCACCATTATTTCAACCAGCCGTACTCTACTCTACCAGGGAACTCTATTTACCATTGTTCTTAACAACCAATCAATGACCACCATTGTTTCTAACAACCAACCACTGATCCACATTTTTCATAACAACCAATCCATGATCACTATTGTCCCTTACAACCAATCACTGACCGTCATTTTACCTCAAAACTAATCACTGTTCACCATTATTCCCAGGAACCAATCACTGGTCACCATTTTACATAATAACCAATCCCTGATCTGAATTATTTTTGTCAACAAATTCCTGATCTCTTTTTTCTTTAGCTAATCCCTGACCATCATTGTTCCTAAACCAATCATTAATTACTGTTGTTCCTACCAACCAATCTCTCATTATTATTCCTAACAACCAATCACTGATCACCATTGCTTTTCCCACCTACACCTGTTTCATCTTTGCCTCATCTCTAAACTCCATAGCTAGCAATAAATTTGAGTCATTTCCCCGAATCCTGACATTTATTCATTTTTTAAAATGTTTCTAATAAAAATTATGTGAATCCATAACAATCCATAGATGACCAGTAATGTTTTCTGTCTATAAATTTTCTATTTTATACAATTATGTTCTTTTCCGAATGGCTTAAGAAAATCTTCTCCATGCAACACATTTAAAAATGCAAATGATCATGCCCATGCATTCGCTATGCAAATTACTTAACAATCCACAGCTTCCTCTCACTATACCTGTTGCTCTGTTTCGGTCTTTGTCCTTTCTGTTTGTCTTGTTTCTCAGCCCGTCTTGCAGTTACACTAGTATCCTGTTGAGCACAGATGACATTGTGGCTTTGGGGTTTTTGCTGCATCTGTGGGCGGCTGCACCACACTGTAGCACTCGGAATTTCAAAAACAAAAAAAACCTGACATATTTTTCCAGACATTTGGCTTGGAGTTTTTTTTTTTGGACAGCCGTGTCACGGTACGCAGCACAGATTGCACATTCGAAAATATAAACCAGCCCAAACAGGAAGCAACATAATTTCAGGTTGGGAGGTTGGGTTTATTTTACACCAACTCGAGACGCTGGAACATTTACAGTGACGACAGCAACGACATTGCTTCATTCCTCACCGATGCGATTTTTAACCCAATAAACAACCCAGATTCATCCGAAAGCTTATTTTCAGTACTTCAAATGGATTAAACGAATCATTCAGTAATTTTTTACAGAAATGACCGAATATAGGATGAAAAGAAAATCTGGCACCGCAAACAATTCCTTAGAATATAAGGAAAAAATCCTATAATTAACTTTAATTATAATCCTGTAATTGACAAATCAAATACTTCAATGATTCATGCATTTGCACATACATTATGAGTCATATGATGTGCAACCAATCAGGGTTGTTCATATAACTGTTAGTCTGCTCCACCAGATGACCCCCCTCAAGAATTAACTTTACTTAGCTTTGTCTAAATGTCTTTACACTGAAATATAATGCTTTAAAATGTATAAATATACTTTTATTGTATTAATCTATACAAGTGTTTGAGTTTGTGTGTGTGAGTGTGAGGTTGAATCCACATACTGTCATTGCCCAATCAGACCATACACACCCACAAGCTGTTTGACCTCAGGCTCTCTGCATATAGTCAGGCAACATCCCCCTTTCTTTCTCTCTCTCTTTCTCTCTCACTCTCTTCTGTCTTTAGTCAAGCACATCAGCAGCTGCGTATAATCCACGGAAAAGTTTGGGCTGAGGAGGGGAAGCTAGACTTTATAGTCTAGACAGACAGCCAATCAGAATCTAGGACATTTAGCTGGTTTTAGGTTGTCGGTTTTAGACTGGGTAATTGGATGAGACACCCTGTCAGAATCATGCCAAAATGGAAAAGATTTAAACAACCCAAGGGTGCAAGACCTGTGAGTAACTGGGACTTTTTTCAATAACAATTTCTGCTTTATTATAAATTATATTTTAAGTCTTTTTTTTTTCACTTTGGATCATTGTGGTCAACGTTCTGATGATGGTACAAATGCTTTTATCTCTATGCAGTAGATGGTTTATAGACTGGATTTCAAAAATACAGTTGTGGCATCATAAAATATAATTGATAGATGAAGTGTGTGTGTGTGTGTGTGTGTGTGTGTGTGTGTGTGTGTGT
>MU562415.1:5800492-5880008 GCA_024362625.1 Silurus asotus
GGGGGGGGGGGTGTTTTCACACACAGGAATTCCCTCTGACACACACTTGTACATATTGTATCCACTAGTCCTCAACACCAAGACACCAAGATGTTAGTGAAAAGCTAAAAACAGTTGATATGTGGGGTTTTATTTCCTAAAAATACAAATGGAATTGTTCACCTCAACACTGCATCAACCATCAACACAACATCGTCTTCAACACGCCAGAATAAAAAAGGACAAAGTAGTCATATCAATCTTTCAAAAAGAGGATCTTCAATTAACGAATAAAATGACAGTATGATGTCACAAAGTTGAAGAATTATTAGTATTTAATAGGCAAATCAAATGACAGTAAATCATTTTGGATAAAGTGAAACTGTATATTAAAAGCTAACTGTGATGTGCTGCAGCTCTCAGGTGAAATTTTATTCAACTTCAAAGCTTTTTTGGAAATTAAAGCTTATTTTGGACTGAAAACGAGGCAGCAGAGCTAAAAAGTCGCCCACAGGCAGCAGACGCGGGTAGAGGAGAGTTAATGGCATCTTCAACAGAGGTGCAAAATGTAATTGCTCATTGTTGGTTCAAATATAGCAGAGTCAAAAGTACATATACTGAATTATAAATGTAGTTGAGCAGAGAGTAAAAGTCGCTTATATCTTTAATACACAGTGAAACTAGAAAGTAGCCCGACTGTAGCAACAAACTACATTTACTCCAATTCTTTACACCAATAATTACTTCATACAGATATACAGTATGTGTACATCTTCTCTTATTGAGCATTAGCACCAATTAGACCGAATAGGACTAATGATAAATGCAATAAGAGAAAACAAATCAATGCTGCTGAGGAGTGGTAGCTCCTGGTACCTCATGGTAGCTCATGTCGAAGTGAAAGTAAAGGCAAGAACACAATTTTAGAGCAGACCTGGGGAGTGGAATCCATTGGGTGTGTGAAATCAAAGCAAACCTGAGATCACTGTTTCCAGATGGACCAGGGATTCCAGGGTTTGTTAGGTTTTTTTTTTTCAACCACACCCAGCTGCGAAAGAAACATCTGTCCCACTCGACCAAAATGAAGTGATGTGTGAAAACGCCCTAACACTGCTCTAAGTTCTAGTCATGTTATCTCAGGCACGTTCTCCTTGCCATACAGATGGTTTATATCTAAAATGTATATCTATTCAGGGAAAACTGACAGCTCAAGGGAAGCTCCTGCAGCAGGACACGTTCTTCGTGACGGAGCAAGACTCGGGCGTTCTCTCTCGCAGCAAAGAGCGAAGAGTCTTCCTCTTCGAGCAGATCGTCATCTTCAGCGAGCTTCTGCGCAAAGGGTCCTCGACGCCCGGATACCAGTTTAAGAAGAGCATCAAGGTACAGAGTGAAGAGCTGGCTATCTGATTGACACGACAAATAAAATAAAAAAAAGTCTTACGGGAGTGCAGTTATTGGAAAATAATCACCAGTGGGTCGGTGTGCTCTCCAGCATGCTGTAGCAGCTCAATCCAACTTTATAGGAAAGAAATGAGAAAAAGTTTACGTTTTACCTCTGTTACAAAACGCTGACACCGGAGACACCTTCAAAATAAGTTAAACATCTGCTCAATCCTTCACTCTGCCAACAATAACACACATATGAAGTCTGACAATTGCATATAAATCAGTTGTTACTATAGCAACCATACATTTTTAAAATGCTCACTTTATATATATACACCTGTGATTTGAAATACATAACTACCAGAGCTGCTTTTATGGTAAATGAATCAACATCTTATGATCAATCAGGTTTGAGGATTCATTTAATCATTATATCTTTGATCCTTTATGTTCTGTATATGGACACACTGTGTTTATATTTGTCTATAAGGTGAGCTTCTTAAGCATGGAGCCCCACGTCGAGAGTGACCCGTGTAAGTTTGTGCTAGCGTGCCGCGGCTCATCCGAGAGGCTCACGCTACAGGCTGCTAACATAGACATAAAGCAAGAGTGGGTACAGAGCATACGGGAACTTCTGGATCTGCAGAGCAACTTCCTCACAGGTAGGGAACTAAAATTGCCATATTTTTTATGCATTTCTGTATTTTGTAAATCATATCATTTTAAAAATGTATATGGTGAATTTTTTTTTTAGGCTTATGCAAATATCTTTCAGGCCCAGAAATAAGCTCCGCCCTCATTCAAAACACAGACGTAAGACAAATCTTTTCACACTGATAGATATTATTTATTTTACAGCACTCCAGAACCCACAGGAATACCAGAAGAAGGAAACCGGATCCTCTCAATCTTTAAGTCGCCAGGCGTCCGGCAGCAGTCGGTCCTCATCCTCGCATACCTCCACCCCGCTCAAGCCCACTTCCTCTTCCTCCAACAACAGCCCCGCCCACAAACCCAACAAGCAGCAGGAGGAGGTCAGTGAATCATAAATCTCATCTTTTTGTACCAGTATAATACCATCAGCTGAGCAATTGAGGGTTAAGGGACTTGCTCAAGGACCCAGCAATGGCAGCTTGCTGGGTATTGAAACCATGGGCGTCCGATCAGAAGTTCAACATCTTATCCATTAAGCTTCCGTTTTTTTTTTAACTCTAATTAACATGGCCAAGGACAAATATGGATTATTTAATAAAATGTATGTGTTTTATGGGTGAAACCAAACTCAACAGAGAGCATGAAGACAAAATATTCTTGTTTTAAATTAATTATCGTGTTTTAAATGATGTAAATCATCAGGACACCAAACGAACATTTTGCTATGTTTCCACACGGACGGTTTTAATTGCCGGATCATGGCAGATTTTTGTTGCTTGATTTTGTTGCTTGATTTATGCAGTCTGCATCATTCTTTCTATCATAACACCATCAGAAAAAAGTGCTATCTACCCTCTTCTGCATGCATGAACCTAAAGACTACAATAATTGACTAGTGTCAGTGTGATTAACAGAACAGTGACACTAAGCCCCTCCCCTCGTTTATTTAGACCACTAGACAAGTGTCTGAACTGGTGCGCGACCTACTCTCTACACAATGCATTATGGGTATTCTGAACCCACTCCAGGAAGTCATTTGGAAATGAAATCGTTTCATTGCAGGATGTAAGCTTCAGAATGTAATGTCCAGACCTAACGCTGGTCCTGTAGCGGGCGAAATGATTGCAGTGCCTCTGTTCGGCTCCAGTGTTTGCACGGATCACACCCACACCATCTTTTATGAGAGGAGTGGACGGTTATTCTTAGCAGGACGACTGGCCTAGTTTACCTTCTGTTCTCTCATCTCTCTTCGGTCTGCAGTCCCTCTCCATCTCTCTATGTCTCTCTCTCCTTCCTTCTCTTCATAAAGCATCTTGGCCTTGGCGGATCCTGCTTTCTAGGGCTGCAATAAATCAGCCTGTCACTGATGGAGCAGACTGAAGGAGCTGCACTGCTTCATTTTATTTTTAAACCGTCTCAGAGCCCGGCCCAGGCAAATATTCGGCAAACGGGACATGGGTCAAGGTCCTGACTCGTCAAAAGTAGACTATATATATATATTCAGTACATTATTAAATATACTCCAGGAAAATAATTATAACCACCTGCCTAATATTGTGTTGGTCCCTTTTTGCAGCTAAAAAATTCTGACACATCGAGTGTTAACAGCATGAATTTCTTTAGCAATTTGAGCTACAGGAGCTCGTCTGTTGGTTCGGCCCACACAGACCAGTCATTAATTGAACCTCGGCCGCCCACGACCCTGTCGCTGGTTCACCACTCTTCCTTCCTTGGAGCACTTTTGATAGATTCTGACTACTGCAGATCAGGAACAGCACACAAGAGCTGCAGTTTTGGAGATGCTCTGACTCAGCCGTCTAGACGTCCTTAAGCTTGCCCATTTTTCCTCCATCAACTTTGAGGACAAAATGTTTGGGAGCCAATTCACCAATCATAAAGTTATAATGTCATAATTTTATGCCTGGTCGGTGTAAGTGGAACATTGTTTGGGCATATATAACTATCTGTATATATAAAAAGAAAACAATTTACAGAGCAATTAATATAAAAGTAAATAAAAAGCTAGTTCTATGTACTAATAAAACACAATGAATTGAACCAGGATGTTCAGTATATTTAAGTTCATAGTTACATGAAGTGTAAACTGTTAAATCAGAAGAGAGAAGAAAGAAAGAAATATTAGCTGTAACAATAATATAATAACGGCTAAAGTGAACATTTTGTATTGTGTGTGTGTGTGTGTGTGTGTGTGTGTGTGTGTATGTGTGTGATGACCTGCAGGACCTAGACGAGGCGGAGTGTAACGGCTTGTCTTCAGTGATGGTGACGCAGGACTACAACGCAGTGAAGGAGGATGAGATCTGCGTAGTCGTGGGCGAGAAGGTGCAAATCCTGGCCACCAACCAGCAGAATATGTGTCTGGTGTATCGACCTGCTAACAGCCAATCACCTGCTGCGGAAGGCTGGGTGCCGGGACACGTGTTGTCCTCGACCCGGTAAAGCCACGCCCCTTTCCCAGGTCCTAAACTCTGGAATTCAAAAAACCTCACGACTCACGAAGCAGCCAGCATCCAGCATTTAGTTTGAGAACAGTGGACCTACAACAGGCCGGGACATCGCCGAGGATTCATCAGTCAGAGTCCACCTGTCCCACCTGTCCCACCTGTCCCACCTGTCCCACCTGTCCTACATCTTACTGCAGTACAGCTATGAACTGGAGATGTACGCTAAGTTAGACTTGGATGTGACATCGTTACTGTTAATACGAGTCATAATAGACAAAAAGAGAATTAATAAATTATATTAATAATAATAATATTAATAATAATAAAAAGATTGTCTTGTATAGAGAGGAATTTGAAGTGAAATTGTTAGTGCATTAAGTGTGGATGTTTCTGAATGTCAGTGTTCGATGTTCTCTGTTGCTCTGGAATGTACTGTTCTCTTCAAACAGAACTCTCTCTCTCTCTCTCTCTCTCTCTCTCTTTCTTTTGCTCTATCTCTTTTTGTCTATGCCAAGTCATTTGCACACTGTGTACTATTTTTTTTAACACCCCCTCCCTCCCCCCTCACCCTTATTTTTTTTATTTTACTCCTTGTTATTATTTGCAGTTCATTTCCAAGGTAAAAAAAAAAAGAAAAACCATCCTGCACTTTCTTTTTTTCCCAAGTTAACGCAAAGATGCCAAGTTGTGCAATACCACAGTAGTCACGATGCTCATCATTGTACCTTTAATGTAACTAAGAATTTTAAATGTATTATTCTGTATCATTTGAAAGTTGTACATAATATTTTTGCCATGATAGAAAACAAACCAGAGGAGACAAAAAAAAAGAAAGAAAGAAAGACAAATGGGGTAAAAAAAAAAAAAAAAAGAACAAGACAAAACAAAGCTGCTTACTTAGCCTAAAGGATCGGATAAATAAAGGTAGTCCACACTGCCAGCTCGGTCCGAGATATTATTTTTTACATTTGACATTCTTCGGATTAAGAACCGTTCAGTTCATAGTAGGCTAAAAAAAATAATAACGTTTACTTAATTAAAGCTCATTAAATCAGTGTTGTTGATAAAAAGCTCTAATGGTCAGTATCCGCTCTCGCAGTTTCGAGTGGCCTCATGATTGCAGCTTCTTCCTGCTGATCTTTATGTGTACATAAAAAAAAAAATAAAGAAATCGAGCAGGTATTTCACTTGATAATCTCTGGAATGTGGTTCGTAATAAAGCTGGCAATTTTTTCCATCTTGGACTTTTTGGATTGGTTTATTTGGGTTTCAAAACAAGAGCAGTGGAATAAAAGAGAATGACAGAAATAAAAAGATATTACACTGGTGCTTCAGTTTAGACTAGTGCCACAGTGAACTGATGAGATGTCTATTTTGAATATACAGAGAATTAACACATATTTCTTTGTCCAATCAAATGTTTTAAAGCAAAATTACTTTTTCGTAGATTGTTTTGTATCTCACCCTTAGTGTTTAACCATCAAAAAGAGAGATTTTTCATTCAATCCTTCAAAAGCATTTGATTAAAAAACACATTCTGTAATACAGTATATTAGTCTTGTGTTTGTCCAATGCAGTTAAATGCTCACTGGAACGCACACGTTGGAACGTTTCGAGCAACTTGTTAGCATTTGTTCTTCTTTTTTCAGCTTCTCCCAGTAGGGGTCGCCAAACGGCTCATCCGTTCTGATTCACGATCCGCATATTTGATTTGTTAGAAATAAACATGGTTAAACACTACATTGTGTGTGAAAAGTTGAATAAATAGGAGGATCTCAGCTAGGAAACTGTTAATGAATAAAGTAAAACGTTCTCTTTTTCCTAAAACTCTTGTCTAAATGAACTTCTGGAGTTTGAGATGAAACGGCATATGAAAACAGAATAAACAGGAATCTAAATCACACCCTCACACCTCCACTGCAGTGCATTTAAACATTAAAGGCAATATTTAATTACTTGAAGTTTGATATTTTATTATTTTCTCTTACATACAGGTTATTGCAATAAATAATTATACATTTTAACTGTTTTTTAAACCTCAACACATATCAAACTTGGATACTTACACTGTTAATAGAAAATAATCAAGACTATACAGGGAGTGCAGAATTATTAGGCAAATGAGTATTTTGACCACATCATCCTCGTTATGCATGTTGTCTTACTCCAAGCTGTATAGGCTGGAAAGCCTACTACCAATTAAGCATATTAGGTGATGTGCATCTCTGTAATGAGAAGGGGTGTGGTCTAAAAATAATTATAAATTTTAACTGTTTTTTAAACCATAACACACATCAAACTTGGATACTTACGCTGTGAATAGAAAATAATCAAGACTATAGTATCGTGGTGAAAAAAAGGGTCTGATAGCAGTGTTATTTTTCCATAACAGCACATATGGAACAGTTTGAATTCTCTCAAACCACTTTAAATTATCAATGCCATGTTTAAACCTATATATTCTGTTTACTTCTATTTATATGTTACTAAAACATTCATTTAAAAGTTATTCTCCCACCAGCCTCAATTTTCCTTCAAAGTTATAAAGACAAATAAAAAGTGTCATTTTACAGAGAATCCAGCAGATAGATAGATAGATAGATAGATAGATAGATAGATAGATAGATGATAGATAGATAGATGGATGGATGGATGGATGGATGGATGGATGGATGGATGTGATAGCCTAGTGGGTTAATGTCATTTTGTCTTTTCTGTGTTGGATTAAATTCTTAAATTCCTGGTCTTTAATGAAAGATAACACACCAAAAAAAAAAAAAAGGCACTTCTGTGGTAGCTCAGTGGGTTAAGGCTTGTGCCTGAACATGGTCCTTAATAAAGTCCACGCTGGTGATAAGGTTTCAAAGCCAGTCCTACATGCCTTCTTTCTTACTGCGCTGGCATGAAACAAAGTATGAATCCTCCAAAAACACACATGCTTTTCAGCAGTGGTCGCTCAGTGGTTTAAGGCTTGTGCCTCATCTAAACATGCATCCCAGTCTGATCTCTTCCATGGTTCATTGGATTAAGGCTGGTGCCTCGCTGATGGTAAGGATCATGGGTGAATCCTGCTAGTTGTGATGTCAGTTTAGCTTTATATTCTTGTGTTGATGGTTTAAAGGTAGATAGACCTGCTCTAAACAAACTTCTTGACCTGTCTTCTCTGATGGTCCAGTTAGTTAAATCAGGTGTTGTGCTTTTGGTGGAGTTCTGGCGACGCCTGAATATTGCCCCACGGGTTCAGGACACACCCTCTGAAACCGTCCACAACCAACCTTCCAAGCAGCCATTTCTGACACCTTCCTCACTATGGTCACCGGAACCTTCCACACTCTTAACTTTGAGCCCTGGCCAGGGTTTGAACCAGCAACCTCTTAACCCAGAGGCAACGCTCTACCAATTGAGCCACAGGATCGCCTGCAAGAACATGATTTTTAGTTTCTTTTATAAAACTTTTTAAATATTTTAAAGGATAGCTAAGGGGTAGGAACTGAACCGGGTGAGTCAGGTAGCAGAGGCTGCATCACTAACCACTACACTACCACAAGGGTGGCAAACAAGGCTTTGCTTATTGGACTCTTGGTTTTTCTATAGTTAAGAGACCACTGTTTTCTCTTAGATCATGATGGTAAGAGGGTCAAAACTTCTCCTTCCTGTTTATTCTCTCAGTTACTCGAAGTCTATGAGAACCACATCTCCATCTCCAACACCTGCATTATTTTATATCTAAGAAAGGACGTCGTGGATAAACGTATTTTTTGCCGAAGGTTTTAATTGCGCCTCTTTTTATTTAGTTAATTATGTATTTACTTTTTCTATAATATAAATATATATATACATTTATATATTAACTCACCCTAGAAATAGCAAAGTACATCTCCAGTTCAGCCACTCGTTTCCCCAAACAAGCCCTGACCCTGACTCCAAATGGGATGGAGCTGTAAGGATGGTGTTGGGAATGCAATGGGCCTCCCCTCAGCCAGCGCTCTGGAATAAAAGCTTCTGCATCTGGAAACTCTGTCTCATCGTGACTCGCAGCATAGTGACACAGATAAAATTGTGTCTGGAAAAAAAAAGAGAAAATTGACAATGGGTTCATTAAAAGCATGTAGATTAAAACAGACATGTCAAACTCAAGACCCCTGGGCCTCTCCTGGCCCACGGATTAATTATATCTGACCCAAAAGGTAATATATTTCTATCATAACTGGCAATGTTTGTAGAGTCTGTGGACGATGCACACTTTCCCCGCTTCATCTCTGAAATGATGCTCTATCTCCCTCTACTGGCTGCTTGAATGCTCTGCAAGTACACATTTGTGTGTCTCAACTTTCTTTGTTAAAATTGATCTCTGATCAATTGTATATGGCTTTACCTGCTTTGGGAACCAGTAACCACCTACATCCACCTCATTTTCCACAGCAAGGCGTCCATTACCAGCCACAACAGGATACAATCTGTAAAGACAAAAATGCAACCCGTTAAACAGTCCAGGAAATTGGCAAAAAATGTGTCTCTCATTGGTGACCTGACTTACCAAAAAGAAACAGAAATTTTATAACATCTGTTCACGACATTTAGCTCATCCTCCTCCACAGAATTCCACGTAACAATGAGTTGTTTGGAATCTGAATAAACCTGCTTTCTAAGGTGAGCTGAGCCATGAGATTTAATTCATTTGGAATCCCATTACTGCAATGAGCCTATTGGGAACAGGGTCTTGTTGGAGCTAAAAGACCTGAATCTTTAAACAGATCTGCACAAATGGACCAAGAAATGTCCATGTTTTAATCATCTGCTGCAGTCTTTCTTTTATGCAGTGTACTCTTGTTGATAAACAGCGCCGCCTGGTGGTGCTAAATTTACTCTCAACCTCTTTTCGTACCACTTAATCTTTACTTTGAAGAATGCAAAGCGTTGACTGAGCAGTATAACATCTGCTACTGCTGAACTCTGCAGTGTGGTGTGATGAGTGTGGTGAAGAGGATTGGTAATATCACAGAATACATGTAGCGTTTAAGGAATCAGACACAACCCAAAATCATGGTGAAAGCACCATTCCAAATTATTAACAAAGGTCTTCAATTTTGTTAAAGACAGAGCTTGATAGCAGGCCAGTCAAGATCTTACGCTCCAACCCAAGTCTTTGCACATATAACCCTGTTACATCAAATGGATAAGTAGCCATTTAAATCCCTTTAATATCTGAGAACGAAAGTACTCCTGCTTCACGCTGGATATATATATAAACACACTTTCTTTTTTTCCTGTCCATATTTTCTTTTACTTCTGCATCCAGTTTGAATCCTGTACATGAATTTTACTTCTGACTTCAATATCTGCAAGTTCTTACCTGGTTTATGACCACAAGTCATGATAAGGCTCATTAAAGAGGCAGGGCAAGCTTCCTTTAAGGACAGATATAAAAGGAGGAGAAATGTGAAGTGTATTCATGATGTAAGAACATGATGTAAGAACAGGTTTTCATCCCCCACCCTTTCACTGTTTTGGCCCTGATTCAACTATGTGCATGAAAGAGCTTGAGAATATCATTAGAACTGATAAAAAAAAACACAAGCACAAAAACACACACACACACACACACACACACACACACACACACACACACCTGAGAATCAAAAAAAATGTGAAGTGTTTTATTCATGATGTAAGAACAGGTTTTCATCCCCCACCCTTTTACTGTTTTGGCCCTGATTCAACTATGTGCATGAAAGAGCTTGAGAATATCATTAGAACTGATAAAAAAAACACAAGCACAAAAACACACACACACACACACACACACACACACACACACACACACACTCACGTGTCGACTCCTCCAAGCAGCAGCTCAGAGATAGTAATATAAACCTCTGCCAGGGAGAGTTTGTTAATTGATAACAGGTAAGTAAGGTACATGCCTTCCAGCTTCTCTACACGCTGCACCTTCTGGTCCATCTGCTTCACCTTCCTGTCAATCAAATTCTGTGCTGAAGCCCAGCACATTCAGGGTGATACATTAAAACAGATTCTGTGTTACTTTGTAGCAGGTTTTAATTCTTGCACATGGGCATTAGGACTGCCAGACAGATCACATCGATATGTGTTTAAAAACACATTCTCTTTTCATAGCCTTCGTCTACTACAGCAGTTTGTATATTTCATTTATGCAGTATATCATTAATTATACTAAATGTCATTGATTATATATTCAAGATGCTTATATCTTCACGAGTGAACAAAACGCCTATGTATTTTGTTAAACTATAAATTGTCAAAACAATGTTGTATTATATTTAATATAATGTTTTTTAAAGCATGGATGTCAACTTGCCGTCTGCAAAATACAATACAAATGTTGATTTACACAAAATACCACACACACTATTATTACTTCTAATCATAAGTAATAATAGTGTGTGTGGTATCAGCGCTATCAGTAGCAATAACAGCAGAAGTAGGAGTAGTAGCAGTTTCCAACCTGAAACGCGTGACTTTTCTCCATGCTCTTTAATCTCTCGTGCACAGTCGCATCAGGTTGCAGGTTCAGGCCCCCTGCTTCTGACTTCAGGCTCCTCACCACCAGCCTCAGTACCGGATCTGCGGCAGTGTGCGGCTGAGCGCTCGTAGAGCTCCGCACATTCTCCAACCCGCTATCCTTCGTGACCCCTTTTATACCCTTCACTCGACTCAGGCAGGTTAAAGAGTTGCCACTCTCCTCATTCAGCTCCAGCCGCTTCGCCCTCCTGCCATGTGCGCCGCAGCTTTCCACAATACGGGTGCTGAAGTGGCGCTGTCCGTTCAGCACCCGTCTGGCAGTTGCGTGTGGAGCGCTTGCCTGTTGCTGCGTGCCGTCACAATATATATACATACACATTCACACACACTCACACACACACACACACACACACACACACACACACACACACACACACACACACACACACACACACACACCTACCTATATATACATATGTATGTATATAGGAAGAGTTACATTACTGTTATAACATCAGAAAGATAAGTAAATGCTGCACAAAATCACAGCCATTTATAAGATCAGACATATTTACATAAAAACCCAATTCAAATCCTTTCCAAATTCATTATTGAGATTTGTTTTTCTCTCTCTTAAGAAAATTACATGTGGCATACATGTACAAGGAGACAAGTTAAATAAATAATGTGACTGAATTTGTAAAAAGAAAAAAAAAAAAATGTCTGCATGTAAACAGGGCTAAATATTTTTCTTTCCACAGGAAGCTCAGATCAGATCGGTCAAAACACGGTCAAGAAATCACTTCGCTAATCCAACCTCAATCCGATTTCGTAGTTTGTTTAAAGGCTAGAGCTCGTTAGGGAAAATTCAGGGGTGCTATTGACGGTTTAAATAAGTCTGACACCAAGAGATTTGCCTAGACCCGGTAATAAATGCATGCTGCAGTAATGTGTACAAGTATTTCATGGATTAATAAAACAAGCAAAAACATACACGTCTCAAGATGTCTGGGATTGTGAGAACTGTGAGAACTGAAGTTTATGTCGGGCGTTCTGAGGTCAGCCTCAATCATGAATAGACTTTCATAAACTTTTTTCTTCATATCGCAAATCATTTGAAAGTTGTACATAATATTTTTGCTATGATAGAAAACAAAGCAGAGGAGACAAAAAAAGAAATAAGGAAAAAAACAAGACAAAAAAGAGCTGCTTAGCCTAAAGGATCAGATAAATAAAGGTAGTCCGAAATAATATTTTTTACATTTGAAATTCATCGGATTGAAAACCATTTAGACTGAAATAAAAATATATTACACTGGTGCTTCATTTTTGACAAATGGTTGATTTGCCACAGTGAACTGATGAGATGTCTATTTTGAATATACAGATAATTAACGCCCTTCAAATGCTCTTAAAAGCAAAATTACTGTTTCGGAGCTTGTTTTGTATCCCTCCCTTAGTGTTCAACCATACAGCAAAAATAGAGTTTTAATTTATTGAAAATTGATTATTGATTAAAAAAAATAAACATTCTGTAATACAGTATATTAGTCTTGTGTTTGTCCAATGCAGTTAAATGCTCACTGGAACGCAGTGAGCATTCGGCTTCTCCCAGTAGGGGTCGCCAAAGCGGCTCATAAGATTTATGTTCCGCATTTTTGATTTGTTAGCACTAAACATGGTTAAACACTGAATTGTCTTTAAACAGGAATCTAAAACACACCCTCACACCTCCACTGCAGTGCATTTAAAAATTCAAGGCAATATTTAATTACTTGAAGTTCGATATTTTATTATTTTCTCTTACATACAGGTTATTGCAATGAATAATTATATATTTTAACTGTTTTTTAAACCATAACACATATCAAACTTGGATACTTACACTGTTAATAGAAAATAATCAAGACTATAGTATCGTGGTGAAGAAAAGGGTATATATATATATATATATATATACACACACACATTTTACAAGCACCAGTGAAGTTGTTGCTACAAAAACAATGATGTATTACAATGAGTGCATTAATATAAAATAGTTATTAGATTAGCCTAAAACCAAGTGTTTCAATTTCAGAGCAGTGTACAAAGTCTATAGTTCTTGACCTTTGTATTTTGCAAGAAAAGAGTAAAGATAAGGATAAAGATGATAAGTAGTGCACTTTAAGCAATAATACATAAATACTCCGAGCAAGAATAAAAACAATCTATCTGTTTTAGAGACTCGATATACAAATGTGGCCCTCAAAATCGTATCAAATGTATAGAAATTTAAACACATTTAAATATATTTAATATATTACTGAAATTTGCATAGATCAATTTGACAGAGAATTTAACAATTAAACAAAATTATTCTGTTCTGGGCCACTGCAGTTTCCTATTGCACTTATACAACTTACAAATCTAAAAGCACTTGTGTACTTCTATTTCTTATTCCCCTATTTTTCTTGTTGAACAGCGCCACCTTCAGGTTCGGGGGACAAAGTGCAGGTTAATGGGTTTGGAAGGAATGAGGAGAGTCCTAGTTTTGGGGTGGACTGTAGAATCTCCATCCAAGGGACGCACCTCATAGTGCTGCAACAGCTGGGAGAGAAAAGCGGCATTCAGGGTAGTTCAGGGTTCAAACCATAAATCATAAAAGACTTTGCATATATTGATGTTAGATATTAATTGAACTCATAGTGACTAAAAGCCCAGACGTCACTCAAACAAGCAATCTAACATATATAAACTCACCCTAGAAATAGCAAAGTACATCTCCAGTTCAGCCACTCGTTTCCCCAAACAAGCCCTGACCCCGACTCCAAATGGGATGGAGCTGTAAGGATGGTGTTGGGAATGCAATGGGCCTCCCCTAAGCCAGCGCTCTGGAATAAAAGCTTCTGCATCTGGAAACTCTGACTCATCGTGACTCGCAGCATAGTGACACAGATGAAACTGTGTCTGGAAAAAAAGGACAAAATTGGCAAGGGGTTCATAAAAAGCATAACTGGCAATGTTTTTCTCATAACTGGCAATGTTTGTGGAGTCTGTGGGCAATGCATCCCTGAAATCATCCCTGAAATCATCCCTGAAATGGTGCCCTATATCTATCTTCTGGCTGCTTGAAAGCGCTGCAAATTTGGAAGTACACATCTATGTGCTCAACTTTCTCTGTTATGAACAACTAACAAAAGCAGGCTGATAGTTGCCACTGAACCTAACCTTCAAACATTAAAGAATTGACAACCAAGAAACAACACTAAGCATCTTGCTCAGGCAAAATGTGCATAAGAGCAAAATGTACTGCCTTTTCTTACCGCTTTATTTTCACACTTTATTCTGTATCCTGTCTGTTTTGGTTTTCATTAAATGCTGACACTGTGTGACCATCTATTTAGACCCAGTATTTAATTTTGGCCCCTCTAGGGCTGGTTTTGACACCACTGCTTTAAAGAATGTTATACATTGTATATGGCTTTACCTGCTTTGGGAACCAGTAACCACCTACAACAACCTCATTTTCCGCAGTGAGGCGTCCATTACCAGACACAACAGGATACAATCTGTATAGACAGAAATACAAACCGTTAAACAGTCCAGGAATTTGGCAAAAATTGTCTCTCACTGAGGACCTGACTGACAAAAAAAAGACATTAATCATATAACATCTGGTCAGGACATTTAGCTCAGCCTCAGTGAGGAAAGCCAGAATTCCAGCTATGGAAACATAATCCAGGCTCATGAATGAAACTTCACAAATATGGATTTCCAGAATGCAAGAGAAGACCAAAAGTGAAAACTGGTGAAAGAGGGTATTGATCTGGGACTTTTCACAGTGTGGTGAAGAGGATTGTTAATATCACAGCATACATGTAGCCTTTAAGGAATCAGACACAACCCAAAATCATGGTGAAAGCCATCCCTGTAAAGTGGAGGCCACATTAATAGAGTATTATGTGTTTTATAATGAAATTTCCAAAACACTAATATAATATATGCAATATAAAATGAATGCATGCTTTTTAAACATTTATTTACAAATGTAGGCCCCATTTCCATTTCTAATGACCTCCACTCTTCTGAGAAGATTTTGTAGTATGCTTGTGGAGATTTGTGCTCATTCAGCCACAAAGGTAAAGTCAGGTGAAGAGGAGGCCTGGGGTGCAGTCACCATTCCAATTTATAACAAAAGTCTTTAAATTTCTTTCTGAAACACATTCATTATATACAGAATGAAATATTTGTGATGAGTTGAGTAATTCTGGTGCTGATTTGTGGGTTGGTGATGTATTCCCGTTCTGACTGTGAGAAGTGCGTCATCCTGCTGTCATAGTCGAGCGCTGCTGTTGCTAAATGTTCTACAGAATGAAAGAATTTTAGATATTTCTCTCATGCTGCAAGTTATTCAGGGAAGAACGCTTTCTGGTACAGCTTTATCTAAGAACGAAAGTACTCCTGCTTCACGCTTTAATATATAAACACGCAGTACTTCTTTTTTCTCTGCGATATTTTCTTTTAATTCTGCATCCGGTTTGAATCCTGTACATGAATTTTACCACTGACTTCAATATCTGCAACTTTTCTAACCTGGTTTCTGACCACAAGTCATGATAAGGCTCAATAAAGAGGCAGGGCAAGCTTCCTTTGAGGACAGATATAAAGATAATGAACAGGACAATAATGCGTTTCTCAAGTATGTGGAAAAGAACTTGTTTGTCGGATTTCCCTGAGTGTATGCAGCCTGTCTAACACTTTTGTTTGAATAAATAAATAAAAATAAATTGTCCTCCTTGAACTTTTATTTAAACCAATTAATTATCCCTATGCCCAGGACTCATATGTCCTGAGTAATCCTGCTGTGTACCTGAGTGTCTCCTTGATAACAGCTTTAAGGTACGGGATTCTGCTCAAGTCCTCAGTGCTCAGATGCTTCCTGTCAGGACACACAGACACCACCTCCTGATAGAGACGATTCTGCACCTCTGGATCACGGGCCAGGTGATACAAAGTCCAGGACATGGTGTTAGACGTCTGAGAGGAAGAGGAGAGAGTTCATTCATCTTTACAAAATCCAAGCGTACAGGATTTGTAATGAGTAAGGAATGAAATGCTCGAGTACACGCTCATATGGGAAAATATACATAATGAACATTTTTAGTAACAATGTAAGTTAAATTATAGTTTTTTTTCCCACTTGTTTTTTGTTCCTCCCCCTTGAGGTTAATAAGAAATGTTACTGAGAATCAAAAAAAATGTGAAGTGTTTTATTCATGATGTAAGAACATGATGTAAGAACAGGTTTTCATCCCCCACCCTTTTACTGTTTTGGCACTGATTCAACTATGTGCATGAAAAAGCTTAAAAATATCATTAGAACTGCTAAAAACACACAAGCACAAAAACAGGCACAAGCACACATGCGCGCGTGCACACACACACACACACACACACACACACACACACTCACCGTGTCGACTCCTCCAAGCAGCAATTCAGTGATGGTGATATAAACCTCTGCCAGGGACAGTTTGTTACTTGATAACAGGTAAGTAAGGTACATGCCTTCCAGCTCCTCTCCACGCTGCACCTTCTGGTCCATCTGCTTCACCTTCCTGTCAATCAAATTCTGTGCTGAAGCCCAGCACATTCAGGGTGATACATTAAAACAGATTCTGTGTTACTTCGTAGCAGGTTTTAATTCTTGCACATGGGATTAAGCCATTGCTTCTAACCAGCAATAGAACTGGCAGACAGATCACATCGATATGTGTTTAAAACCTACAAAAACAAACAAAACGCCCCCGTCTTTCTCTCTTCCCAGAGACATCATGTCATGCAGCATACCTACATCGTAGAGATCATCCCAGGCCTGGATGAACCTTTTCCAGAAAGGGAATATATTACGACTCCACTGAGGGAAAAACAGAACAGTCTCGGACAAAGTTAGCATGTCATTAGCTGCCTTGATGAAGCGGAGGGTTTCTGTCGGAATTTCCTCCTGCAGGCAACCCAAGCGTGTTTCAAACAGGATGGAGGAAATCCCTAAAAAAACAGAGATGCACTATGACTACACAGAGGGTTACATATTATTCCATAACTATTGCCAACTTTGAGCAAAAAATATTGGGTCACCTAGTCTTCAGTACGGTATGTGATTTTTGAGCATTGCATTCCACATTTAGTCCCAATTTGCACTTATTATTCCTTCCAGTCTGCTAGGAAGATGTTCCACTAGATTTGGGAGTGTGCTTATGGATATTTGTGTTCATCAGCCATTAGGGTATTAAGAAAGGCAGACATTAATGTAGGTGAAGGTGCAGCTAGCATTCCAATTCATCCCCCAAGGTGTTCAGTATGGAGGAGATCAGAGCTCTATAGCAGACCACTGAAGATATTTCTCTCCAAAGCATGTAAACCCGATCTTCAAGGAGCTCACTTTGTGCACAGGGGCATTGCCATGCTGGAGCAGGTTTGGGTTTTTTAAGTTCAAGAGAATGCAAAATGTTATTATAGAGTATCTAAAGACGTCCTGTAAAATTGAGTGCCTCCAGCTTTGTGGTAACAGTTTGGAAAAGAATCACATATAGCAGGAAAGATCAGGTGACCTAATACTTTTGGAAATATAGTGTACAATAATATGTGAATGTAAGATTTTAATTATAGATATTACACAACACATTATACTATAGAAACTTTAAAGTACAATAATATTGTCATCAAACTGTATACTGAATTTAAAGGTTCTGAGGTTTGATCACATTGAAAATAATAACGGTTGACTGACTCCAGTTCTGACCTTCGAAGCCAAACTTATACAGTTCTGAGGCGAGGTCGAACACGGTGCTCTTGTCCGGGCTGCGCAAACGCAATTGCTCCACTCTCAGCAGCAGATCCGACACCACATCGTGAATGATTGGAGCGTATGCGAATGCTTCCTTCAACTTCAGCATTTTTGGATTCAGTGCTTTGCGCATTCTGTACCACTCCTCACCTGTCCTGTTAGGATCAGAAAGTGTGCACTGAGAGCAACAATCAAGAAAACAATTGGAGATCAAACAAGATCATGACTTCTGATCAGATCAAATGATTGATAATCATATGATTATGAATCAGTGCTGAGTGCTAAAAGAGACCCACCCAACATGGAGCCCGTTAGCCTGACCCCTCATCTCGCGGTACTCTTTCCAGTGAGGAAGGTCAGTGCGCACTGGGTACCGTCCCTCCTGACGGATCACCTGTGAGATGAGCTCGGCAGACGCCACGTTCACAATGTCAAATGGCCCAAACACTGAGCGCCAGATGGGCCCGTACAGGCGTTTGTGCTCCACCTGTGATTTGGGAAACAACATGAAGATTATGGACCTTCAAAGAATTAGATGGCAACTGCATCCCAAACCTTCTAGAGACGTACCAGCGCCATTTAGATCCAACTTTATGTACAGTTTGGACATTAGACCTCTTTGAGTGTTTAAAGGCTCTGGCATGGAGTAGTTGGTGTTGGATCTATGATGATCTCAAAAGTTGAGCTGTTTTATAAGTTGCATAATAGCTTCTGTTTCCAAACATAAATTGGCTGTATAAGACTGTAGAAAGGAAATTACTCATAATCCCAGACTTCGGTTCTAATGTTAGTTCTCACTCTCCAGTGTTCTGTATTGTTTTAGGATTATTCACACTCTTGATATCGCCCAAATAAGGATGAGTTCCCCTTTTTAAATCTGGTTCCTCTAAAGATTTCTTCCTAATTCTTACATTTATAAAAGCTGTTTTGAAACAATGTCTATTGTGAAAAGTGCTTTAGAAATAAACCTCAACTCAACAATCACTCGAGTGTGATTCCTTTTTCTGTGCTTTATACCTTTTGCTGTACTTTACAGCACAGTGAAATCCTTTATTTGCATTTCTCAGCAACGTCCCTCAGTATCATTCCTCGCTGAAAATAAGAAGAAGAACCAGTTGTACCTGTCAGGACCTGATTTAGCACCATGTGAATTAGTTTTCATCCTGTAGCTGCTTGTATTATGTTCAATTCTTTATGGGTGCATAGAGAAACTGTTCTACATTTTGCCATTAGAAAAAAATTATACTATTTTTGACAAACTTTCGAGTCTTCTGTGCGTGAAATTTATTTTAATATATACCTTTATTCGTGCCACAGTGGGGAAATTTCTTTTCCAGGAGCTCAGCAGTTTATAAAAGACATCTGTGCCAGGGTGACAATGATTTTTTTAGTTAGTAGAAGTTACATTGTTAGTAGTAATACATCTGTAATTACTGTACTAATAGTAGTAATATTGATGTTAGTAGTAGTAAGAGTGTTTGAATTTGTAATGGTGTTAGTAGTTTGTAATACTGATCGTGTTAGTAATAGCAATGTTTTAGTAGTAACAATATTAGTAGTTAGTAGTAATAATAGTTTTAGTAGTAGAAGTAACAGTGTCAGTAGTAGTAACAGTATTAACAGTAGGAATAACAGTGTTAGTAGTATTAACAATAGTTTTAGTACTAGTACCAGTGTTATTTAGTAATAATAGTTTTAGTAGTAGTAGTACCAGTGTTATTAGTGGTATTAGTAATAATAGTTTTAGTAGTAGTAGTAGTAGTAGTAGTAGTAGTAGTAGTACCAGTGTTATTAGTGGTATTAGTAGTTTTAGTAGTAGTAATAATAGTTTTAGTACTAGTAGTAGTAGTAGTAGTACCAGTGTTATTAGTGGTTTTAGTAGTTTGAGTAGTAGTAATAATAGTTTTAGTAGTAGTAGTAATAGTAGTAGTAGTGTTATAAGTGGTATTAGTAGTTTTAGTAGTAGTAATAATAGTTTTAGTAGTAGTACCAGTGTTATAAGTGGTATTAGTAGTTTTAGTAGTAGTAATAATAGTTTTAGTAGTAGTAGTGGTAGTAGTAGTAGTGTTATTAGTGGTATTAGTATTGTTAGTAGTAGTAATAATAGTTTTAGTAGTAGTACCAGTGTTATAAGTGGTATTAGTAGTTTTAGTAGTAGTAATAATAGTTTTAGTAGTAGTAGTAATAGTAGTAGTAGTGTTATAAGTGGTATTAGTAGTTTTAGTAGTAGTAGTGGTAGTAGTAGTAGTGTTATTAGTGGTATTAGTATTGTTAGTAGTAGTAATAATAGTATTAGTAGTAGTAGTAGTAGTAGTAGTACCAGTGTTATTAATGGTATTAGTATTGTTAGTAGTAGTAATAATAGTTTTAGTAGTAGTAGTAGTAGTAGTACCAGTGTTATTAGTGGTATTAGTATTGTTAGTAGTAGTAATAATAGTTTTAGTAGTAGTAATAGTAGTAGTACCAGTGTTATTGGTGGTATTAGTAGTTTTAGTAGTAGTAATAATAGTTTTAGTAGTAGTAGTAGTAGTACCATTGTTATTAGTGGTATTAGTATTGTTAGTAGTAGTAATAATAGTTTTAGTAGTAGTAGTAGTAGTAGTACCAGTGTTATTAATGGTATTAGTATTGTTAGTAGTAGTAATAATAGTTTTAGTAGTAGTAGTAGTAGTAGTAGTACCAGTGTTATTAGTGGTATTAGTATTGTTTGTAGTAGTAATAATAGTTTTAGTATTAGTAATAATAGTTTTAGTAGTAGTAGTAGTAGTAGTAGTACCTGTGTTATTAGTGGTATTAGTATTGTTTGTAGTAGTAATAATAGTTTTAGTATTAGTAATAATAGTAGTAGTAGTAGTAGTAGTAGTAGTAGTAGTAGTACCAGTGTTATAAGTGGTATTAGTAGTTTTAGTAGTAGTAATAATAGTTTTAGTAGAAGTAGTAGTAGTAGTAGTAGTAGTAGTAGTTGTTGTTGTTGTTGTAGGATCTAGTAATGAGGAAGAACCCTTGAGAGGAACCAGACTCAAAAGGGGAACCCATCCTCATTTGGGTGACATCGAGAGTTTGATCATAATCTTTCAACACTACAGAACATTGGAGAGTGAGAACTAACATGAGCACTGGAGTATAAGATTATAAGTAATGATCTTTCTACAGTCTTATACAGTCTTTATGGTTATAAAACTAGGAGCTACTGATATTTATGATCATCACGTAGTAGTAGTAGTAGTAGTAGTAGTAGTAGTTGTTGTTGTTGTTGTTGTAGGATCTAGTAATGAGGAAGAACCCTTGAGAGAAACCAGACTCAAAAGGGGAACCCATCCTCATTTGGGTGACATCGAGAGTTTGATCATAATCTTTCAACACTACAGAACATTGGAGAGTGAGAACTAACATGAGCACTGGAGTATAAGATTATAAGTAATGATCTTTCTACAGTCTTATACAGTCTTTATGGTTATAAAACTAGGAGCTACTGATATTTATGATCATCACAGATCCAGCATCAGCTTCTCCATGCCAGAGCCTTTAACACTCCAGGAGATCCAATGTCAAAAGCACACATGTAGTGGGATCCAATTGGCACTGGTATGTTTCCAGATGGTTCTGGATGTTTGCGAGTTCGGCATCTACTTCTTCAAAGCTGAACCGTGTGTTTCAGTGAGACTTCCCCAAGTACATGCAGAAGAGCAGAGATCGAGAGGAAAGGCTGAATTCGGGGAATCTGTCCAAGCGACAAAGGATAGAGATAATTCCTTACAATTATATTTAATATTGATTTTTTTTTTTTATCATGATTGTCAACATGCCGTCTGCTATAAAAATACAATACAAATATTGATTTACACAAATTGCTTCACCTTGCATACTCAAATGCTATTTTTGTTTTGTTTGTTTGTTTGTTGTTTTAGCCAGCATGAGGGTTGTTTAAAGGAAAATCCCACATGCACTCCTCAACAAGCAGCCACTATAGGCGTTAAAATATAATAATAAAAGAAGGTTAAACTCTGTAGGTAGCGTTTGCATTGAATGAGGGGTTTATATAGTTATAATTAGCAAAACATCTGATAAAAAATATATCCAATTCATTGGGAGGGGTAGGGGGGTGTCGTCCGATTAATAAATTATCAAAATAATTGTTAGTGATATTGTTATTAGTAATAATAGTTTTGTAAGTGTTACCAGTAAGTAGCAATAACAGTGTTAGTAGTAGTAGTAGTGTTATTAGTGGAACTATTATGATTAGTAGTTATAATATTGTTTGTGGTAATCAGTAGCAATAACAGCAGAAGTAGAAGCAGTTTCCAACCTGTAACGCGTGACTTTTATCTGCGTATCCTTTCCCGAAGAGCCAGTACACGGTGGTGGCGAGATTGGGACCAGGCAGTTCCTCCATGCTCTTTAACTTCTCGTGCACATTTGCGTCAGGTTGCAGGTTCAGGCCCCCTGCTTGTGATTTCAGGCTCCTCACCACCAGCCCCTGTACCGCGGCGGATCTGCGGCAGTGTGTGGCTGTGAGGCTGAGCGCCCGTAGAGCTCCGCACGCGCTCATGGTGAAGGCCGACAAGAGTCTCACGAGCTGCGCTGATTACAGAAAAATCCAACAACAACAACAAAAAGGCTCGCGCAAACCCTTTGGAGAGGCGCGCGCGAAGCCCACACCCCCCCACCGAACAGCGCTATTTATAACCACACTAATCAAGAGCCTGTCCGTAAAATCAAACAAAAGCCCCCCAAAACAGAAAACAGTGGTCACCCTGCGACACCGGAACTCACAATGTTCAGTTTGGTGGTCCAGGGGAGGCTTCACGGGAATGCTTGGGAACCAACGTTTGCGCACATGCGCACATCAGATATCTAGTTCTGCCGGAGGAGTTTTACATATGTTTAGAGTTAGGGGTGGGCCGTCGTGGTCAGCAGGACGTTCTCTGCTTTCTTAAACACTTATAAAAATGGAATCTGCCTTGAGAACCTCAGAATCATTTGAATCTATTGTATTCTCCTAGATCTTGTTTTCAGGTTTTTGCATTTGCAAAAGTTCTTGACAGCTCATCCCCTAGTTTATATATTAAAGAATGGATATGACATAATTTCAGGACATGTTTGAGGACAGTGTGAAGTGTGCAGTAGGAAGAACTGACTGGTTCAAGGTGGAGGTTGGACTCCATCAAAGATCGGCTCTGAGCCCTTTCCCGTTTGCACTGCTGATGGACGGACGAGGTCAGACAGGAGTCTCTGTATAGAGAGAGAGAGAGAGAGAGAGAGAGAGAGAGAGAGAGAGAGAGAGAGAGAGAGAGAATGGATATGACATAATTTCAGGACATGTTTGAGGACAGTGTGAAGTGTGCAGTAGGAAGAACTGACTGGTTCATGGTGGAGGTTGGACTCCATCAAAGATCGGCTCTGAGCCCTTTCCCGTTTGCACTGCTGATGGACGGGGTCAGACAGGAGTCTCTGTAGAGAGAGAGAGAGAGAGAGAGAGAGAGAGAGAGAGAGAGAGAGAGAGAGAGAGAGAGAAACAGAACTGATGTTTGTGGATTATATTGTGATTCGTGGTGAGAGTAGGGAGCAGGTTAAGAAGGGCCTGGAGAGGTAGAGGTATGCGCTGGAGAGAAGGGGAATGAAAGTCAGTAAGACAGAGTACATGTGTGTGAATAAAAGGGAGGGCAGTGGGGGGGTGCGGTTGCAGGAAGAAGAGGTGGAGAAGGTGGAGAAGTTCAGGTACCTGGGTTTAACAGTGCAAAGTAATGGAGTGTGTTAGAGATGAGAAGAAAAGAGTGCAGGCAGGGTGGAGTGGGTGGAGAAGAGTGATAGCAGGAGTGATTTGTGATAGAAGAGTATCTGTGAGAGTGAAAGGGAAAGTTTATAGGACTGTGGTGAGACCTGAGATGTTGTATGGTTTAGAGACAGTGGCATTGAGTAAAAGACTGGAGGTGGAGCTGGAGGTAGCAGAGCTGAAGATGTTGAGATTTTCCACAGGAGGGAGGAGGATGGACAGAATTAGAAACTTTTGAAGTTGGGAAGACGTCCTAATGTCTTCTATTGGGGATGAACCATGTGGTGTTTTTGCTTGTGAAAATTTGAGAACAATTTAATACATATAAAAAACAAACAAACAATGTAATTGGGTCACAAAAGTTTAATTGTTAAAATGAACTGGTTGGTGATTTATTTATTGGTGATATATTTATTTTCACATAAATACAGAATGACCCAGCATTAAAAAAAAAGACCGGAGGCACAGGAAATGTGAAATAAATATCTTTATTATTTTTTTCATTATCATCATTATTAGCAACACTATACAAAGTGCCAGCCATTTACAGGCAACCTCACGATGTCCAGCAAATTGTCCAATCAGCTCTGCTTATACAGCAGGTCACATTGGGCCATTCGGATGCCTATCATGCATATAATCTTGAGTTTAAAAAAAAAAAAAAAAAAAAAAAAAAAAAACAAAAAATAAAATAAAATATATTTATATAGATATAAAAAAAATATGCGTAGCACTGATATACAGATTTTATATAAACAGGCTTATTGGTCACAAACCAAATTGAATTATAAACATGGCTTCCTTGTACCATAGACAAAGCAGACAAGAGAGTTTCGAGTCAGATAAGTGAACTCTGTCAAAAAGAGAAAATCTTGTTTATTTCTTTGTTGAATTTTTTTTTGGTTGGTTTTTTTCCCCCTTTTGTTTTTATTAATTTTTTTCCTTTTTTAGTTGTGTAGTCAAAAGCGCAATGCATTGAACACACTGGCACTACTCAAATCGGAAAAAGGCCCAATACACACACACACACACACACACACACACACACACACACACAAAAGTGCATTCAGGAGTGGCAGCAGTGGTTCAAACAAATGTCATTAGAAAAGCATGTCGTGGTAGTTGAAGCTTACAAGGTGATTAGGAGTAAGCTGTTCGAAAATGTCGTAGGGGGAACAACAGCATGGCGATGGCTTATTAAATGCTGCAAACTGCATTTCAAAATGACAAGAATGCAGACAAGCGAACACAAGTCGGGGGTCACCTGGAATTCGAGTACATTCCTGCATGAGTTCAGTTTGTCCTACGACATTGTAAGAATCCTACTGCTCCTTATCTCTACATACAATCAAAAGCATTTACACCGCCCTTACACACACGAACACACACACACACACACATATACATATATATGTATATGAAGTGCCAAACATTCACTGGCAAAAATATATATAAAAGAAAGAAAAAAAAATCAGTGTACAAATTATGGTCTCAAAAATGTGCAAAAAGTTCAACATCAAAAGGACCAGACGATTGTACAATTGTACATACGTTACAAACGCCTGCACACCAAGTACGCTAACAGACAACGGACGATGCCTTCTTTCGAGTTCATTTAAACCAAAAACATGAAACCAGAAGTACTTTCAAGTTCTGACCTTTCGACTTTGAGATATTATGGCTAAGCAGAACATGGAACGCTGTATGGAAATAATTAAAAAAGAAAAAAAAAAAGTGCTCTTGGCCCAGAGAACTGGAACATACCAATAATTTCTTACGAAGGGGAGGCCGGGGGTGCGTCTGAATTGTACCTGACCTTACATTAACCTGACTGTAGTTCCGAATGAATTTAAACGACTTAACGGCAGGGTCTCTGAGTCTATGGCGGTAAACAGAAGAATCTGGAGTATAAAAACTGTAAACATCACTTGGAATGAAACGTTTGCATCTGAATTGTTAACAGCTTTCACCCCCCCCCTTCTAAGCACCAGTGGCCAGGCTTTTCTCCTTTCTTTTCACGGTGGTTCTGGTCAATACTGAGCCATCGACATGACAGCATTCTGATTCACGCTATACAGTGCCGGTGGAGAATCACAACTACGACAAGCAGAGTCTTTACAGCTTAAAAATTCATGGGAAAAAAAACAAAAAAAAACAGCAGCCTACTGCCAAGCTCATACCATGTTTCCATCAAGTATAACTGCTCTGAGGTCACCAGTAGTGCATTAATTTCAATCAACCACTACTGAAAGATCAGCAGGCAGGCACGTACCATCAGTTCACTGCGAATGACAAAACAGATCGATTTCAGTACACGTCTGCAATGAGCAGCTCAGATCAATCTGTTTCATCTTTCTGATGTTACCAACAGTTAACATTAGAAACATTCACACACACCTTCCTATATACATTCATATATATCTGTGTGTGTATGAAGAGTTACTGTTATAACATCAGAAAGATTGCACCCAATCACAGCCATTTATAAGATTAGCCATATTTACATGCAAATATTAACCCAACTCACATCCTAGCCGAAATCATTACTGAGATTTGGTCTCTGAAAAAAATTACATGTGGCATACATGTACAAATAGACAAGTTAAATAAATAATGTGACCGAATTAGTAAAAATGTCTGCATGTAAACAGGGCTAAATAGTTTCCTTCCACCGGAAGCTCAGATGAGATCGGTCAGAACACGGTCAAGAAATCAATTTGCTAATCTAACCCTTATTCAGGAGTGTTGTAAACGGTTTAAACAAACTTGACACCGAAGAGATTTGCCTAGACACTAAAAAAAAAAATAGTACCATGGAGACAGCTGTGTAAATGGGTAAAAACTAGGCACTGCGTAAAGGAATTTCCAATCTGGCATTGATCTACACTCCTGCAGAATAACAGGCAAGCTTCGACACCAAGAATGTTGCAGTAATATCTACAAGTGAGTCATGGATTAATAAAACAAGCAAAAAAAAAACCCACACGTCTCAAGATGTCGGGGATTTAGAAATCAGATTCAGTTAAAAACAGTTACAAACATGGTCAAGTACTGCTGGGTAATAATGAGAACTAAAGTTCGTGTCAGGCGTTCTGAGGTCAGCCTCTTATAATGGAAAAAACAACAACACTGAAAACAAATCCTAATAAAAAAAAATCATAACCTTTTTTTCTTAATATTGCATGGTACTATAAAAAAATTAACAAATAAAAAAAATAAAAAAAAATACCAAAAATAATACTATAGAATTCTGCTGGCTTTCAAAATATGGCAAGATGGATAAAAAGTGTCTCTCTTTTTGTCTATTCAGTCAATCATCCATTTAAAAATAAAAATGATTAAAATTAACATTCATACTGCTGTTAAAGAAAAACTCCACCCTACAACACAATACATGCGTTTATATTCAACCGTTTGTTGCCCGTTTTAAAAGGTTCTGATGCTAAAAAGCTTTTGATGTCACAAGGAGATATTGATAGAGCAGTTTAAAAAGAAAAAAAAAGAAAACCCTCCATGACCTCAAAGACTGATGATGTTATGTTTCGGTTTTAAAAAAAACATGGAGCTTTTTTTTTTTTTCTTTTACTCCCACTAACCATTCTTTGATGTCCAGCCGAGAAAAAAAATGGGAGATGTTGCTGCAAAACAGTGGACACGAAGTCTCCTGACACGGATGCGCAGGGTTACAGTAGCGGCTGGGTAGCGATCTACGAGGCGACGGCGCTGCGTGAAAGTATGAAAGTTGAGATGTGGACGGCGTAAAGGATTAAATCGCTGCTGTATTTCTGTCTTTAGGTAGAGATTAATTCGGGGGTGGGATCAAAGTGGATGAGATATTCCATGGCATTGTGGGGAACATGTAGACAGTTTAGCGAGGCTCAACGTAAAATAAAAAAAATAAAAAAAGATTTGCATTCAGTGTGGACTCTTCCTTTAAAGACTTCGAATCACTAATCATTAAAAGTGTGTGTTCTGGTGTTTTGGGTTTCATCAATAAACGGCTTATAAAGACGACTCCGATTTACGCTGAAGATTCCGGCACTGTGTAACAAGAAGGCAAAGGAGTGCTTAAAGAACTGAGCTGGAGTCAGTTTGTTATTGAAGCAGAGAATGAGGAAAACAGAAGACCTCCAGGGATTTGTAGCTGAACGACTGCTCGGTGTGGGAGCACAGACTCACAAAACTGTTTCCACAAACCAAAAAGGCACAAAGCAAAAGCGAACTTTGTGAGCTAAACTGATAGATCACAATCCTTTTCGACACTACAGCTCGAAAAATAGTGGCACGCTCTGAAAACCGTGAACATGAGAGAGAGATAGAAAGAGAGATACAGCAAAAACTAACCTTTGTACAGCATACAAATCTACAGTATAGATGTTCATGAAAGTGTGAGTGTGTGTCTGTGGTTCGTTCTAACTGTGCAAGAGAATGAGAACTTAAAGGAGTAACGCTGGAGTCCCAACACCCTGTGGTCTGATTTCTTTTTCCTTAGATTTGCCTGTTTTAGCAGCTTGATGGCACACCAGGCCTCTCCTTGGCTTGACAGTACATTCTGGGTCATGTTGGAACGAGATAGCCTCTCAGATTCATCCCATGAGCCTAGAAGCTGATGAGACTCCCTGGAGCTTGGTCTCCTAATCCAATTCCGCATAACTCAAACGAAAGAAAAATCTACATTAACAAAATTCCTTTAGTCCTTAGGGGTACTTACCCCTGAGTGAAATTAAGGTGCAATGTTTTCAACCAGAATCAAGCTGCTTCCAAATGCTATCCTCCACCAACAGAGGTGTAGATCCACTTTCTGCTAAACCACACCCCTCCCCCCAATCTCTCTGGTCCAACGGTGGTGCTCTACAGCAGGCTGGGCGAAGTGTAGATAAGGGCAGACACTTAGGGTTGTCTCTGAAATTGTTCAGTGATCGATGGCAGGAAGGGGTTAGTGAACAAAAAAATGCCGTAATAAGTCCTCAGCAGCTGGCCGTTGTTTTGTTTCCACAAAAATGCGTTTAAGAAAGTCGCGGCAGTGGTCAGACACGTGAGCTGGGAGTGTAGGGTTGGTCGGCTGAGTCGCGATTTTAAAGATGGCTGCCATCGCCTCAAACTCTGCCCAAGGAGGCCGCTGTGTTAGCATTTCAACCACGGTGCAGCCGACACTCCTGCAGAAATCAGAGACAAACGTTGTTAATCGGTACAACATTTACTTCCTGCATATCTTTAAGGACTGGTGTCACGTCCAATGAGCGGCGAGTATCCCATTCACAAACTACACTTTGTACAGTTTGTTTGAATTGTTAATTTGTCTTTTGTTTTTTTCATTTGTTTTCTGGTTTGTTCACTTGTTTTGCACTTCTCAGCCATTATACTAAAGCCATGGCGGCTTAAATTAGTGATTCTCAATTCCTACATGACATGAAAACAGGGATTGTCAGGGGATTATTTAGGATGGCTATGAATTGTGACTTTTTACAAACAAACCCTCAATTGACTTATTTCAGGAGACAACTTTTGGAACTTTACTATCGCTCATTTACTGCCCCCTGGTGGCAATAACTCTCAGTCAGAAGACCACAATAAAGAATGGTGTAAAAAAGGCAAGTGATCCAAGGTTTAGGTAGTGCCGTTTTATTATTCTTGTCATTTCAAATAGCCTAGAATTGGTACACCAAAACAAAATCCATCTGCTTTGACATTAATTTGCAATACACATTGTAGGTATCTTACCATATATCAGCTTTCCTGCCATAGCCCTCTCCACTAATAACCTCTGGGCTCATCCAGTACGGAGTTCCCGTCACCGACTTCATACCCGTTCCTGACAGACAGATAGTCTGCAGCCGACGACTTGCTCCAAAGTCGCCTAGTTTTACATTCCCAGCTGAATCTCTCAGGATGTTTGCACCTGATGAAAATGGAAGCAAAATAATCAAACAACTTTAGCAAAAAAATAAAAAATAAAATACCAACAACCTTCTAATTAGTGTGAAATCGTTGTGTCGGGAATCTCAGGTTCAGCCCTCGCCCATTTTGTCAAACTGTAGGGGTGTCTTACGTTCTCACCTTTGATGTCTCTGTGGACAATCATGTTGCTGTGAAGGTAACACACTCCTTCTAAGATCTGCCGTGTGTATTTACGCGTGACATTTTCTGTCAGTGCGCCGTATGACTTGAGTTGGTCTTTAATTGATCCCTGAGAACACGAACATATAATATATATAATGACTACATCTTAGAGGCTGGTGGTCAACAAGATTAGGCTTTAGATGGTGTAGAATTTTGTGTTTTACCCCAGGCATGTATTCCATGAAGATAGACAGAGTTCTTTCATGTGTATCCCGCAGACAGCCGTAGTACTGGACTATGCGCTCATGAAAAAGATTCTTCAGGAGCTGGATCTCACACTCCAACGCACTCACCTCCTTAACACGTACAAAGACAAACACATGACGCATATACAAGACATACTATCGTAGGGTTGAGTGTGTATGTACATATATCTATATCCCTAAATGAACACACAGTGGGGCTTGCATAAATAGTACCTTTTCCACAAATTTTAATCTTCCAATAAGTTATTACTGAATCTTTTTTTGATAACATGCAATAAATATTTCAAACTAATGACTGTGGTTAAGATGAATATTAGGCAAAGGAGCCACCTAGTAGCCAAGTGTAGTGGCTTTCACCACTATGATTTAATATGAGGATGGTGATAACCAGCGAATGCTTTTGCACTCTAATTGTGCAAGTTCCTGTCGCTCCTTAGAATAAACTATAGACATTACATCATATTTATGTTGCATAAACATTGTTGTCATTTCTAACCTTGCTGGTCTCTGGGCTGTCTGGATCAAACTGGACCTGTTTGACGGCGAGTTCTCTGCCTGTGTCAGCGTCGTAACAGAGGAAGACCCGACCAAATCCACCCTGACCAAGAAGTTTCCCCAGGCGCCAGTTAGTGGGGGCACGAGGAGCTGCACATACAAACACACACACTTTATGAACAGCTCATGTTGCATGTGTCAACATAATACACACACTCTTTTTTTATTTATCAGACATACAGCGACTGGGCGGGCTGATGTCCATAACAGAGAGTGTTGGGTTGGTGCTGGGGTTGGGCTCGATGTCGCTGCCACGGCGGCGGCGACCTGGCTCTTCCAGTTCAGGAGAAAAGATGCTGCTGCCGCTGCTCGTGCTCGGGCTCTGGTCTGTCGGGCTGAAACTCACGGGTGAGCGGAAGCCGTGGCCCTGCGTTCGCCGTGCACGCGGAAACGTCTTACGCCCTGCATTGAGGATGAGTAATAGAGCCTTACAAATGGAACAACTGGCAAACATTGTAAGCTTTATTAGATATCTGTGCACTCCATAAGCTGCAGTAAATTAAGTAAAAGGCCCCTCACCATCACTGTAGTCCTGCAGACCAAAAGGGATGGGGTATCTCCGTGGATACGTACCACCTTTACCTGACTTCTCAAACACTGGAATGTCACACTCTAAAAAAAGGAATGATGTTAAAAAAAGGATATAACAGGAGAATTCTGATTATAAATTATTGTAATTTTGTTCGTAAATTTTTACCTGGAAAGTCCTGATGGTTGTCTGGGTAACTCTGCGCTCGGGGCATACGAGATTTCGGATAGCTTTCACTATAAAATGGGAACAGTCATTCAGCGGATCTACTATAAAACAATGTGTGAATGCCTTTCAAAAAAAGAGATAAAAAATACCTGTCAAGAGGACTATCTAGTGATGGACAACTGCCTGAAGCTGAATTCTCAGGGCTGCTCATGGACAGTGGATCCAGCATCTGTACATGCAAATATACAGTTGACACAGTTACTCCCCACCGCCAAACACAACAGGTGCTAAAACTTGTTGCATATTAAAATAGCCAAAAGATGTTTCATCACCTGGTCCATGCTCTCAGGTATAAACTCTCCTTCGCTGTTGATGCTGGTGAACGAGCCGTTTCTGGCCACCTGCTGCAGAGCATCAGGGATGTAGCCCGGAGGAGGAGAGCTGCGGTCTGTTGATTGAGATCCTGCATAGACGGACACAGCAGTTTGTATTCCATAATGCTAAAAATAATTGTATCTTTGAAAGAAATAAATCTTTGTAATACGTTTAGAATTCACCCCGAGTCAGCAATCTCAGCTTTATACTGATACAATAACTAATGTGTTGATTAATGCTTATCCATGTGGATTCTTTTTATTCAGGTTACATAACAACTGTACATAAAACACAAGATTTAAGACTAAAAAAAAGATTGTTACAAAACTCAGCACTAACCCATCAGAGCGAGAATGTTCTTCCTGTCCGTGTTATCCAGATGCTCGTGAGTCAGCAACATATTCATACCAGAGAGTGAGTTCTGATCAAATGTAGACAAAAATTTGACACAATTACAAGATGTCCATGTACATAACGTAAGCACTAATACCATTTGTGATACAGTCGTCCCCGTGTTTATCGTGATTGTTACGTGCCAAAACCCACTGCTTTTACTTTATTTTTTAGTGAAGAATGATGTTTTTTTTTATAATTTACCTTATTTTAACATAAAGCTCAATAAAAACAATTGACCAAGTTTAGTAAAGTGGGACTGCGAGATTCAACCCGTGAAACTGTAGTGTTACAGTATATGCTCTCTGCAAAATGTGACACACTACTTTCATTATTAGTACATCAATGGTATATAATGACCAAGATATGGATACGCTTATACCGCACACAGAAACTCTAATGGATTTATAGTCAATCTATCAAGTACCGTAAGAGCTTCAAAGGTGGATATAATATATAAAATTAGACTGACCTGAGAAGATGCTGGAAGCACCAGGAGAATCTTGAGACTCTTCATGTGGACGGAACGATCCAGCAGCTCAACGGCTTTATCCAGATCATCTTGGGTACTCAAAGGAATCACCAACTACCAAAGAAGAGAGAGCAAGACAGACAGACAGACAGACAGAAACATGGATAAAGAGGAAGAAAGAAAGTGAAAAGAAGACAGAAAAAAAGAAAGTGAAAAAAAAAATTTATAAAAGGAGAGAAACAGAAAAGGGAAAAATTATTTTATCTTCCAGTTAATTTCTGATAAATTTCAGTCACAGCTTAATCATTATAATACTGAACATTGTCATGCACTATGTACAATAATCATTATTTTGTACACAGAGCAATAAAGCAATACCTCGTTATTGGTGTAGTGCAGATCCATCGTTTGACCGAACGCCACTTTAGCTTTGGCACTCAGATCGTCCAGCATGAGAGGTCGAGGAAACTGCAGGATCCTAAAACGGCACACAGAAACGCAGATTATAACATATTACAGTATGCGTGTACACACACACACACACACACACACACACACACACAGCACAACATTTCACACAGCACAACATTTCACAACGTTTGCCGTAAACACAATCCTGCACAACTTTATACGCTGTATTTATTCTCCACACCAGCCAGAAAAGCTTTCTAATATCTAAAAACAAGAAATGTATACTCTAAATAATCTGTACAGATGTGTGAACAGCTAGAGCTTCATTATTCCACACATGGACTATATTGCCAAAAGATTGCAGACACCTGGTCATACGTATCGCATGTCCTTAATGAGCATTGCATTTCACATTTAGTCTTAATTTGCTCATATAATCTCCTCCACTCCATTTGTTCATCAGCCACAAGGATGTACTCCAATTCATCCCGAAGTTGTTTAGTAAGGTTGAGATCACAGCTTTATAGCAGGCCACTTAAGATCTTCCTCTCCAAAGCATGAAAACCATATCTTTATGGAGCTCACTTTATGCACAGAGGCATTGCCATGCTGGGATAGGTTTTGGGTTTCCAAGTTCAACTAACCACAACTGTGTGTCTCCAGCTTTGTGGTAACAGATTGGAGAAGAACCAAATTTTGCAGGAGAAATCAGGTGTCTCAATACTTTTGGCAATATAGTGTAACTAGCAAAGATGGCAGGCAAAAAAAAAAACTCTGTGTACATTTGCATTTGCAGTGTTGACAAAAATAAATGTTCTTTAGCAGGAAAAGACTAGCTGGTTCAAAAAATGAATAAATAAATAAAAAATAAATAAATATCTGTCTGGGTAACGATGAACACAGAGGATAAATCAGGGGAATATTATTCTTCATCCGTGAATAAATACATGTTAACATTTTCTCGTGATATTTGATGTAAGTGCACATATTGATTAACCCTTTCTCTTTCGTTTTGAATAAAACAAAGGTGAATACCTCTTCTCTCCTCGGTACTCAAACTTCACCCGAACATCATTCTGTAAAACAGAGAGCATGGTTAAGGAATCAAACTGATGAACAATACTTTTCAGTCCATCACTTCCTTCATTCCACTCTTAACTACGACCAGATTATGTTAACACTTCCCTAATATTTGTCTCTGCATTGATGCTGAATAGACACAAATGTTAGCATGATCATCCAGAACTTCCCGAAAAAAAAAAACTGTCACGTTTCTTACTGCGACACAAACGCACTCATTTGCACTTGTGATAATTTTTTTTTAGCATGGCAAAAACAACAGACCTGGTTCTTAGGAGACGAGGCTTTGGGTTTTCCCAGATCAGGCATTGCTGACCTGTTGGAGCGTTGCAGTTCGGCCAGGTCCTGCATGATTGAGTTCAAAACCTCCTGTTCGTCTGTTGGAACAAAATACTACACATTTTACAAAGTGATTGGCAATAATTTAAAAAAATGGAGGAGGTATTAGAAAATTAGTACATACCCATGATCAATGCTTAAATTCTGCCCCAGGAGGTCAGGAAGGAGGATCTGTCCATTAAATGGGTTCCTTTCTCCTATAAATATAGAGCACGTTTTGAAAAACGTTTTGCACTAATATGTGAGATACATGTGTAAAAACACATATGCTTGATATGCTTCAACATAAAACTGAATTCAAACAATCTTTTCTTGTTTGTTTTTGTTATTTTTGAGACACATGCAGGTTCCTTTTGTTCTAAAAGAACTTGTATTAGACAGAGAACAGAAGAAAGTGATCATCCCCACAGTCAAACATGGAGGTGGAAGCTTAATAGTGTGGGGTTGTTTTGGAGCAGGGAAGATTGAAGACTTATTCCAGAAAGTGAGAGGAATCCTGAACCAACATGGCAACCATTCCATACTTCAACAACATGCAAATCCATCTGGACCGCAGCTCAATGGAACCGACTTCAACATACAACAAGACAATGACGAGTGCCATAAGATATTTAGAGATGAACAGTCGGCTGGAGGGTTCTCCATCATGGAAGGACCTGCCCAGTTAGCTAAATCCTAATGAACTGCTCTGGGATGAACTGGATTACAAGGTCAGAAAGAACGATTTACAAGAGGCACGGCAAAGAATATCTGCTGAATGTTTGGAGGAACTAACTGTCTGAATTCCAAAAGTGTGAAAAGTTCAATGGAATTGTTTGGTCAAAGCAACTCTTCATACCATTAAAGTGATGTGGTTTGTTGAATATAAACATGCATGTGTCCATCAACAACAAATAAAGACTGTATATATCTATTCTCTCTTTCGCTCTCATTTGCCAGATGCCACCTTTCTATCTTAATTGATAGATAAGATGAACTGAACATCTTAAAGTTAAAGGGCCTTGCTTAAGGGCCCAACAGTGGCAGCTTGGTAGTGCTGAGAATTACACCCATAAACCTCTAAAATCCAAAGACCAAGATCTTAAACACTGCCCAGTTTTTATGTATAAGACGTTCTGTCATATATGAAGAACTTGACCGAGTCAGCGTACATACAGCAGTATTACCAAATGTGGTCAAGTACAAGGAAGTACAGATTGTCCTGCCGGTTTGTGCATATCTCAGTGCTCGCAGAAATGAAGTGTTTAGAAACTTTTCCTCAAGCTACTAGTATTGCACGATGCTTTTATTACATTGCCTTGAAGACCATTGTTAACTGCAGTTATCGGCTTTTGCTATCAGAACACTTTGTTCGTAAATAAATGAGCACGATATCAGACTAAGAATGTTTCGATACATCCATACATTTTCTTTCTTTCTGGAAAATTGTTTCTTATGAGAACGCAAATCCGGTCTGTAACCTTCGATTCGACCTGCCGTGTCATATTAATGAGAAGAGGACAAAAAGAGAGGAAAATGGCACTTAACTACAACACTGACAATAAAACTGCATTCGTTAAGTCGATGACAGAATCGTGTTTTCTGTTTATTTACTTAATTTTAATATGATGAAACCAATGAAACCATCAAAATCCATTCTAATATAATAGTTGGTATAATCTGACATCTATTATTGGCTGTCAATCAAGTTTGTTTATTGTAACCTTTCTTTATAAAAAAGTTTCAGAGCACCTCTAAAAATAGGTATTAATTCTAACTACATAAAATTTATTTTTTTTCCCCATTTAATTAAGCATGCAAATGTATGCATACCTGCATATTTAATTAGAAATCGTCTCATTTGCATCAGCACAGGTACACGTACAGATACAGGTGCAGGCACAGACATGCCTTTCATTAAAGACACCTTAATCACCTGTAGACTGCTTTTCTTTTTTCATAATGCAAAGTTGTAATAAGTTGAAATAAAGGAATAAAAATCCAAAAGCAAAACACCCGAGTGATAAAAACCGAGGATTTACAACACATACAAATAAAAAAAAAAACAACAAATCATTGACAACTCAAAAACATGAGTGAAACACAAACTAGCAGCTTGAGGAATGAAATATATAATAAAGACTAAACTGGGAAATATTGTTTACAATATAACTGAAATATAAAGAGTTTTTGTGTACCGATATTCCCGTCGTTAGCTCGCTAAACCGCTAGCATACTCCTAATAACACGCTAGCTAGCGGCTTAGTTTATAAAAATATATCATATTAACATTTTTCGTTGTACATAAAAGAAATATTGAGAAGTTATTGTATTAAACGTAATGTCTAAAAGTCGAAACCCCAGACGGTCAGGGTTTAGCAAGCTAGCCGCTACATCCATGCTAGTTCTCCACGAAGCTAGCTACAGTGTCGCGCGAGACTACACACATAACTAGCAAAGCTGACTAGCCGATATATAACACACCACATGTATTTAGTGTTATTTGTCCATTTAAATGCATAAAAGGAAATAATTATAGCGTTGTTGTCCTCTTGTGTTTGGTTTTTACCTGGGTTGTCTGGGTTGAGTTCACTTCCTCATCCACAACGGCCCTGAAAGTACGGGCCTGGCGCAAACAGGACAAGTTATAAAGTCCAGTTACAAGTCCAAACTCAGTGCCAGGCCTGTGTGCACGCCATATTTCCGGTTAAATTTATCCTCGAAATGCTGTTCGTCTGCATATTTCCACCAGGCAATTAATTACTGATCACTTTACTAACTTGTGCCATTTCATGGACTGGATGTGTGATGTGTGGTGGCGCCGATGTCGGCGCATTTACATGCTTTGGGAAGAAATAAAACGGTGGAAAAAACCGACTTTGAGACAGTTAACATCCAGCTATCGAGCGGCTCGGTTTTTGTTTACATGCAAAAATCCTCCAACACGACACGGTCCAGGGAAACAAGCTGCTGCGGCTTCCTCCTCCTCCTCCTCCTCCTCCGTGAAACAGGCCGAGCGCGACGCAAAACAGGGCCGTGTCCCAAATCTCTCAGCAAACACTATCAAAGTGCCCTACCTAGGGCTTAAACGGTCCACTCTGAGCACGCTACGTATAAAATCTGGAGCCGTTTGAAACACGAGCCGTCGGCGGCGCGCACGCGCTCCTCGGTGCCTTTGGTCTAGCTTCACGGCAGCGGATTATGGCCACTGCCGTCTTGTGGCCACTGAGGGTACACACAAAGAGGGTGCAGATAAGGACTGAATCGTATTCTACCACTTTTATGGTTAGTAACAAAGTGGGAGATATCAATCAATCAATCAATCAATCAATCAATCAATCAATCAATCAATCATCCTGGTCAGATTCACCCAGGACCTGGAATCTATTTTCAAGAGCACTGATGGCGATGTCTCTACTAGGCTTAAGAAACTCGTTAGACATGAGGGTATATGTGAAGTGCTGTACAGACAATAACCCAATATCTGCACAAGTTTTTTATCCTGGTTCATCTGGTCTGGACAAGTTTGTTTATTAAAAAAAACCTTAAGAGGAACCAGACTCAAAAGAGGAACCCATCCTCAATTGGGTGACAGAATTTAATTTCATACACAACAGTGCATTATGAATATGAACATTTCTTACAAGGAGAATTTCTGTAACAAAACGTGGTTCACAAAATGTGAGGTTTAATAAAAAGTTGTGAAACGGTTATTGAAAATAGTCGGTTTGCTGTATTAACAATGTTGCGACACTGTTATGACACCACTTATTCCTTCAGGCCTTATGGTCCCAAAGACCTTGTTCTCTATGAGGACAAGAACTGCATTATGTAATCATTTCAGTCACATAATAAATTCCTGCAATTACTGCATTCGTAATCGAATTTTTAGGAAAAGATCATAAATTGGAAGCTTCCGTGTGCACCCAGTTTGAAGCCCCTGCCAACACAATTTAAAATAATTTTTTTTAGTGCAATAGAATTACATCTTGAAGCTATTAAACGCCTTATTTTCCAGTTTATGAGCACCGAATGGGCATCGGGTCAAACACTGATCAACACACTCACCCCTCGTAAACAGACCTGGTGTTAGAAGAACATGTAGGAATGACAGGACAGAGGTTCCATATCTCTTTGCTAGATCCTGTTCAGGTAGTTACATTATAGCTGACACAGCAATTTCAATCTGCAGATTTGATCATTTCTTCACATAAAACAGCCATCGAGTGTAAACAAACTAATAAAGATTATTTATTCGACTGTTTGTTCAGGTTAGGATAAGAAAATCAGATTGGGTTTTAAGGTTGTGGGTGAATCATACCTCTTTCGAGGTCACCAACAAAGTAGGAGAAATCAATCACTTGACCATCTATTCATTCATTCAACCACTTTATCCTGATCAGGGTTGCCAGATACGTGGATCAGTAGTCTATCCCAGTTATGGTTTTACAATGTCAAACAAAACCAAATAATTTGTACATGTTTGGCAGACGCCCTTATCCAGAGTGACTTACAACTAAGTTGTTGAGGGTTAAGGGCCTTGCTCAAGGGGCCCACCAGTGGCAGCTTGGCGGAGGTGGAATTTAAACTTCTGACCTTCTAATCCAAAGTCCAATGACACACTGAGCTACCACCTCCCAAGAAACCCAGGAGAAACTCGCAGAGATAAAGCAATCTCTGCATACGTTTTATTGCTAGTGTTAATTCAAAGATTATATAAGTATTCAGAATGTTTATGTATATTAGAACGCCGCAATTTGCACAAAAAAAAAGACTAATGTAAAATAATATTTAATCAGGTGTATTATCTGTCAATTAACTGTCTATTATCACATGCTGAGTTGTAAGTATTGCAGGTGCAGCTTGGTATTATCAGATTAGTTTTTTAATTCATATTTTATGCAAATCAAGATTTTCCTATACAACTTAAAAAAACAATTTAAACAATGATGCAGATTACCAATGTTTTTATAGCACTAGATGAAAGGTACATTTAAATGAAGAAAAAAAAAAAGTCCATTATAGCAACAAAACAAATCAAAACGTATGTAACAACACATATTCCAGTATTCGGAGACATATGTACATTAAAGGGAGAGATGTTTGTTTATACACGGTCGATAAAGCAGACATTGATGGGAGCTGCAGGACACAACAAGCCGTGCGTTTTGGCTTGGACGTCTCCTGTGAGAGGAGTCATCTCGATGCGGAACTTCTGAAGGAGCTGGAAGAGATCACACGAGTGTTAGAGATCATAAACGGCTGGACGAAAAACAGTACAGAGAAGTTACGCCTAATTTGTGTATTAATCCTGGAGAATTGTCTGTGAATTTTTATTCAGCTTGTCAGCATGCTATTATAGTCAATCTGGTGAACTTCGCTGAACTCAGTGTGTCACAACGAGTGTTAAAGGTCATGATGTTTGATACAGATAAGATTTAATCTAAATGAGGTACACAGCTATCTAATTAAAACACTTTCACTGTACACACACACACAAACACACACCTGAATGAGACTCAAGTACATCTCAAGTTCTGCTATCCTCTTGCCGATGCAGCTCCTGATGCCGTAGCCAAATGGAATGGAGCCAAAGTTCTCCACTCTATCCAAAGTGTCTTTACGGAGCCAACGCTCGGGACGGAATTCTTCCGCGTTGGGAAACGTCTCCTCGTCCATGGAGGTGGAGTAATGACAAAGCGCCAATTGAGTCTGAAATGGGTGGAAATAAATGGCTGATGAATATCAGAATAATTCTGCGAACGTCTGTAAACCATACTCACCTCTATAAATATTGGCACTCTACAAAGGATGCTAGAATGAATACATTTTATAAATATACACATTAATAAAATAAATAACATCAACTCAAATCTCAGAACAAACTTATTTGATCAATAGAGTGCTCTTATTTAATATCCGATCTAAAAAACTATTCAAAAAGTCCATATCTAGAAAAACTGCATTTGATTGATCAGTAAGTTCCACTAATAAAGCCCTAGCAGAAACGTTGACACGCAGACCCCAGACATACCCCTTTGGGGATGAAATAACCTCCCACGATGAGGTCATCCTGAGTGATTCGACCATTTCCAGGAAGAACAGGATAAAGCCTGCAGTCAACACAGAGAAGCAATTTATTATGATATTTGCAGGTAAGAGGGAAAAAAAGATATATTTATATTTAGATAAGTATGAGATGTTTTTACCTGAGAGTCTCCTTGACGAGTCCCTTAATGAGCGGCAGCTGAGGTACGTCATCTGCAGTCGGGACTCGTCCACCCAGTACACTTGTCAGTTCCTCTGAGATACGCTGTTGCACATTGGGATGCTTAGCCAGGAGGTATGTACTCCATGATAATGTGAAAGATGTCTGGAGGGGGAAAGAAAGTTTTTTTGTTTTTTTTTATATAGATAAAAATTCATTATAGTATTTCTTCTGCCTTTTCCATATATGACTTCCCATTGTTCTCCAAAAGAACCTATCCGAAAAGTGGCGTTAAACAATTTCTTTCTCGCCATGAAGTCTTAAACTTCTGAGGAGCACTTGAAGTTCAGGAAAGAAAAACACAGAGATCAGCTGGTCAAACTTAAGCATTAAATCTCTGAATATGGAATATAAACAGATTTACATTGTGTTGAATTGTAACTTTCTCATCGCTAATGTTACATAATTCTGTGGTATTTGCAGGTAATAGGTACAGTATTTTCTGGAACGCTATCTGGTGACCCGCTTTAACTCTGGCACAATTGTTTTATTTTCTGCCGCTAAAGCTGTAGCAAAGGGCAAACGACCTCCTGTTCACCAGAGCGAGCTTGATTACAGTTAACAGACACTGGATCTGTTAGAGAGTTTTCATTACTACAGTGGTCATGCTACGCAAGCCTCTTTTTCCTATCAAGACAAAAAGGAAAAAATATTTACTTTTCCAGTTGCTAGGATGCAATAATACTCTCTTTTTCTTTCTTTTTTCTCTCCGTGTGTTTCTCTCTCTTTCTCTCTCTCACACACACACACACACACAAAGGTTTGAGTTCTCCCCAAAGGCGTCTGGGTATAACACGTACATTTATTGCAACATGACAAGCACTTTAGCCTTTGGCACAGATCTTTAATCTGCAGCAAATATGTTTATACTTCAAACTCTGTAGTATAATTAACTCCAAAACAGCAATTTTTAACTAATTAACTCCTCTTGTATTGGTTTCTTCCTGTTAAATCAATGATATAAATGTTTGTGTCCAACTTGTTTAAAGTAAATTCACGTTTATTTTTTTAACCCCAATTTATTTATATTCATATGCTGATAACTTTATCCATTTTAAACCCGATTTTTTTTTTATTAAAAATTCATATTCAGAGCTTTTTTTTTTACTTGTTTTATCAATGTGCTAAACATGCAGGCTAGCTAGTTTAGCTAGGTAATGGTGATTTAGCTAGTGAATAAAAAAACAGGTTTTGCAAATTTTCTGGAAATAGATTGTAAAGAATATTTCAAATATATTGCAAATTGAGATTCAGATTTTCAACTAGCTAGTAATGTAGCTAAGTCTCTGATGAAACATAATCTTGGTTGTTGTTGTGTATATTGTGTGTATTGTGACAGGGTTGAATAGTCTGATTACTCAAAACATGAAAACATGATAATGGAGATCAAAACTTTAAAACTAAAGTTATTGCATCCTCCTTAAAAAATGCAAGCTAGTATACAAGTATTGAATTTCCAATCAATTATATTAAAACAGTTTACTATGACGTCTTCAGGACAGAAAACTTGACAAGTTATCATGGCTGTACTTTTGACTAATTGACTTAAATTTTGAAAAAAACTTACAAAAAAAAAGGAAACAAAAAAGATCTGGTGAGAGAAAATATCTATAGTATAAAGTATTTATATATAACATAAAATATAAAGTAACTATAATTAAAAAAAAAATGCTATGCACGAATTATTAAAAATCTATATGCCATTGGCAAGTCATTATGGTACAGCCACGTCAGGCTCTACACACACTGCAGTCAGAAAAATATAATCAACTCTTTTAATCTTCTTACCGTGTCCACACCAGCCAAGAGCATTTCAGTCATGTTGGCATAGATCTCCTCCAGATTCATTTCCTTGGTGACCAGCATGTGAGTCAGCAGACCTCCTTTCACCTCCTCTCCCCTCTCTAACTTCTGCTTGATCTCTGCCAACTTCCTGTCAACATGGATCTGGCCTGAAACAGGCATACACACACACACACACACACACACACACACACACACACACACACACACACACACACACACACACACACTTATGCCAAATCCATTTGGTACACAGTTGCCAAGCAAATCCTTCTTCACAAACACTGGATGCTTACTGAATTTGAAGAGGCCATCCCAGGATAGGCAGAACTCCTCCCACGGTTTGGGAATGATGGGTCGCAGCCATTTGGGGATGGCGCCAGCATACATGGTGGTTTTGAAGGAGCTAAACATGAGATGGAGGGCCTCGATGTATTCCTGACTCATCTTGGGAATCTCATCTTGCAGGCAGCCCAAACGGGCCTCATATAAGATGGACGCCACACCTACCATTATAGTTTTAGCACAGAATAAACTTTAAAAAAAACATCGTAGAACGCCATAAATATTTCTTAGTGTAAATATTACAAAGCCAGAGACAACATGTAAAAGTTACTGTGTTTTATTTTTAATCTGCAGCAATTTTTATGACACATTCAGACTCTCACCTTCCATGGCGAATTTGAAGAACAGGTCGTTGACGTTGAGGACTGTAAGTCTGTCAGGTTGCTGGCTGCGCAGTTTGCGCACTTTTACTACCAGGTCTGAAACCACTTCGTTAATGTCGTCTGAGAATACGGCCACGTCACGCGGACGCAGGATGAGCTGCCGCAGCACACTGCGCATCTTCAGCCACTCATCGGCCTCACTAAAGGGAAGAAGTGGCACAATTTGACTGGGAATTGACTGGTAATCTGACATTTGCATTACTACCATTTATTCAAACGTCTCGACAGACTGCATAAACCGATTCATGTGGATGCGTAATAATTGTGCTCTGCCACCCTTTTAAAGAATTCAAGAGATTATTGTCATATGTACAGGAAACAATCTGTTACAACATACTATAAATTTTTTACTTTATGAATCCTGCAAGCAGCCTGTGAAATAAATTAAGGACATAAGGAAAACATACAGTATAATATATAAGGTAAAATAGTACAAATGCAAGAAACTGAAGAGTGTGTGCAATGTAATATCATAGAAAGGCACATGGAAAGTTCTGCACAAGTAGATTGGGTCAATGTTTGTAATCCTATTGTAAAACTGTCTGTGCATTGGATTGGTGTCGTTCACAAGCCTGATGGCCTGTAGGGTTAAAGAGATTCTGAATTTAACACCGTTGTATCATCTGCCTGATGGTAAAAGTGGGGACTATTGACCTGGATTGTTTTGATTGCACTCCTAATGACTCTGGCTTGGCAGAAGCTCTGCAGTGTTGGCAAGTATTTTCATTTTTGATCCCTTTTAATGAAAACGTGGTGAGAATGTAAATAGAGATCACTGGACAGAAAAGCTAAGTCGCAAACGAGGAATAGACACAATAAACAATGCTTATTGTCACAAATACACAACCGGAAATTAGCCTTACGCCGAGATGAGGCCAGTGGCGCGTCTTCTCATGTCTCTGTACTCTTTCCATGACTCCATGTTGGCTCTCTGAGGTGCTACACCTTCAGCCCTGAGCACTTGCGCCACCAAGTCTCGATCTGCTATAGACACGACCAGCTGCGGCCCAAACCTTGATTTAAAAATCTTTCCATACTTCTGACTGTGCTCCAGCTAAGAGAACAGGAAAAAAACAAGAGATACATGAGACACAGTACACTAAATCGGTACACTACATCCAATTTTCACCTAAAATGGTACAATAGTACAATTCATGAACCCTGGTTTTCAAAATGGGGTTCAGGAATCTACATAAATGATGGAATATTATATATAATACTTCAATATTTATATACTACATAAAATGCATTCACCCCAGCTCACCCCAGGTTTGCTCATTGGGGATAAATACATATTGTTCAATTGTGAAAATTTTAGTTCTATAATTCTTACATTCTGTGAAGCTGATTTGAGACAATGTCCATTGCAAAATAATTTAAATAACATTTTAATAATCGAATTGAATTTATATATATATATATATATATATACATCATAATCATATTCTAATATTTTCATTAGGTAATACTCAAGTCTCTTCTACTTTATTTGTTATGAATCATTATATTTGTGCAAATCTTGGAATAGCAGCAGAAGGTATTTGACTGGGAGATGCAAAGTTTTGCATCTATGGCCTGCATTTACAATGCAATAGAATAAAAGGGTACAAATTGGTGCAAAGCCAAAAAAAAAAAAAGGGGAAAAATTGGGGGAAAAAAAAAAAAAAAAAAAAAAAAGAGGAAAAAAAAAAAAAGAAACATCTGCAGATAAGTTTGATAATGATAAACCTGGATCTCGTGGATGCGGCTGAAGCCATCTCTGTAGAAGAACTCGATAAGGTTCCCGATGGCGCTGGGACCAGGCATTTCCCTCAGGCTCTTCACACGACCCGCGTGCTTCAGCTCGCCCTCGGCGTTTACGGCGGCGGCTCGCGCGGTTTCCTCGGGCACCGTGGAAGTGTGCAGCGCGCGAGGCTGCAGCAAACCCCGCGCGATCGTGTCGTGCTGCGCGGAGTGACGGCTGACATGAAGAAGAGCTTTCCGGAGAGCCATTAGAAGTTGGAAGAGAAGAGAAGAAGGAGTACAGAGTGCAGTTGGAGGGAGGGAGGGAGGGAGAGAGAGAGAGAGGAAAGGTCTCAGAGCTGCAGAAGAAGAAGAACTAAAGAACCTGAAACAGAATCAATAACACACGAGGGGAAGTTCTCCAGTGTGGGCGGAGAGGCAATGCCAAAGATCTCTGAAGTCTATATACTAATGTTGTGTTGATCCACCTCGTGCCAACAGCCCTGACTCCACCTGTGACATCCAGAGCAGCAGATCCTTTAAGCCTTACAAGTTGTGCAGTGGGGCCCTTACTGAATCAGACATGTTTTCCAGCACCCCATGTAGATACTTAATCGGATTGAGATGTGGGAGCATTTGGAAGCCAAGATAAGATCTGGAACTCTTTGTTATGTTCCTCAAACCATTACTGAACACTGTGTTCCAGAATGGCAAGGTGCCTTATCCTGCTTTAAGAGATCACTGCCATTAGGCCAAGCCCTACCATTAGGAAGGTTTTTGGAACCAGCCACCAGAACGTGTAGCTCGGTGGTTGCAGTGTTGAACTTTGGAACAGAATTTTTTTATTTTAATTCCCAACATCAGCAAGGTCCTGGAGCAAGTTTCTCAACCCTGAACTCCTCAGTTGTATGAGATCATTTGAAATGGCGCTGAATAAGGGCGTCTGCCAAATGCCATAAATGTACACTTTCAGACTGCTTCCCTGCCTGTAAACTTTGAGCTCTATGTGATAAACAAACCTGCAAGATTTCAAAGTTCATCAAAGATCAGTGTTATTTATTTATGCATAACCCATTATGCCAAATATCCATTTTATTGACCTACTCTGATAATGATATCCTGCAACATTACCATCTTTATCTCAGCACAATTGATTTATTGAGTCTGATTGGTGTTGAGCTTTTATTTCTATCTTAAAGCACTCCTTCTATCCACAATCGCTATCTCTACAGAGGGTTTCTGTAGTCTTTAGAATCATTAAAGGATGTTATATATGTGTTATGAAAATAACACTATTAATTACATTTACAGCGTTTGGCAGATGCCCTCATTCAGATCCTTAACAGAGAAGTTGAAGGTTGCTCCAGGACCCAGCAGTGCTAGCTTGGTGGTGTTGGGATTTAAACTCATGACTTTCTTATCTAAGGTCAAATGCTTTAACCACTGAGATTCCACCTCCCAAATATTTATCTATATCTATTTACTATATTTTTAGTAATATCCCATAATTAGTGACACTAATTATGATGAGAAAAGGAATCTTTGTTGAAAGCGTACATTTCAGAGATTTTGTGTTTAGGATGAAAATCCCTGTGTTTTCTATTCACAAGATGTGATCAAATGGTATCCACAGACTACCATGTAGTGACCATTACATTTATATAATTCAGCAACCATAACTGGTTCTGAGGCCAAGGGGTCTTCTGAGGCCATTTAGTTTTCTAAGGCCACCAGGTCATCTCATGGGCAAATTCTTGAAACGATTCATTAAATAAGCCCAGAAGCTCAGGAGAAAATCTCCTCTCTAATTAACAAAAAAATACAGATTTACAAAATCTTTTATTTAGCCAGTTGGAAGAATTTGCACGTACTACTACAAAAAAAAAAGAGCAAATAAAGAACATATTTAAGACAAATCAGGTTCATGGCAGCATCTTTCCCAATATGCACAATTCAAACTACTTTTACAGAACATCAAAAAAGGCTTGAATGCGGTTCAAAACATCTCAGTTTCAGTCTTTATTTCTTTTCCATTAGTATTTAAGTGTATGTAAAAAAAAAACACAACATTGTAACTCTTTCTCTCCAATCTTTCTCTTGCTTGTCTCTCACTGACACTGTGTTGGTCCTTTTCTAATAAAAACATACATTTTGGGGCTTGGGAACGTCCTATGAGTGAGTATCCGAAGTGCTGTTCTTCTCCGTGCTCACTTCCGGAAGCGTTTAAAGAGAGGGTGAATGTTCTTAATGCCCGCCATCTTGCTGCCACGTGACGTGTGGTACTCCATGTAGACGGCGTCGTCTGCTCCCGACATGGAGCTCATGGTACCGGGCCGGCGAGAAAACTAAACAGGAGGTAAATAAATAGATAATCTTAATGCATTTGTCTGACTGAGAGCATTTGGGAAACACTTGAAAAGTGATGTCATCTACAAAAAACATTCTCTACAACTTTCACACAGGCAACGCAATCAGACTTTGAACCCTGACGAGAACCACATGTACCTGAGCTCTGTTTATATAATTAGTACACACATTAAAAAACTTTCCTGGTGAACTTTGTTTTGGTTATGCAAACACAAAATCCCCCCCAAAAACATTTCCCAAAACAGCACATGCTAGTATTTTACTTTTCTTGTATTGCAACAATGTACAACTTATTAAACAAAGAATATGGTATGTTTTATCCGTTTACAGTAACATCTAATGGTGAAAATGTAAAATACCTGAGATTTTCCTCCGAACTCTCCGGCCACCACCTCGTCCTCTGCATCCAGGTCAGTCGCTGCTAGAACCTTCTGCAGTAACTGCTGCTGTTCGTCACGTGTAGAGAACATCAAGTCCTCCTCCTCCATTCCTGCCAGCTTGGTGATCACCTTACAGAGACAAACAAAAAAACCACATTGTTTAGTTTTCACTAAAAAGTCCCCTTTTAACGAAACTCTCCGAATCATAGTGTAGGTGGAAACCTTAAAACTGTATCCCTGGTCCACCAGGAAGCGCTGTCTCTTCGTCGAATAGGCCATTTCCTGTGTGTCCTGAGACACTAATGAGTAGAAATAGGCATTGTATTCCTCAGCAACCATTCCTGAGAACAAACACACACCTTCAGGACGACGCAGAGTGAAAGACTGAAAGAAAGATGACATATTTCATGCTCTTCTGACCTTTCTTGGCACGCAAAACTCTGCCCAGTCGCTGAGCCTCTTGACGACGGGATCCGCCATGAGATGAGATCTGAATCAAAACGTTTGCCTCAGGCAGGTCGAAGGACGTGTCTCCTACCTGAGACAGGGAAGAAAAGTACATGGGGATGGAAAAATTCCAGTGTTGCCATCTGTATTAGTTTGCATGCATGTCAGCTTACAACCAAACATAATGTTTATATTTATGTTTGGATATGGAACAGTTTATATACCACACTTTTACAAATTTATAATGATTTCCCCTAAATAACGATAAATTCCAGGTAAGTTTCCAACTTGGAATTTTCCAAAATTCCCCAAAAGTAGTTTGTATTCCAGAAAGCTTGTAAATTAATTTTTAGTGACTTCCGGATGGAAAGCTTTCAATTTAACACCTCATTATTACATCATTAGTTTCTCCTTATACAGCTGAGCACCTGAAGGTTAAGGGCCTTGCTCAAGGGCCCAACAGTGGCAATTTGGTGACTGGATTTGAACCCATGACCTTCTGATTAAAGTCCGACATCATCTCCGTTGAGCTAATACCTCGTCATCGCAAGATCGAAAAATCGTAAGTCGGACCATCGTAACTTGGGGACCATTTCTTCAAAAATTATGAGAATGAATGCACTTTTCTGGGGAGATGTTCCACTAGATTTTGGAGTGTGCTTATGGAGATTTGTGTTCATCAGCCATAAGGGTGTTAGTAAAGCCAGGTACAGATGTAGGTGAGAAGGTAAGACGGTGTGGGATGCAGTCAGCATTCGCATTCACCCTAAAAGTGTTCAGTAGGGTTGAGATCAGAGCTCTATAGCAGGAGATCTTCCATTATAACCCATGTAAAGCATATCTCCATGGAGTTTGTATAGATCTATATATAAATTCTGGCACATCTGCATTTACTCCTCATCACCTCCTGGCGATGGAGTGATGGAGCACGTGTGTTACTTATGCCATGCGTCCTCCACTTCGTAACCTCGATCAGTTACTGTAAACGTTTTGTACGTGTCGAATGCTGGGAATAAGAACAAGCACATGACGACTAAGTCGGCGTGACGAACAGAAAATCTGGTCGTACTGTTTCTCTAAGGCTTTAAATGCAATCCAGCTGAGAGGAGCACAAACTGCAGTGGCTCCTTTGTTCAAGTTAAGCTGATCTGACTAGTGGGCAATAAGGAAACCTGACTGTGTTCCAGGAGTTAATGCAGGGATTCATGCTGGAAGTTCACGTAGGTGAAAGATGAAACTGAAATAAACTCGTGTCAACTTTTAAGCGGCTGTACAACAGCGTAATAAGCAACAAAAGCGTCCAACAACAAAAACCCTGAACCCTGCTGAACCCAAGTTCTGCATGCTCTAATGAGGAACGTTACCTTGGAGATGAAAATGGTGTTGATTTTTGGGTTGTGCTTGAAATTCTGGAGGATCTGCATTCGCTCCCCTTGTGACGTGGGTCCGTAAATGTACGGTCTGAAGGAAGGAAATGAAACAGAAAGTCACGCTATCTAAACGTATAAAGAGCAGACACTTGTGTCATACAGATTTTTAAAGAAAGCAAGTGATCAGAATAAACGCTGCACTCGGAGGAATAATACAAGAGGTAAAATTTTATATTTTTTCCCCGAGTGTTTTACTTGTTAAGGCGGATGGCGTATTCCTTGAGCGCGAAGACGTTGTCGGCAAAGACGATGATCTTGTCGTTGCGTCTCTCGTGGAAGCGGATGAGGAACTGGCAGGCGCGGAACTTGTTGGGGTTCATGGTGTAAAGCAGGATCCGTTTCTTCGTCTTTATAGCCACGTACTCGTGATAAAACTCCGGGGACATCGGACACCACACCTGAGAATCACCAGAACACACAATATAGTTAGGATGAAAAAAACGCTCATGCGAGGTGGTATACAAAAGTTTCAGACTAATGCTGCCAAATGGTGCAGTTCTGACCACGAGCGTTATCACGTCTGCGCTTTTGAAGCACGGACAGCGAGTTAGAACAAAGCGAAAAGGTGAAAGTCTGCATGAAACAGGGCAAATCTGCCACAGCGACGTTTGACTCGTGCATTATGATGGTAGTAGAACATCGGACACCACGCCTGAGGGGAAAGAGCGTTTATACGAGGTGGTATCAAAAATTGTTTTGATACCACCTCGGTGCCTAAAATATCCAAATCTGGCAACCGCCCTACTGGCCAGATTTAGAAAAAGAAGGCTTCCAGGACACAGTCCAGACAGGAATGCAGGGGGCGCTGTATTGCTGTGCAAGGGGACTATTTAGAAGGTGATCGTGTGTAAAGGTTGAAATATACAGTACGTTCTTGTAAACAGAGCCCGTCTCGAAACCTTTTGATACCACCTCATATCATTCCTGATGCACAAGCAAATGAAGTGTGCAAGATGAATAATCTCATTACATCCTACTCGGTTATTGTAACTCGTGTGTCTCTCACCTCAGCACACTGCACTTTAGCAATGTAGCCGTTATTCTGCAGCTCCATCCAGTTGGCCTCGTACAATTTGGGTCCAATCAGGAAGTTGAGATCAACGATTTTATCGTCTTCTCGGACCAGGGTCGCTGTCAAACCCAGCTTACAGTGGGCCTGGACTATGGTCAGAACACGCCTGAACATCCTCGCTGCAAAAAAAAAAAATAAAAGACATAAGAAAACAAGAAAACTTGGAAGGAAAGCTGATTGAAGAATTAAATCCAAACCCACCTGGGATTGTGTGGACCTCGTCGAGGATGATGAGCCCCCACTCCTGGCTGCGCATCCACTCCATCACCCTCTCGGCCTCCCAAGAGCGCTTGGTGGTGTGGCCCAGCATGGAGTACGTACTGATGGCCACCGAGCAGCCGATGGGCTTGTCCTTGGCGTCTGAAGTGAATCGGCAGATCAGCGAGTCGTCGATGGTGGACCACATCTTGAACTGGGATTTCCACTGCTCCACCGAGACGGAGGAGTTCCCCAACACCAGGCAACGCTTACGCACAGTGCAGGCTGCCGTGACTCCCACCAGAGACTTCCCTGCTCCTGTAGAGCATAAAAAGAGAACAAAAGATGATTAGATCTAAAAACAAAAGTGTAATTGACTTTAATTTTCATATATTTTTCTGGCTAAATGTTAAAATCAGTATGATGGAACAAAAGTTTGCATCCCATTGACCTTTTTAATGTAAACACAGCTTGCATTTGGGTGGGGTTTATTATGCTGCACATAGAAAAAAACACCTAAAATCTTTGTTTTCAATAAAAATAAATAAATAAATAAAAAAGCTTCAAATCCAAGTGCATTGGTTTAAAGTGGGGAATGGGGGTACAAACTTTTGCACTCCTCAGTATATCATCCCAAATTCGTAAAGGATGTTTACCGCACGGCAGGACGATCACGCCGGAGCGAGCTCGACCGTTGCCGAACATCTTGCGCAGGCTCTTTTCCTGATAGGGCCTGAGCACGGCGGTGGGCTTCAGGTCCATGTTGATGTCTGGGTTTACGGTGTCGTTGCGGAAGTCGTACTCGGCTAACAGAGGGTACTCCAGCTGGATACAGCGCTTCTGCAGCTCCTCGATCATCTCCTGAGGCAACACAAGAGAAACCAGCAAAGGGCTCAGTACACAATGGAAAACTCTATGCCTCAACGCAAACCGCGTGCACATGCAGTCTCCTACCTGGCGGATCTCGAAAGAGACCGTCTGCGTCTCTTCCTCTTCCTCCTCCTCTTTGTCCATTTGTTCATAATAGCTGTAGATGTCCTCTGGGACCTGGGAACTTCCGCGTTGTCCGTCCGCCGACTGCGACGTCGAAGCGCCGCCGTTATCTTGAGTCTTAGAGATCTGAGGGGACGGGGCCGAGATGTGAACAGATCACGACTACGCAACGACAGACAACAAGTTCGACTTTATAACCTGGTTTGATGACTGGGTGTGTGTTGACTCACTGCAGGTTTGTTAGAGATGACCTCCGTTATGAGCTCAGGCTCCTCCCCCTCAGCGGTGCGCAGACGACAGTCTCGAATCACCGGGTCCTGAAGCAGTCGCTGGATCACATCTGGAAAGGCGCTTTCTACAAAATACCTACACACACAATATGTTTAAGGCTGTACAATAGATGACAGAAATGTGTGTAAAGCAGAGAGAGTCTGAAAATCACACTGGAAAACACACCTGTTATGTTTCAGGACCAGCTTGACTTTCCCGTAGCTCACCGTGCACAACTAAATCACAACAACAAATCAGAAAACCAAGATGACCACAAACACATACAAGCTTCTTTCTCTGGCATTTAAACGCATTTCCTGTCATGGACAGACTCCACGTCTGGGTTTTGGGACTGTGCTCATACCTTAATGAACTGAATGATGCCGTCAGGGACGGACGTCTTGCTAAGCTTCTGCAGGTACTCGATAATGTCTGAGGTCTGCAGGCCAACGCTCACAGCAGCATACAGCGAGTAGGCGGTCAGTTTATACTCATGCACGTGGATGGGCCTGCACACCGGCTCGGCGATGGCCACCAGGAAATCCTGAGCGTACCTATAGACGGGTGAAAACGCCTCCAGGAAGATATGACCGTCAGGAGCCTGATGGATACACAGAGAACCGTAGCGTTTATATGACAGAAAGTCTAAAAAATTCTTCACTCATCTGTAGCTGTGATTTTGGAACCCATGGATGCTCGTGGCCATCAAGTGGACCTCGGCATGGCTCAGTGAGGGTTCCTAATTGATTGTCTGATTTAGGTCCATGACGCAGGAACAGTAGGAGGTTTGGCCTGGGAGACAGAGTGTGTGTAAACATGTGATAGCTAGTTTTGGTTCTCTTACCACCCACAGAGGTCGAGACGAATGATCTGCCTTCAGCAGCATCTGTAATCTGTAGTCTTTTGCTCCATATTCGTCCAGTTTAGTGCTGGATTCGTCCACCTGCTTGCCGGCCGCCGTGGGTACGGCTTCCTGTGACTCTGCGCCAGGGGCGTCCTCTTCATAATCCTCATCTTCATAAGAGCGTTTTTTGGACCTTTTCTCTAAAAAACAATAAATATGAGCACAAGATACAAACTTTGTATTGCAAATAAACAAGCTAGTTATTAATGTCTGACCCCTAATTGATCCCTGATGTGCACTATACATGGATAGAGAATGAAATTTGGTGTTAAAAACTACAAATTGTTCACTAATAACAAATTAATATTAACTGTTTATATAACAACAAATCCAGAATAATTTATGCATGATTTCTCAAGAAAGTATATATACAGCATTAAAAGGCTTCCTGGTTTTGTACATTAGTGCACTACAGGAGTTATTTAGGATTCAAACACTATTAATAATATAAATATTTATAATAATTATTATTGTTGTCATCATTAATGTTATGACGTTGAAGCCAGTCCTGTAGTTTCACCACCCCAAAACAAAGTACCATAATTACCTCTGTCACCCTTTTCTTTTTTCCCCATAGCACTCGCTATATCGAAACAAAAGTATTTAAATAAACAGATATAAAATTTCAAAACGAGTTACATCAGTAACACAATAGAATTTGTCAGTGCAGTTGAAGCTGCGTGTAAAGTGCGTCCGCCATGTTGCCTGAGCTCTTCTTCTATGTGCGAATGTAAATACAAACCGCTCGTTGGTAGCACCTTGTGGATAAAACCGGAACTGCAGGTAAACGCCAGCAGATACCGCCTTGTGGATAAAACCGGAACTGCAGATAAACGCCAGCAGATACCGCCTTGTGGATAAAACCGGAACTGCAGGTAAACGCCAGCCAAAGGAATGTTTGAATTGAGTGGGTATTCAAAGAAATAAAACATAAAAAAATATTCTGAAACATACAAGTATTTAAAATATATATATTACTAAAATAAACGAATTTAAAAGTATTTTTTTTAAAGTAAAAAAAAATTATAATTAAACCCAGTAACGCTTTGGCTACGTCTAGTGGACGAAAGCGGAACTGCAGCTGCGGCTTAAATTAGTCAGCAAGACAAGCTGGCATAAAGAATAAACATAAAACATACAGACCAAGAGTTTGGACACACCTCCTCATTCAAAGAGTTTTCTTTATTTTCATGACTATAAAAATTGTAGAGTCACACTGAAGGCATCAAGGGCTATTTGACCAAGAAGGAGAGTGATGCACCAGATGACCTGGCCTCCACAGTCACCAGACCTGAACCCAATCGAGATGGTTTAGGGGTGAGCTGGACCACAGAGTGAAGGCAAAAGGGCTAACAAGTGCCAAGCATCTCTTGGGGAACTCCTTCAAGACTGTTGGAAGACCATTTCAGGTGACTACCTCTTGAAGCTCATCAAGAGAATGCCAAGAGTGTGCAAAGCAGTAATCAAAGCAAAAGGTGGCGACTTTGAAGAACCTGGAATATGACATTTTTCAGACACTTTTATGTTATGTATATAATTCCATATATAATTCCACATGTGTTCATTCATAGTTTTGATGCCTTCAGTGTGAATCTACAATTTTCATAGTCATGAAAATAAAGAAAACTCTTTGAATGAGGTGTGTCCAAACTTTTGGTCTGTACTGTACATATGACATATACATAAACTTGCTAAAGTAAATTTCAAAAAGTCTTTATTAGATTAAATATAAAAAAATAATTCAATAGAACTAAACCAGAGTCTATAAAAGTCATTATTTGATTAACTTTATTGTCCATAAATGTACAAATAGGGCCACCGTTTGTACGGTGCAAATCCGGCTGCTACCATTAGGGGTCGCCACAGCGGATCATTAAATGTACAAATAAGGCCAAAAGCCCTAACTGATGCTTTGACCAATTTTTATTTTGACTGACAAAATTGTTTCAAACGAAGCATCCAACACAAACGCTAAACAAAACAAATTCATTGATCAACAGGTTTTAAAACACTCATCCTGCTTTGAGGACACGTAAGAAATAAAAGCATTTAATGTGTGCAGTCACGAGTTATTACTGAACATTCATTCATGTAAAACGTTTTAGACATTTGAAATCGCTTTTATTTGTTACCATCTTGACATAGATCATTACATCTCGCAAACTTTTGCGCAGAAAGGTATCCATCGCAAATATATAACTGGTAGTCTGTCAGGAATAATGTGATGGAGAACATGTGATGTTTTAAGAGTTGAAAGCAAAATAACTTTTTCCTGTAAATGACTTTGAATTGAAACTCCTCAATAAAACTCACAGGACAGAGAGACAAATGAAGAACGGACAAACGGTTTGAGGTGAAAAAGAACATAGCTGTGGATATAAAAAAGAAAAAATAAAGAAACCAGGAGCGATAAAACCGTGAGGTTTATTAAGTCCAGCTGAGATGATGCGAGGCTGAGTCTCTTCTGGGTTTTTTTGTACTCTGGAGCTGTAGGACACAGATGGACACAGATGGACACAAATGGACTTGGCTGCAGGGATCCACGTCCTGGGGTGGGATGTGGGGTATTTGGGTGCGAACCTCATGCCCCGGCGTCCGTCATACACCCCGAGTACCTGTACGTGTACAGCTTGTTGTCTGCGCCTCCGCTTAGAATCAGCTACAGACAGAAAGAGAAAATTCCTGTTAAGGCTACACACACACACACACACACACACACACACAAACACACGCACGCACGCACGCACGCACGCACGCACGCACGCACGCACGCACGCACGCACGCACGCACACACAGGATGAAGTAACTCAGAGAGAAAACAGAATGATGTGGCTGTTAAAGCCGTTCACGCACCCCGCTGTCTGTCCAATCGGCACAGAGCACCTTGTCCTCGTGAGCCGCCAGATCATACAAAGGAGTTTTAAAGCTGCAGGAACAAACACAACATTAACCGACACGTATATCAGTACACACAGAAGATCTGATCGGCTTAAAAACACTGATATCACAGAAACACAGGGACACAATCAACTGCAATCACTCAAGGAATCTCTTGCTCGTACACACACACACACACACACACACACAAATCTAATATGCACGTATACATACATGTACACATACACTTATATTAGACATACACTTATATGCACATGCACACACACAAATACCTATATACATGCATACAAACATGTATATACACACACACACACACACAAACACACACTCAGACACACCTCCTTGTGTCCCAGAGTTTGACCAGGTTGTCCAGTGAGCCGGAGATGAGCTGCTGCTCGTGGGAAGGAGACCATCTGACTGCTGTTACCCAACCGGTGTGTGACGTCAGAGACAGGAGGACAAGAGACCCATCTGAGAGACATAAACAGAGAGCTATAAGACGAAGAGAACAGAGCGAGAGAGAAAGAGCGAGACAGATGACAGACAGAACAGACCAGACCAAACCCCATGAAACACGTTACATGAGGCTGACGAGAGACATACAGGAGACTAAAACCAACCGGAGAGACATAAAACTTAAAAGAGAAAACACTAATGTATAAATATATGTCTGAAGACCTGAAGTGTCCTGTACAGATCCATGACCTCGTCATCAAACATCAGTATCTGATCTCTCTAATGCGCTTGGAGCTGAATGCACACACATCCTCACAGAAAGCCCCAAAAATCTGAAAGCCTTCTGAGAAGAGTGGAAAATACAATGTGATCCTTTGTACGTGTTTTGTTTACCTTTAGAGCGCGGGTCCCACAGACGGACATGCCGGTCGGTGCTCCCTGAGGCCAGACGGCGACACAGCGGCGAGTACGAGACGCAGTTAAACACCTTACTGCCCGTCTGCAAACACAATCACCACCGCAAACTCAACCACTTCATATTACGCTGCATTCCGACGTGGTTCTGTACTGCATTAATCTGTCAGATATTCATTTCTGAAATAAAAACTATTCACAGCGTCTGTCTCACCAGCGTGCTTTTCTGCCCTCCTGTCTCAGCGTCCCAAAGACGAATGGTGTGGTCCCATGATGCACTGCACAGCTCCTCGGCGTCCGTCCACAGGACACTGGAGACGGCCTCTGTATGGCCGGAGAGAGTCATCAAAGGAGTCTGGATAGAACGAGAGAGACAAAAAAAAAAGGAAGGGGAGAGAGAAAGAGAGAGAGAGAGAGAGAGGAGAGAGACAGACAGCACACAGAGAAAGACAGGAGCGCGTGAAAAGAAAGGGTGAGACAGGATAAAAAGACAAGAAACGAGAGAGATAAATTCAGGAGAGAGGCATACAGGTCAAAGAGAAGGGAGAGAGAGAGAAATGAGAGAGGCAGACAGGAGAGAGAGAGAAAGATAGAGACAGACAGAGAAGAAAGTCAGAAGAATGCACAAAATGCCCAGGATACAAAATATTACACTGTAATGACCATAAAATAAATCTTGTGTTATAAATAAAAAAAAAATACAAACATATAATTAAATATTTGTGTGTGGATTATTTATCCTAACACTATGTGTATGTGAGGATCTGTATGAAACGTGGTCAAACTGTGAGGGTCTGTAAAGATTTGTGAGGGTCTGAGGATCTGCACTAATTAAGGAGGGTCTATGAGGATCTGTACTCATCAGTAAGATCTGTTTGGGTCTGTAGGGATCTATGAGGATTGGTAAGGATCTGTGTGAATCCATCTTTTTCTTTCCTTCACTCTGCCTTGTGTCTCCTTCAGTAGGAAGGTTTGTGGTGTTTTTCTGCAGCATTCAGAGCCACCGCTGTTTCTTTCATTTATTCCATATAGATAGTTTGGTCTTTTTTTCTTTTATCCTTGTTCTTACCCTAACCCTAGATCAGTGTATGCATGGATGCATGGTCACCTTGGTCAAACCCAGCTGCTCAGTCTTCTGCTTTTTGCGTGGCCTGTTGGGTTCCTCCACCTCGTCCTCCTCTTCGGTTGGAACTGCGATAAGAAGAGATGTTTTTTTCCTCTCAGTAATTACATCCAAAGGCTAGGAACTTGGTGTATTCCCTATTACATTCTTCTCACCTGCTGACCAGAGCTTCAACATTTTGTCCCATGAACCGCTACAAAACTGAGAAGAAAAACATACACACGTTTTATAAGTTAAACAATAGAAATTTGTGTCATTCAAAAGAGGACATATTTATTTCGATTTCCAAACACCTTGGTGCACGTGGGGTCGACGGCGACGGTGTCCACGCTCCCGGCATGTCCACGACAGCAGTGACGAGCCTTCAGTTTGTTTCTCTCCGAGTTCCACTCCCACAGCAGCACCGTTTGGTCCAGTGAGGCGGTGAGCAGCAGCGAGGTCAGGCCCTCTGGAAGCATATCATCATCATCATCATCATCATCAGTACAACATCATTTCATGAGCATGTCAATCCGTAACCCCAGAGCTTTAAAAGATCTCCACATCTCTATCACCTCTTTTAATCCAGGCCACGTCCTTCACTACGTCCGTGTGTCCGGCGACGGTCATCATTGCCTTCCCTTCGAGAGACCAGATCCGTGCCGTCTTATCGTACGAACCTGTGAGGATCCTAACGCACACGAAAATAAATTAAACACGTCCTGACTTTCATTGAAAGAGCCTTTACCATTCTTAGGGTTGCAAATTAGACCTTTAAAAGACATTACTTTGATTTAATTGTTAGTATCATTTTGTGGGATGGATGAATGTACAGCGCATGTTGGGGGCGTGGCCTCAGTAACCCTGCAGTAAGTGTGCTGTGGGCATGTGATTGATAAATGTGCAGGTAGAAATTCAACTGAAATTGCATTGTTTTAACCAAAATTATCCTGCATAATTTTTTTCCATGTTTCCTGTTATAGGCTCACCTGCAATTTTTTTAATTCCGAATTCATTCCCATTGATTTCAATGGAATGTTGCTGGAATTTTGCAACCCGGATCTTACCATTCTGAGTCTGCTTCCACTGAGCTGATCCAATCGTCATGCATGATGCACTCCTCCGGCTGTGGAGCAGTGAACTTCTCCACGTACTCGATCTCCAACACATCTTCCTACACCCCACACACACACACACACACACACACACACACACACACACACAGAGCTATTCTATATATCCGAGCATTCCTACATCAATCGGTTCAACCGTTAAGCCCGGGAATTTAAAAAAAGTGTCTTAGGTACCGTCGAGATGTTCTCCGCCTCCATGTGAGCAGCCAACGTACATCGCAGGAACTGACTTTGGACCAGGAAGTCGAACTCCACATGTTTGTGATCCGCTGCCACAAAAAAAACGTGGATTTGGTTAGCTTTACATCTACTAACTTGATAAACTATATCTAAATAAACCGGTCATGGTCATGGGTGGAGCTCACCGTTTCTGGCCTCCAGCAGTTTGTTGATCACGTCACTCAGGTGTGTGACCTCGGAGGAAGCCGGGATGGAGAAAGGCACATCATCTACAGCATATCTACAAACACATTCACACAAACAGTGAATAATTAGCTTTTGTGGAACCTTGTTAATTATCGCTAGGGCAACATCACACTATGTGCCGGCTCAATTACAAATTTAATATGGTGGGTGTGTGTGTGTGTGTGTGTGTGTGTGTGTGTATATGTGTGTGTGTGTGTGTATATGTGTGTGTGTGTGTGTGTGTGAGGGGGGGTTGTAATGTCATGTATGATGAGAGAAATACAAAATTCAAACAATACTTTAAACAAAACATACTTAAGTAAAATTACAGATTTAAAAAAAGATCATACACAAAGTACACAATAGACTTCGACACATTCTCTCTCTTAGACAAACATACACACACACACACACACACACACACACACACACACAAACACACAAACACAGACCCTGAGTGAAATATTTGATTGAATGATTCATTGATTAATTAACGTATATATGAAGTGTGTATTGACATCTATGCGTGTTTGCAACCCAAAAGCAAGTGTGTGAAATGGTTGAGGATTTTATTTATTTTTGCACGTGACACCAGAATCCCAAAAGGTTATACGTCACTATAACCTCATTAATTAATTAATTGATTCATTTATTTATTTAAGAGTTAAGTGTGTATTCACATTTATGCTTGTTTGCTTTGCAGTGCATCCGTTTTGCAGACTATTTCTCTATTCTGCACCTGAAAAAATTAAGTGTTTAAAAATTAAAGATGCTTTATAATTTTTCCACACGTGACGTCAGAATCCCAGGTTATACGTCACTACAAAGTTGTCTCAAGCTAGAAATTGTAAAAGCACATGTTTGATAAGGCGACTCTTTATTTTCCGGTCTGTTTCTGCTATTTTAAGGGTATAAAGTCAAATTTAATCATGGAAGTTTAATTCTGAGCAAGATCTCGAGATCACTTGAAATGCCCAGCTAAGCATGTTAGCTACCCTGCTATAGTAAACACACCAAGAAAAAAGATATAAAAAATACTTACTTTTTATTGTGAGTGAAAAACCTCGCCTGCACCTGAGACATTGTCGCTGTGAAGTAATTTGTAACGTCCTATTTTGTGAAATCAGTAAATATTTAATGTGTAGTCATGAGGATGGTGCTGGAGAATCCGGTAACCATGTGCTGTGTGGGGAAACGAGGCCTAACGAGCCGATCACAGAGCAACGGATCGCGTGTCGAGGTTGGTGAATTAGTAATGCCTGATCAAGTGGTTGAACTTTCTCTAAGTTTTCTGAGATTTCTTTCTTTTAAACCTGAGAAGAAAAAGTTTGAGGGTTGTGTGGGCATCGAAAACACAACATTACACATGAATAAAGAGCAATTCAACATAAGATTCTTCCCCAAAGTGAGAACTTCTATGTTAGAAAAGCAAATATGAAGCAAATACACAGTACAAATATGTGCAATACAGTATATAAATGCAAAGGAAAAGTACAGTAATAGTAGTTACATTATTAAACAAACAAACAATTTACTCTAGGGTTATTGCAGTTCAAATTGTTGCTATTGCACAGTTGCACATGTGTTATTGCAGCCTAATATATAACTTATCGACTGTATATCAAAAACTAGTCTGAAACTAGTGATAGGAAGAGTTTTGAGTAATTTACTTCATTCATTCTTTTGATGAGAAATAAAAAATAAAATAAAGTGTACCATTTTCAATAATCAGATCCCCCAATACATCTACATACACCTGCTTTGACTATAGTTCCAATAATTCAAGTATGTATATATAACGGTATATCGTCTATAGATGTCACGTGACAAAAGACTCGGACCAGAGGAGTCATGAGGTGAACTAGTCAATATTTTTTCCAGTGTAATGCAAGAGTCAAGAGGTAAACTACTTAGTGTTCCAGTAGAAAATATACGAATCACTCTTTGAATCGACTCGTTCTTCTGAGTCACATGCGTTCGAAATGAACGAATCATTCATGAACAACACATAACTATATAAAACATTTTGTCACATCCAGAGCTTGTCGTCTCTTTCTGTGGCATTTTCTGCAGCACTACAGCTCTGTCCTTTGAATCGGTTTCATGTGTCGTAGCAACAAAATCTGGTTCATTTCATGCTCTTGGATCGAACCTGCTCTCGCACTGCAATAAAGGTGTATTTGAGTTTGCTTGAGACATGAATTACCTTACAGTAGACTGGAGTAGTCTAGTAGTCTCATGATGTTTTTTTTCAAACCACTTGTTTCGGTCTGTGGATGTAGTGTGTTCACTTTTTTGTCACACCAGGGTCTCAAATCAATTGTCCTAAATTTGTGATTTGGAAGATACAATTCTACACATGTGTGACTGAGAAAATGACATGAGATTGAAAATAAATTTGTTTGGATGGTCATTGAGTTTACTCCTATTTTTAAATTCGGATTGGATTTGCAATAAGTGTGACATCATTACAGCTCTATTATCAGACGAATGAACTACACCTGCTGTACAAACTGAGCTGTAATCTGACTGGTCATATTATCCAATAATATCATGGACACTTTTTTTTTTACTAGGAATTACTTTCATTTCCAGCTTGTAATACTTAAAAAAAAATCATAGAGTGAATCATTATTCTCTTGTCAGATTGCACTAATAATATTGCTAATAATTTTCACACATAATCATAATTATGATTATTCATACTAAACTTTAAACAATCTGTTTGTGGCTTCTCCAGGGTGCTGTACAAAACATCTTGCCCAGATCATTCATTTCAAAGGCTATTCCTCTTATTGTGCAAGAACAAGAACTTTGTTCCATATTCCTGCTTGCTTTTTACATCTCCAATCACATCCATTAGCAAGAGTTGCACATATTTTGTAAGTATTTTCTACATCCAACCAAGATCTACAAGCTGTTCATATATATCACAGCTTGTCAAGTAAATATTTCCACTGTCATTTGCCAAACTGGCATGTGTCCACTGTATGAACTATAGCTGGCCTATGCCACACTTTTTCGGATATGGAATTGTAGGGACACAGAGCTTATAAATTCTTTAGTATGCAGCATTTATGTGGACAGAGGCACTGAAGTTAGTTTACATCGTTTGGGTCACTGTGTCCGTGCAGGTCATCAGGCCAAGGCTTCTTCTGGGATGGAACTGCAGCTGTGCAGGGACTCATTGCTTTTCCCAAGCCCCCCTCCATCCCACCGGGGGACACCCTGCAACTCCCCTGAGCTCAGTCTGCTTGGCAGTGAGTGTCTGGGGGAGGCAGGGCAGAAGATAACACGCTGCTTGAAGATCCCCAAATTACCTCACCAGATAAGGCAAAGGGAGGAAGACGGAGCTCAGCGAGGAGGACGCCGAACCTCTGGGCGGAGAAGAGGAGAGATCCCTAGTCATACAGCTCATCTCTGAGACCTGGGCGCTTCCACTGAGAGAGACTGGTTTGGTGTGCTTTCTGTTCATTTCCATGGCAGACTTGTTACTGACGGAGGGTTTAACTGGGGAGCAGGAGGAGAATGGAGGCAGACATCAGACTGTGAGATGGACACAGCCATGCATGAGACAGGCCATGCGCCGAAAGCCAAAAATGTGGGTAAGTCAGACCAGGAAACAGCCGATGCGTGGTTATAACTATTACATTCGCTTGTAGGATTCATTACGACACCCGACAATCTTGATATTTATTTATTAATTTGCTTTTCATCAGACTTTTCATTCCTAAATTTTCAGCCAAGATCTGGGCCTGGAGTTCAACTCAGAGCATCAAAGACCCAAAATTCCCCTGAAAACGCAGCGAGGGAGAGGAGTCGAGTGCGAAACCTGCGCCAGGCATTCCAGAGCCTTCAGGCCGCCTTGCCATCAGTTCCTCCGGACACAAAGCTCTCCAAGTTGGACATTTTGGTCCTGGCCACCAATTACATTGCACACCTCACGGAGACGCTGGACCAGGGAGGAGGGGTGTGTGATTTCCCCCCACTGCAGAGAACTGAAGGATACCTGCACCCTGTAAAGGTGAGGTTCATTCAGAACTGATATTTACTGTTCAACATTTTAAATAAAATATTCATAGACACACAGTTATGAACGGACATTAATGCAATTACTACAAATATCATTAGTCATGTTGATTTTATCAAAACCATCCCATTTCATGTGTTACATTTTAAAGATGTTTTTACATTATTAAAAGTCTTGAATTTGAATATATTGATTTCTTTAATTTCATTTCTATTAATTATTATTTTTTTTTTTACAACTTTTAGTTTTGCAAAATGTTAACGTGTTAAATGGGGAGGCAAGTGTATCTTAATGTTTTGACAGCTTGCTAGCACCTGCTCTCTGAGATTCAGCTGCTGTAACATTTAGGCTTCATCTCATCATATAAATAATATTCCCAAGCTATTATATTACTTAAAAAAGTAAGTTTACTTTAAGTTTTTTTTATTTGCATTGTCCTCTAGCCATTAATACTATAAAGTTTCTGACCACAGAAGAGAATGAAATCATTACTTTGCACTTGCAATATCATATTTTAATTTTTACTATTAAATATATTTCAAAGTTCAGAAATGATCAAAAGAACAATATCATTTAAAACTTAAAAAATATAATTTTTTGACAAATGTACAGAAATAGGCATAAAAATAATATATTTGCTTTAATCTAACATTATCATTTATAAATTATGAGCTAGACTGTTTTGTTAACCATGTTTTTAAAATGTACATTGTGATATTACGTATGTGGTGATCTGCGGAAATCAGTCCTATATTTAGTCCTAAATCAGTCCTACAGAACAAAAATTTTAAGTGAATCTGAGCCTTTACCGCTGAAGCATCTGTGCACATCAGAAATAATTCAGTTGAGATTCACCTATTTGGGGGTCAGCACAGCCTGAGTGCAATGACTAGTCCTTCCTTTGGATAGATCACCCTTTTGATCATGGTATTGCCTCTACCAGGTAAGTCTTCAGTTAGGTTCTGACAGAATATAGGGTTTTTCCTATAATATAACATACTGACAGGTGGCAGACTGATGTACTGTATATTAAAAAATATATACACTATTGAAAAAAAATCTTTTGAAACCTGACCATAAAATTCCTCTGTTTTCTTTTTAAACATCTTATTCCACAATTAGTCCCTATTATCTGTTATGAGGACTTCAACTCTTCTGGGGAGATGTTCCGTAAGATTTTGTGGAGATTTGTGTGAGATTCATTCAGCCACAAGGGTGTTAGTGAATCCAGGTACTGATGTAGGTAAAGTGATGTGAATGTGAAGATTTAAATTCATCCCTAAGGTGTTCAATAGGGCCGAAGTTAAAGCTCTTGAGCAGGACACTCAAGATCTTTCACACATTTCCAACCCATGTAAAGGCATATTTTCATGGATTTGTCTTTGTGCACAGGGGCATTGTTATTGTGGAAAAGGTCTTCTACTTGAAGACAAGAGGAAATGTAATTCTACCGCATCCAAATATGTTCTGTAATTTGGTTTGTGGTAGAAGTTTGGGGAGGAAGTACAAATGGCTGGAAATGGCAGTTGTTCTAATACTTTTATCCATATAGTGTATGTACAGTTTTTCTAGCATTAAAACTGAATCAAGAGGAATACAATAGAAGCAGTGATGCATTTCTGTCTTGCATTAGCTGTGAGAGCATTTACATTCTGTATTTTTTGTTTTTCTTTCAGAAATGGCCCATGCGCTCTCTGCTGTACTGTGGGAACATTAGCGAGCGAATAACAGCAGCAAACCCCAGTCAGGAGGAGTGCAATTCCCCCAACAGCACAGCCAATGTCCAAGCAGAATGAGCTGATGGAGATGTCTTTTATCAACTCCTAAAAGATCAAACCATTATAATTTAACATTGTGTTTAATATTAGGCTGAATTTGGATCAGACTTATTCCAATTTCCTATAATGCACAATATTTAACTTTTTTAAATTCAACGGAATTAAAGATGAAGTTGATTACTTGAATTCACTCTAAGGGCCTGTATTACATCTATTTTCATTCAAGCACAGATCCTAATATCAGTGGTGGACAGTAACGAAGTAAATGTAAATTGTTACGGTACTTGAGTAATTTTTTTTTACGTATCTGTACTTTACTGGAGTATTTTCATTTGGAGAGACTTAAACTTCACTACATTTCAAAGTGAGATCACTTTTTACTCAACTACATTTTCAGAAATTGGTCGTAATTACGCACTAAGCAGGCCACCAATGTCTTGAACTTGTTTTGATTGGTGCTTGGTGGTATCTTCTTATCTCCAACATACTCAGCGCCAGCTCAACAGTTAGCAGAACATATTGAGAGGAATAAATAATGGAAGTAACTTCTGATTCAAACTTGTGACAACACAAGTGGCCTTTTTTTTGTTGGAGGTTTTGGGCTCATAATAATTTGAATAAATATCAGTGTTTGACTCATTCCTCATTCTATTAATAGATTGGTGTGTTGAGTAACTGAATCTTTTCACAAAAGTTGATTAAGAAAAGTGAAATTATGATAATAGGGTCATTATATCCGTAATAAATCATAATGCTTTGGATACTTAAGCACTTTTACTGAGTGTATTTCTACTTTAGCTCAAGTACATGGTTTGAGTACTTCGTCCACTACTGCTGGAATCCCACAAAACCTACTTCAAGACATTAATTATATATTCGGAAATAATACCGTAATCATTTTATTTTTCTCTTTCCAATTTTTTTAAAAAACAAGCCTCATTCCACTCATTTACAATTTCCCATTCCTTTGGCATGGTTGTTTTCTCCTTTAATTTGCGTGTCCGGCACTACATGGGAGTGAATGAGAGTCTTGATTAGTAGACGGGGAGGATTGTTATGGGGAACACTTGGCAACCGAATGAGAGGAGGACCCATGATTTGATGTGCTCTTAATCAAGTTCCCTTCAGCAGGATTTCACATTTATTCCAGGACGACCCTGTTTGCAAATCCACACCGATAATTCACACACTCCAGACTCCAGTTATCCAGTACAAATTCCTAGATTTATGTGTCAGACCAAAACAATGTAGATCACCAAATTCAGCTGTCTTCCATGCACACTGGTCAACTCACTTCTAATAAGCATCCTGTGATCGTTCCCATGCAAAGGATCACATGAACACAGCTCCATAAGGAACCGTACAACGGTCAAGGCTAGCTCTATAAATCTGACGGACAGTCCGATAAAAGCCTTCACTCTCTTGTTAACTGCAGAATTGTTTCAGTAAGGCAGGGGTTATGGACCATGAGAGCTGCTCAGTTTTCTCACCAATTAAGGACAGATGATCATGGTTCATCATCCAAGAACACTTTGCTTCTTCTCTAAATCATATACATAGATCTAGGAGATAAATGATCCCATTAAGCACTTCACAAAGCACCTTGTTCAGTACAGACATTAACCCTAAGTTTTAATATTCATCATTTCTTGTTCAAATAGACCCCATGTTTCCTCTGGTGGACAGATTATGATTAAAATATCTCCTTTATCTCTGAATCATTAAAACCAGAACACACTGAATTTATGCTGTCTTGTCTGCTTTGGCCAAGGTTCCTGGACCAAAGTCAGAAGAGGAAACATGGACAAACATTACACACCCCCAAAAAGCACAGGAAGTCGACCTACATCTGAGATGATAACTTCACTCAACAAGGTGGTCCATGAAAATCTTTCGAACCCTGAAAGGAAGAAATGAAAATCTACAAAATAAATTATCACAGCTCAGGTTTTATACTAGTTGAATGTTCTGGTCAGTAGAGGAACATGCTAGTTCCATTTAGACTCAAGCATAACTTTATGGCCACCTTCCTATTATGATGTTGGTAACATCAAGCATTAACATCTTCAGCAATTTATGCTACAAGAGCTCGTCTGTTGGACCAGTCTTCATTCCTCAATGAGCCTCAGTCGCCCATGATGCTGTCGCTGGTTCACCGCTGTTCCTTCCTTGGATCGCTTTTGATAAATATTGACCACTGCAGACTGGAAACAGACGTCTAGACATTACAATTTGGCCCGTCTCGCCCATTTTTCCTGCTTCTAACACGTCAGCTTTGAGGACAAAATGTTCTCTTGCAGTCAAATAAATCCAACCACTAAACAGGTGCCATGATGAAGATTATGAAGTGATTAACTCTGATGTTTTGATGTTAATGTTATGCCTGTTCAGTTTATAACCACTGTACATTAACATGAACGTTTTTTAACAGCAAGTCAATGAAAGAGGCATAAGCATGAGATAAAATACTATATTTAAATGGACAGTGGACACGTTTCTCTCGACAGCTCAGCTTTATGATGTAATGCATGTTTACGTAACATTTTCTTCAAACTAAAACAAATTCTAAAAGGAAATTAAGTCATGCGCGCACAATGTGAAACGGTTTACAGTGAAGATATTCATGATTTCCAACTGAGCTATGAACAGAAGATTTTCTAAAACAGTTAAAAAAATAATAAAAATAAAAAAAAATCATGCAGGTCATGTGACCACAACATAAAGTCCAAAGATGTATAAATTTACATAAGCAATGAAGACGATTAAAGTGGAAAATTTATTGTCCTCATTCTTTAACTTTTTTCTTCTTTTTCTTCTTTTTCTCTGTAGTCTGGTGAGAGGAAAAACAAAAAGCAAATATAATTAGCATTAGAAAATACATTTTCCATACACACACACACACACACACACACACACACAAGTACACTGGGTTGCACAATGCAAGATTCTGAAGCACTTGCTTCAAAAAAGGTACATTAGAAGCATCCACTGTAAAAAATAAAATAAAAATTTACCTCTTCTGTGGGACTGATGACTGCCTCGGCTTCCTCCTCCATGGGCGCTTCAACTTTCTTTTTCTTCTTTTTCTCTGTCGTCTGTGAACGTGGGTGGAAAAAAGAGAAGCATTTTGTTTTAAAACCCGATTTCCTGTCGTTTCGCCAAGTGCCATAAATAAAACAGAAACTACAGAGGTGATCAAAGACGGCAGTTCTCGGTCCTCACCTCTTCAGCTGGAGCAGCTACAACCTCCTCCTCCTCCATCTCCACTTCCTCCTCTTGGTGCTTCTTCTTTTTCTTCCTTTTCTTGGGCGTCTCTGTTTCTTGTGCCTCTTCGGCTTCTTCAGAACAAATACACGAGCAACGCATTCAGATTTACATTCAAATTCATCCAGACCTCAACCTCAAAATGCGTCGTTCGCCGTTTTATTAAAGAACACGATGTATTTTGAATCTCACCTTCTGTTGGCTTTTCCTTCTTTGCTTTTTTGGCCTTAACCTCCACTGGCTTGTCTTCTTCCTCTGCCTCCTCCACCTCCTCTATCTTTCTCTTTTTGGAGGCAGTTGGAAGCGTCGAATCGCCAGACGGGTCGTACAATTTAACGTCGCTGTTGAGGAAAAGAAGCAGCGATGTGAAGCCTGGCGTGACAATTTCAAATCAAAACACTTCTAGACGTAAAGTTATAGTAAAAATAGATAAAAAGCTTTTCCAACAAAAAAATAAATAAATTAACTGTCTATATATCAGAGTTGATAATATCAAAGACAAATCCACAGCTTCCTTTTTGACCAATCAGAATCATGAACGACGAGCCAAACTCACCTCTTGTGCTGATACTTGTCTGCTCTGGCCAGAGCTTTTCCTGATCCACTGATGCGTCTGGTCTAAAAAGTGATGACAAGCAAAAAAAATTAAATCTCTGACAAACCTGTTTTTTATTTTTTACACATAAAGCCTGATTAATATTAAGCTCAGATGAGGTAGTGACAAAAAGGCCACATGGAGAATTCAGGAATGTGACATGCTGTCGTTATCATCACCGCTTATAAACACACTGTAGATTATAGTACAGAAATGCACCGCACACACCCCTTTCTCCTCAAGGAAGCGTAGTCGAGCCTCCAGCTTGGCTCGGTTCTCCACTCCCATCTCGGCGTTGGTGTCTTCACCCAGAGCGTCGTAGCGGATTGCCAGGGCTGTCTTGGCCGCCAGCATTCTGGAGATCTTGCCCTTGTTCTTGGCTGTGGTCTGGCCCACTAGAGAAGCGTGGTAGATAAGACCGTATTTGGGCGTGTCCCTTCTGGTCTTCAGTGCTCTGAAGAGTGCTTTCTCCGCCCCCAGGATCTGCACTGTAGACGCCGGTTGTTTGGCCAAGTTCAGCAAAGAACCTGGGTAGAAATTATGAAGGGAAAACAGAAATAGAACTAGTAAAGAAAATCTGAGGAACCATGAAAAAGTTTCTAATCTATTTTTGAGCAAGCCTAAATAAGGTCACAAGGACTTTTACATTGCAACAGAATTTTTTTTTTTATATCAATTACATGAAACATAACCCTACCACGCGCTACCACGTCTGCGATCTGAACACAAAGTGAAAGTGAAATTCCACACGAAACTGTGTAAAATCAGCCAGTCACTTGACGTGACATACGTTCGACATACAGCGTTGTTGTGACAAGTCGTACGAGGTGTTTTTTGTGCTGCAGGAAAAGAAAGAACATCGCTGGAAGCCGATAAGAGATCAGGAATGCCTTTGACGAGCTCAACTGCCGGAAATGTCAAAACCGTTCACCAACTTGTGCATGATGATCGTCAGAGAACAATCCACAAGATCTCACTTCTGTACCCAACCTACTACTGTGGACTTCACCCTCTACTCGAAGATGAAGCTCAAAAATACTGTTTTTTCACAATCCAGAGGGTGCGTCAGGGGAAAAAAACAAACAAACAAACCAAACCAAACAAACAAACAAACAAAAAAAAGACATTCTGGGAGTGCTCTAGTTCTGTGCATGGGGACTATTTTTAAAGTGATAGTGTGTAAATGAAGATTAGATTAGTATTTTCTTGTAAACAGAGCTATTCTCGAAACTTTGATACCACCTTGTATACTCCCAGGTAGATACAGGGCTCAGAAACATGGACCCAAAAACACCAAGACTCACCTGCATGAGAAATAAGCCGAGCCCCCACCAGTTCCCCGACCATGACAGTCAGATTCGGCGCGATGGCCATCATGCGGTTTTTTAGGTAATCATACAGCTGAGTGCGATACTCCGAGATCTCGATAACCTGTTAAACAATAAATAAATAAATAAAAAGACAAATACACTCAAACATTAACGCTGAAGGAACTAGCACAATCCCATCTCGGTATAAACGCGATACACACCTGGTCGCACAGGTGCATGATGTTGCTGATGTCCTCTTCGGACACTTCGGTTCCCATGGAGATCTCAGCAGCTAGTTTAACCTCTGCCTCCACCTCCTCCGGAAGCAATTCGGAGAGATCGGTGGTCGCCACGTTTGTACGGTCACCTACACACGCACACAGAGAAAGAGAGAGAGAGAGAGAGAGAGGATGGTGTTTGCATTGTTGACTATGTTTCTACAAATTATCTTTATATTTTAGTCTTTAAGACTCCTCGGAAACCCTGAAACTACTTGTTACTATAGAAACAGCAGTGTATTAAAGAAAAAAAAACAAGTGAACGTGAGATTAGTTTATGGGTCTGCGCACGCACCGATCTTGCGGACCGCCTTGCAGTACGCCAGGTTGTCCGTGACGATCTTGCTGAGTTCTGGGAAGTGCCAGCCGTACCACTCACGGCAGCGCATGATGTAGTTATTCAACTCCTTGTCCAAATCGTCCAAAAGAGCTGGAGAGAAAAAAAAGGGAGGAGAATCCATGATCGATCCTGACAACAGCAGATTCATATCACAGTTCTAGATCGCACACAAGCTCAGATGAGGTAGTGACTTAGACACCTTCATCAATCTCAGGGTCTTGACACAAGGTCATAATCATCAGCGCTTAGTCTTATAATAAATTGTTTATTATAATAAATGAGCCACACTCACATATGGCTTGAACAATCATGGTGTCCACTTTGTCAGGACTGAACTTCAGCTTGTAACGGGAAAGGCTGTGGAGAGAAAAAACATGTTTTTGTTAAAAACATGCGCAGGCGTTGATACGCATGTGGATCATGTGTTTACTGTCTCAGTGGTAGTGACGAATGGTGGTTGATTTCTTCAAACAATTCAGCCATGCAACTAATCATAGACAGCACATTTTCTTTCTTTATTTGCTGTGTGTGTGTGTGTAAGCTTCCCACCTGTGAGCCAGACCCAGAGACATGGCACTGATTTCTCGAGGAGGAAGCCCGGTGATCAGACCCTCCATTTGAGTCCTGATGCCCCTCATGAGCTCAGCCACAGCAGGACTGTGCACGCAGCTCAGGTTCAGCTTGTCCTGGAGGCGAGATGTCGTTGTGTAAATTCGTCCAAATTCACTCAAAGTTTCAACGTGTTTACACCCAAATAATACATCCATTGCTTTTTTTTTACGACCAAGAGCCCATGTGTGACGTTTAGGAAAAAATTATCTATCCATTTCCTCTCTGTCTGCTCATTCCATTTATCCATCCCCTCTCTCTGTCTGCTCATTCCATCTATTCATCCCCTCTCTCTGTCTGCTCATTCCATCTATTCATCCCCTCTCTCTGTCTGCTCATTCCATCTATTTATCCCCTCTCTGTCGGCTCATGCCATCTATCCATCCTCTCTCTTTTTGCCCATGCCATCTATCCATCCTCTCTCTTTTTGCCCATGCCATCTATTCATCCGTCCATCTTTCCAAGTCATCCTATTTATGCATCCAAGTCATCCTATTTATCCATCCAGGTCAGCTATCTATCCATCATTCTATTTGTCTAGTGCCAACTATCCATCCATCTGTCTAGCAATCTGTCTGTCTGCCCATGCCATCTACACCTTCTTTATGTTTTTTAATGCCATCAATCTATTTAGCCGTCCCTCTGCCCATGCCATTTATCTATCTAGCCATGTTATCAATTTACCCATGTTACTCTGCAGCATCTCACTAATTACAGAACCATAGTAAATTTATATACACAAATTAATAAATGTTCCAGTTTTGTTAAACTTTCATGTTTTCTGGCTTCTCTAATTATTTTTTCTCTTCTACAGCGTCCACCTGAGGACACTGTTTACAGCACTGTGGTTGTGAGATTGAAAGCCCACACCAGAAATGCTACGTGAACAGTTAAATATAAGTGCACACGTCTCATTGGACCTGGATGCTGATTTTTCTGGTGACACGTGCTTACTTTGATAACTCCTCCCAGCTTTGCGTCCGTTATCGCCAGCTGCTCGTGAGCCTCCTTAGCCACCACTTTCTTCAGAACCTTCTTCAACGTCTTCCCGATCTTCCCCTCCACTAAAGCGGTGGCCGCTAAACAAAGTGAAAGCAGAGACTCATTTTCAGCACATAGTTTGCACACAAAAAAAAGCCTTCAATAAAAAAAAATATATATAAATAAAAAAGGTAATAATAATGAGGAGCATCAGATAAGGATTAAAATTCACTGAAAATTACTGTGCATCGAGCTCATGCTGTGCATTTAGATTAACAGATACATCATCATCAACACACACACACACACATTACAACAATCAACAAGTTTGTACCTGCCAGAGCTTCGGTCGTGTCCTGAAACTTTTCAAAGTGCTTCAGTTTCACTCTGTAACAAGAAAAGGGTTATTTTACACATACATGGCAACCCTTTTCGAATGCATATAATAATCAGGCCTACTTTTTTGTATATGGCTTGTGGCTTATAGCTCAGTCTTTTTTTTTTCTTTCTGTTCCTTCACTTTATGCACAGCTCATGCCTACTGTATTTACACTGCCTAAAACCCATGCACTTATCAAAATACCTTAAATTAATGTCTGATGGTTACCAGATTTACAGCATAATACAGTGATTTACATTTTACCTAATTACTTAAACTTAAGCTGCTAAAGAGTTAATCGCCTTCAATATAATGTGCATCTTATATCTTATACTACAGTTCATGTAGGAGTAAAGGGTGGGCTTCGGGTAAAGGGTATGATTTATACATGTGTAAAGAACTGGTAAATTACTGGAGTAATGGTTGTGTGTGTGTGGTAGAAGCTACAGCTTTGAGAAGGACGCTGTATTTCAGTGAGTTTGTGAGGGACACAATGATGTCCCTGAAACTCTTTGTAAACATATGGTGAAACATTCTGGTGAATGAATGTTTTGATAAACGTTGACTGGTCTTCGCAGTCTGCACACATATATGATGTTCTGGTTCGAGGGTTTATTACCTATAAAACTAATTTATCAACTTGATCTCTATCAACCTGTGGAGGTGGTGGCCAGGCCTGTCTAAAACACGTGTAAAAACACATACAACTCCATGAAGCCACCATCGTGGACCTGAGATCTCCCTGATCCACCCGTGACCACTCAGATGAAAAATAAAACAAATCACGTGACATCTAAAACTTTTTTAAAAACCAGTCTCACATTCTATTGGCTTTCTCCGGGGTCTCAAACTCCTTCCACAGGCTGTCGACCTGCTGGAGCTTCTGCTCATCCAGCACCTGTACAGGGAAGAAAAAAACCTGGTCATCACGTGTTATTAAGATCAAAAGGAATCTTCAAAAGAACTGATCGTATAGTCGCAATGGCTTCTATCTCGCGTGGCTGCACGTGGGCAAGAACTTTTTTCTGCTCATGCGCAGTAGGTTACTTTAATGAACCTTATTTTATAAAACGAATACAATTATAAGCAGAAAAAACGAGCTCGTGTATAAATATAAAGCGTAGTGCTGCAGTGACTTATCGTGTTGGATATTTTTTTTTTGTTGCAAATTTAGCTACTTTAATTCAACATTCTGAATTAAAGCTCATCTGAAACACAACCAATGCAGCACACGTGTTTTGGATAACGCAGATGCATCTAACATTGTTTTGATTCGTATTTATTCTCCAAACATGAACAAATAAACTTCAAACTTCTCAATGAATCCCAGCGAGCACACGTGCTAGTCAGCTAGCAAACCCGGGAGGAAAACTATCCCCGATATAAATAAAATAAAAATTATACAAACCTTAAATATTGCATATCCGGCAGCCGTTTCGAATAAAACCAACATTTTTGACGGATTATATTGTATATATTTGATGTATATAACTCGTGCTCCCCGGGTGAGAGCGGACTCGTGCGATGCAGCACATGAACTTCTTACCACGCGGTAAGGAAAAACGAGGCGTGCTGGTGCGCATGCGCGACGATGAGCCTCGCCAGAGATCTTTGCGCACGCGCAAGAGGTCTGCCGCGGTCTGCCACATTTGCGTTGCCATGTGCTTTGTTTTAACGCGAGGTTAAACAAATTAAACAATGTTTTTTTTGTTTGTTTGTTTGTTTGTTTGTTTCTTTGTTTGTTTCTTTCTTTCTTTCACTAGAATGAATTTTTCTATATAATGTTATTTATGTACACTTTACAATGTATAATGTTATTTTATTCTTTCTTTTTCCTCTTTTTTAATATATTGATTATTTTCACTATAATGTTATTCATTCTTTCCTTTTCCCTCCCTTTCTTTTTACTATATTTATATTTTTTCAGTGTAATAGTTAATTCGTTTTATTCTTTCTTTCATTCTTTCTTACTTTGACTAAATGAATCTATTTGTCACTATAATGTTATTTTTATAATGTATAAAATAATATTCTTTTCATTTTTTCCATTCTTTCTTTTTATGAGATGGATTTTTTTTCACTATAATGATATTTAATTCCCTATTTTCTTTCTTTTTTAGTTTTTTGCTATTTTCTTCCATATAATGTTATTTAATTCATTATTTTTTTACTACTTTTTTTATTTTACTACATTTCCCCTCATTGTAAGGTTGATAAATGAGACCAAGCAGAGTGATAGAGTAATCTGTACATTTTACACTGAAAAGCCATCAGATAAAAATGTGAATTTATTACACTTAATTTCAGGGTGAGTTTATTTCTCACCTAAACCACAGAACAACACAAGTACAATAAGAAAACCATGTTCAAAAAAAGATACACATTTATTTTTTTTATTTTTTATTTTTGCAAATATATAAGTATTTTTATGGGTTTTGGTCACTTGTGTGTGTGCGTTGGATTCCGGCGGAAAACACCGACTGTGTCCCACAGGAGTGCTATGAGCTGGTGTGATGTCCCTCCTCTCACTCCAGTCATCTTAGTTTTCAGTGTGTGTGTGAGAGTGTGTGTGTGAGTGTGTGTGTGTGTTACTCCGACATTACACACACTTCATCGATCAGTACAGTGACACCCTAAAAAGATCTGCACGTTGTGGAATATCATGTCAGACACGGTGAGTGTTTCCTGGATTCTTACTGTAGAACCATGAGACCTGATCTAACTAAGCTAACAGGGCATGTGTTTAGCATAGCTCTCTTACTGCTAGCTGCCTGATTCGACCTGACTAGGCAGAACCGTCGGGATAGGGGTGTGTTTCCTATTATTTTATATTGTATTACAATGTTCTATGAAGTTTGGTTTTATTATAAAAGAAGGGGAAAGTGGTTGTGTAAGGTAGCTAGCTGGTTTAGCTAGCGTAAAGCTGTTGGTTATTTCTTCACACCAATATTCAGGTGGAAAGCCCGCCCCCTGCGCTCTGATTGGCTAATGATCAGCATCGTGCTCAATGATTAGCCATTAGGGTTCAGCGTCCCGCTCTAGGATTGGTCAATAGCTCGGCCATGTTTCTGACAAACGCGTCAACGGTGCCGCCATGTTAGGAAGGTCAAAATATATATTTTTTTCCTCTTGAAGTTTTATTTGTGAAAGAAAAAAAAAATATATTTTTTTTTGTATAGATTTTAATAGTCTGTCTGTCCACACAAAGGCAGCCTTTCTTCAGACAAAACGCATTTACTTAACGAATAATCCTAAATCGACATATGCATTTATAAGTTTGGAACATGTACCTATTTATATTGCTTGGATATAATAAAATTATACATTCCCTGTATTACATCATAAACTTCAAAGTCAGAATAGTCAAAACTTGAGTTCGATTTGATTAAACCGAATTCGATTTGCTAAAACATCATAGACTTGCATTGTCTTCCCAGGCTGTCTCACCCTTACCAATATGGCGACCAGGTTGACGCATAGGGACAAGCGCAAAGGGTTAGTTCTTGACAGACTTGTGGACTAGCCAATCAACGCATAAGCCCGGCAATGACTGACCAATCGTGTTGCATGGAGGCGGGACTTGTCGCAAAAGCGATGGGAAAAACAACAGCCAGTCGGTTGTGTTGCCAATGTGGACATGAAATAAACACGTGTTTTTGGTCCACCCATGTCCTCTAGTTTCGGGGTTGAATCCAGTAGATACAATGTAAAGAATACATTTAATCAAATTGTATAAGAAAAAGAGCGTGAATGCTGTAATGCTAAGTTTCATGCTAGGTTAGCAAACGCTGTCGTGCAGTTGGCCGAATTAGCCGAGGGTATTAGCAGGTACATGATGTTGGCAGTAATCAGAGTAAAACTTCTGCCTGACTTGTGTGACTGTTTACTTCTTAACTAAAGGAAGTAACACAGAGGAGCATAACAGAATCCATAAAGACTTCACGTGACACCTGTGTACATAGACACTTGATCATCACCACCAGATGTGGTTCTTCTCCTCTGTTTGTTTCCGCAAAGTCTAAAACCCACAAGTGTACACAATATCTCTGAACTACACTTTCCCTTACCTGGAACGAAGCAATCCAAACTGTTCCAGCATGACTGTTTCGCTGCATGAAGATGACTTTGTGAGGACACCGGTTGAGAGTCCTGAACTTCGACCCCTAACATCTCCTCAAACACGATAGAGAATATTATCGTTTTTGAGCTGATCCTGTTAGGGGGTTTCACAGTGGACCATCTATCTTCATATCACACTGTTATTTATTCATTCATTATTCATATCAACTCTACATCTGTTTCTTCATACCAAACCTCTGTATGTCTTCCCTCACCACATCCAAAAACCTCCTCCTTGGCCTTCCTCTTTTCCTTCATTTTCAGCATTCTTCTACCATATACCCCACATTCCTCACCATGACCACATGACCAAACCTCTTTTTTTTTTGGTGTTTCAAAGACCAATTTTATCTCTTGTTTCTCTTCCTTTTTACCGGCGACGCCGGACATTGAAACCGAGCTCGTCAGTGAAAATGAATGGAGCTTACAATGAAGAAGGGAATAACTCTTAGATGAGATGCTTAACAAACACACGGTCAAAGATGCACACAATTTCACCAGTGTAATTTTCATTGTCTGTGTGTTTCTGATGGATACAGGAGACAAAACCGTCCAGTGATGGAGCAGAGAAGAAGGATGGAGAGTACATTAAACTCAAAGTGATTGGCCAGGTAAGAAAAGACAGGTTAGCGGAAACTCTGGATGTCTACGCATGACCCTACCTATTATATAAGAGGTGGTATCAAAAAGTTTCGACTGGTTCTGGTTTACAAGAACATACTTTATTTATTTATGTTTACAAAACCATCACATTCAAAATAGCCCCTTTGCACAGCAATACAGCACCCCCAGGGTTCCTGCCACTTCTGGAATAGGTCCTGGAAGTCTTCTTATTGAAGCGTGTCAGGTTTCTTCTGCGATTAGCGTTGGATCTCTGTTTCCGACGAGAAAGTCACGTGTAAGCTGACAGAGCGCGCACGTTTTTAAAAACGCACCTGTTACACACATTTATTTTGGCACACTGACTTATGAAGGTCGGTGCTCCCTGTGACTGTGCGTGCAGCCTTGTGCTGCCATCTGTTGGTGTGTTACAAAACTAGTCTCGAAACTTTTTGAAACCACGTCGTACTTATGAACTCTGGGAACTGCTGCTCACTTTTCTTCTCCTGTGTTCGTTTGTTTATTCGTTCCAGGACAACAGTGAAATTCACTTCAAGGTGAAAATGACGACGCATCTAAAGAAGCTTAAGGAGTCGTACAGTCAAAGACAGGTGACGCATCCTAAAGGAAACGCACGCATAATTACATGAAAGCTGACATTTAGTGATTAATGGCCGCCGGAGTTGTCGAGACTCACACGAACAGCCGTGACGTCGCGTCAACACGGACTTGTTTAGACTGATTACACACAGTGCTTTCTGTTTAACTTGGCAGACAGTCAAGTATTTAAATGGAGCTGTGAATGTTGTTCATATAATAATAAAAATAATAATAATAATAGTAGAACATTCAAGATTTAACAAAAAAGATATTTGCACTGATATCCAGTATATCAGCAGAATTCAACATACAAATGACACACAGTTTCTGTCAAAAGTTTATTTTAGTAATATGCAATAAACTCGTTAAAAGTGAGAAATGCGCAATAATTGTACAGTAAATGACTGAAAGAAAGTTCTGTGGAATCCAAATGGGACATTTTTGCCTGCAACAGAAGAACTTGTGTACGACTGAGAACACAAGAGAAGATCAGCTTAATGGTTTGGGTTTGTTTTGGAGCAGGAAAGGTTGAAGATCCATTCTGGAAAGTAAATGGAATCTTGAACCAACATGGCAACCATTTCATACTTCAACACCATGCAATTTTGACAGACATTGGTCTGGAGTGTTCTCCATCATGGAATGACCTGCTTAGGCACCGCACATAAATCCTATTAAACTGCTCTGGGATGCAATTCTAGTGAAGAACATCTCTCTGCTTCAGCAAAAAAAAATGTTGTCCGGATGCCGAGAGCGTGTAAAGCTCCTAATCATGCTAAGGGAGGATTTTTCAATGAAATAATTAAAATGAACATTTAGATTTATGTTGTACTTTTGACATACACTGTTATTTTTTAAATAATCGTATTATTAAATTATGTGGTAATTTACAATATTACTACATGGTTATTTTAACAAGGATTGTGGGAAGTGGGAGCTCAGTGGACATCTGATCGGAAGGTCATGGGTTCAAATCTCAGCACCACACATCATATCTTTATGTGAATATATATACTGTGTATATATATTAATATATACATATAATATAGGGTGTGTAATGATATTGTCAACGATGCTGGATTGTTCCGCAGGGTGTCCCCATGAACTCTCTACGGTTTCTCTTCGAAGGCCAGAGAATCGCAGATAACCAGACTCCCAAAGAGGTTTGTTTTTTTAGTTTTTTTCCCTCTCCTTTCCATCTTTACCTTATCGACATATTCATTTGCATTTCCAAGTTTGACAGTCGCTTCTATTCAAACGAGGCAGAAGTCATGCGAACAGAGCAGCTCCAAAATCCGCACTTCTTAGGATTTCATGAACCTGCAACTCAGAGTCTGAGAACATTCATTAAACAGATTTCAGCATTTGATAGTGAACTCTACAGGTCACCGTAGATCACATGGGCGGAGCTTCATCATCAAAACTGTA